>BRZM01000069.1:873665-930128 GCA_033238685.1 Lates japonicus
ATGTAAGCTCATTTGTGAGAATGGCTGAAACTTATAAAAGATAAATAATGCTGCTTGAAACAGTCTGACAAACAATTTACCTGCAGCTATACTGATAACTGATAATGCACTCAAGCCATTTTTAAGTGCCAAACAAACCCTGTTCCAGCTTTTTTATGACCAGTTAATCATCACATTTTCAAAGAAGCAGATGCATATCAAAAAATTGTGTACACAGAGATGCAACAAGAGAGAAAAAAAACCCAGCCAGAAATAAACAATAACGGGCCCAACAGGACATATAATCACAATTGATATATTACGATGAAAAAAGGACAATGCACCGAGTCACTAGATTCCAGCTTCTCTCAGCTTTCAGGTTTTGCTGCTTTTCTTTGTGTTATGTGATGGTAAACTTAATATACTTGAGTTTTGGACTGTAAATCAGACCAAATAATCTATTTGAAGACGATACTTTGGGCTTTAGGAAACTGCAACTGGCATTTTTCAGTTTTTCTAGAAACTTAATAGACCAAACAATTTATCAGTTCATAGAGAAGGGTGGTTGAGAGTGAAAGCAATGTTACTTAGAGCCCTGAAGATGATGTTTGTACTACAACAGTATGTGTTTGGGCAAAGAATCAGATATTACATTCAGTGTTCTGCAACAATAAATGAGTTGCAATTATTCCAAGTATGCTAGAGAAAGTCTCACCTATCCCACACAGGTTATGAGTAAACAAAGAGCTGCTTGGTGAGCAGAAGGTAAATACTATCATGTAGTCATTTTTCATCAGTGCCCAGGTGTGGGAGGCAATGTGAAAGGGGGGCGGAGCCAAATGAGTGGCACTGTAACTTGATCATTGTTTTCTGTTTATATAGTAACACTGACAACGTAAAAGCGGCCCTGAGAGAACAAGAGGGGAAAATAGCTCCCACTGAAACGGAGAGGTGGCATCTGGCGCCAGGAGAGAGGCAGTGACTGACACCGTCTGAGGGTGGTGAGAGCGGGCGAGGAGCGACGTGACTCAAGAGAAACATGAGGGAGAGAGACAGGGCGAGAGACACTCTTGTGGCTGAGGGCAGCGAGAGGCAGGGGGAGGAGGAAGAGGAGAGAGAGGGAGGGGAGGAGACTTTACCTGGCGTGGAGAAAGAAAGAGAGGAGCCAAAAAGTGTCAGCAGCTGTCATCACCCTGAACTGAGCTCAGCCTCAGCGCCTCAGCCCGAAAAAAATACCTCTCTCTTCTTAACTTACAGCTCACCCCTTAGTGTGTCACAACATCAATCAGCACGCCGCTATTGGGCTCAGAAGTGACAAGATGAAGTGTGTGAATCAGCTTCATCAGCTGCCTTCTACGCAGCACTTCACATACAATCTGAAATATAAATCTAACCTGTCATCTGATGAATTTTCCACTCTAGTTTTTCATTGTCTTTGAAATGTCACTTCTATCACCTAAGTCAGTGTACAATAGCATTCATTATTTCTGCTTTTTGTTTCGCCCATGCTGTGTCAACGTTTGCATAAAGAATCACCTTGTATTGAGCCGAGCGTGACATCTTTGAACAGCCGTTGCTTCGTTGAACACACCGTCAGCAAATGGTAACCGCTACACGCCTTCATCGGCTCAGATTCGAGTTTACCGGGTCGATTGCCGGCCCACGGTATGCCCGCACGCCGACAGCAGATCATACATGAAGAAATGAAAATATTTATACCGTGGGGAAAAACGTTACAACGTTTGTCATCGGCATTTACGGCGTGATCCATAAACATTTTACAAAATATCTGGCTGAAGTGACGCAGTCATCGACGTTGCCTATTCTCAATTATATATCTTCAAATGTGCCCATATTCTGAGCATTATTGGTTCAAATGTTGCTTCCTTCTCCGCAGTTCGTAGAGCAACGCTTGCGACGCCACACACACCAATAACTTGCTCATTATCCGTTATTCAACCAACAGCAGGCGCGAACTAAGAGCAAGCAGTTACATACAAAATACAGAAAACTCACTATTCATCGCATACGATCAACTTCATTCACTCATCGTACGCCACATCTCAATCACAGATGGCAACATTCTTCACATGGCGCTACGATGTGAAAAATAGTTTTGTCGCTTCACCGCAAACACAGTCCTCCTCCAGCCGCAAGTCAGACATTTCATCGCCACATTACATGTATTGATGCAAGAGGTCAACGCCGAGCGCTTCACCACGCAGACAACGCACAGTACAGCCGTCGGTGAACGCTGTACATCGCCCCTCTTTCCGAGAGCAAGCCCTTCCGTCAGCTTGCCGGGCGACAAGTTCGCCCAGGAACAAAGCCCCTCTCCTCTTTCGTCTCAGAACAAAACAGTCCTCAGATTAAACCCCAGGGAGGAGAGGTGATGACTCTGGCGGCCTGAGCGACTGGTATCCGAGAAGAACGCAGGCCATGCTCACAGTCACCAGCGGCCCCAGCCGGGAGGGATCCGCCCAGCCTGCGGAGCCTCACCCCGCCGTGCCCATCCTTCTCACCGGTTTTTCCCAATCATTCTTCACAGCATCCAGACCGGCACAGCCCACAACTGTCGTCCATATGGAGGCCAGTGGCAGCCGGGCCGAGCGAAATGAGCCCCCCCGAAGCAGACGTTCAGTAGTCAGGCCCCGTCTGGCGATCGTGATGCCAGCCAAAGCTTGAGCGTTGCCAGCCGAGGGTGCAGGCCCCGCAGATCAAGCGCAGCCTGAAGAGGGCAAGAATGTTCGGGCCGCCACCGGCACAGCCTACTTACCAGCCTCCGCAGCAGCCTCACTGCCCCACCAGCTCATCGAGCCGTTCAAGAAAACGGAGGCGGTTGAAATCGAGAGCAGACCTGCCGAAGAGGCTAATAGCGACGAAGTTACCAGCGATTACGAAGCACGGCGAAAGCCATGAAAGAGTTATTCGCCAAAGACTGAAATGAATATTTCATACAGAGCCACGATTACGCCAGTACGCCCGTTCATTGAGGAAGGTCACAGTCCTTCCCCGTCAAACAGAATCACCATCAGAACCTGTAGACAGAACTACCAGGTCAGCATCACACACATCAGGATCTCAACGAAACAGTGATTCAAGAAAACCTGGGTCCAGCTAAGGGATGGCCTGAGTGCCGACGCAGCATGACCGAAACATGCTGCCAAGTCTGAAGCTCGACGTTTCGCAAACTCCACCACAGCCAGCACTGCACCCCCGACTGAATGAACAGTCGACATGAATTGAGTGACATGCTCGTAAGACAGAGCATACAGGCGTCAGGATTTTACGACGACACTCAGTAGATATTATGTATGGCTGGGTTCAAAGTTCAATTACCGTGCGGTGTCACCAGCACTTTGGCCGCTATTTGGAAGTCAAGGTTAGATCGGTCAGAAATCAGCCTGATTGTTGTAGGGTCGTCATCGATGGCATCGACCGATTGATGAGAAGGGTTTGGCGCGAAACGACGCCAGCATTAGTGGAGCCATTGCCGGCCGGGGAACAGTTTGTAGTTCGGCAAACAGCCACCGCAAGATGCGCGCCTGAACGTCGGGCAAAATAGGGCCGGACCTTCCGTCACCGGTCTCGCCGGAAAGAGGGCGCAGACGCGCCGCAGTGGCAGCCATCGTTTCATCACCATCGCCGCGGCGAAGACCGCGAGCGGAGCCTCGGTCTGAAACTCGGGTCAGGCGTCGGCGGAGGACACCTCACGGAAGCCGATTATCGAGTGTCACCACGAAGCTCGCATCCGTCCAGTAGCCCGCCTCCGGCCAGAACACGCCCGACAGCCGAGGAGAATAGCAACCAGAAGAGAACCGCCCGTTACTATCGGCTATCGCCCATATCGCCAGCCAGCTCACCGGCAGCACCCCTTTAATCATCGTTATTAAATGCTAAGAACACAGACCGCCGATCATATTAACCGTGTAGAGAACGACAACATCAACTTCGTTTCGACATGAATTAACATTCGATTCTTCGTAATCTTTCATACGTGATCATTATCCAAGACCTCCCCATTATCTTCGCCCGTCATCACACAGCCATCGCTGAGCCAAGCTCAGGCGCCTGCCTCATTCACCATCCTCCTCCTCACGCCGTTATCTTCCACGACAGCCCCATTACAGAACTCGCCACCGCCCCTCCTTTCGTTCGTGTTCAGCACCGTTCTCCTTCTTCGTGAGCAATATTGGCACTGAAGCTACCGAACACGATGTCATTATGAAAGTGACAGAGCGACGGAGCCGTTGCAGCCGTCAGAAACACAGACCGTACAGGAGGTGACAAAGGTGAAAAAACGATGATCGTACCACTTGCAGCAGGCAGTCGCGTCAGCCCAGTGAAAGACGAATGGAGGAGCCGGGGCATGGCCAGCCGTGAGCTCAGGCATACCGATAACATTCAAATTTCAGCATTGGATTAGGGCCGAAAACAGGAAACATATAGTCATTAAAATAAAGCTCACAGTATCTGGATGGCTAGCAGGTGATTTTTCATCTGCTTTTTGGGTCATCTGTATCGTTTGTCTGCGAAAACCATGACGATCACCTAGCTTAGCTACGTCCCTGAGTATCGATCGAAATACCCGTAGCCGCTTGGTAATATTATTTACCAGATGGTCTATGACAGGATCGGTCACATTGGCGTGAGCTCATTACGAGTGTTTGAATGAAACAGCGCTGGGGAGAAAATGACAGAAGATCGCATGTCTTGCGAACATTGCGGGTAATCGGTCAATCTTGCGCCCTCAATTTCGTGTCAGTCCATAGCTCTGAACACAGCAACTGCATGACAGATGACCGTCAAAGAGCCTTCCGCTCTCGTTATAAATCAGATACATAAAGCGCACAGAAGGAACAAAGAGGAGAGAAATAGGTGGAGCAGAAAATCGATTTGTAATGAGAAACGCAGCAAAACAGTTCACCAGCGGGAATCACCCTGTCCGGTTGCTCACACACCCTTGAATTTTAATAACTCATTGCGTGAAGCCACTCGCCCCCATAAACATATCAGTTAAACCTTTCACATCGAGAAAAGCCCGAAGTTTCGTTTTACCACATATTTCAACGCACATTAACATCAACACCGACATGCCCAGATTACCCCAAAGCGCAGTACGGCATCGCCCGTTCACGCCACGATGACAGTTCTTCGTCACGCCTGTAGCGGATACCTGCCGAATGCCGCGCCCGAAGAAACCCCGTAAAATACAATAAGAACGAAGATTTTGCGCCACGTCTCGCCTGCGTGTGCGTACCAGCATGCCAGCCAGACAACTGCTCAACCACTGCAGACAACCAGCGATGTTCCTGCAGCGACACCGTCCCATGAAAAAGAAAGACGTCCATCGTGAGAGAGAATGAACGACAGGTCGCCGGCAGGAAGAACAGGACGGTGAGGGCCGGCGATCGCGCCAGCGAGTCCATTGGCACCTTTTGGTCATCGTCATGAACAGAGTCGGATACCGGGGTCAGGCAGCAAATCGACATTGTTACTTCAGGAAACTGAAGACACTGGGAGCCCTCCCTTGCTCCCTCACCAGGGTCTCAATCTCCGGAAAGGAGACCTCCGGGATGGTTACCGTGAGGATAACGTCTGGCATTCATTGAGCGTCGCTGGGCCGGCACCGCCAGACGAGCCAGCGCACATCGGCAGTTAGCATCAGTTCCCCGATCTCATCCGGTTCACCACGTGCTCGATGGTGCGGGCAACGCCGAGCAATACCTTCCGATTCAGAGCATTTCACTGGCATCACAAACAAAACCTCGATCGCCGACAACACTGACACCCAGAAAAATGTTCACGTTGTGCCACAATTCCGATTGCGCAGCCTTTGCCCTCAACCGCCAGACAATCAACAGCGCAACGTCAACCAGAAAGAATGGAACAAGCCGCGCACGCGTCGCCTTTGACGATCAGCGATACCGTCATTCGAAAGCCCACGAGACTGCGTGATCAACAACGCCAACACAACCAGGCATGATTGCATCTCTGAGTTCGCTGGCCGAACCAACAGTTACATAACAGCGTGCAGTGTGTCATTTGGTTACACAAGACATAATTGCATGCCTGACAACAGCAGCCTCACTGCCCCATCAAACACACCAACATTACAACATTGCAGCCAATTCACGGAGGAAACATACCTATCATAATACGACGCAAATTGCCCACATTGCGCTCCGTTGTACCCAAGCCTGTTTCCAGATGTCACATCAACAGAAATGCCATCTCAACACCATCCACCCCCGTTTCAGCACAGCAGCCCTCCGCAAGAGAAAGATCGTCGCAGCCGAGCCAGCCTGCTGCTTTCAGCACCGAGTCTCTTCCTCCCTCCTCCCTCCTCCCTCCTCCCATCACCCTCCCTCTCCTCCATCCTCCTCCTCCTCCTCCCTTCCTCTCCCCACTTTGAGCCTCCAGGCCCGTGCAGCACCATCACGTCAGCCTGACGGGCAACACATGGATTTCGAGTGCCCCACACCAGCCGGGCGTTTCAGCAGTCCGCATCAGCACACCACGTTGAGAGGGCTTTGTGCCGTGGCTGACAGACGGAAAGCGAGCAAGCACAGCCACCCAGCCCGATGCATCTCGAGCTCACAGAAACTGCAGCAACGTTCACGCCACAGCCGGTCGTCAGCCCACGAAATGCCTGTTTGGGGTTTCACCGCGCGTGAGAATGTCACGCACTATATCACAGGCAAAGCCGAAGAGCGGCGTGGCAAGGTCCCTCCAATCCTCCAACCCCACTCACCCAGTTTGTTGGTCGATTCTCTCACTTGAGCAGCAGACAAACAGCACCAGAATCATCTCATTACCGCACATTCCACATCTGCGGTTCAGTCATTGTGCCTGTCCTCCTTTATTGCCACAGATCGCGTCACTCACCCCCTAACACATAGTTCTCCAGCCAACAAACAGTTACGCAGAAATCAACGCTAACATTCTCCACTGACCTCACTTGGCTCACAGTTATTGCCCACCATCGCTTGCAGGTCACCACTGCGATAAAGATTATTGAACAGTCGGTAACACAGTTATCAGATTGCCGTTTCGCCCCAGTCAGACAGCCCCGCAGTCTAACAGCACGGTTATTAACCGAGCGGCAGTGTTGCGTCAGTAACGCCCCCGACTTTCACGCCATCGTCTGCGCCGCCATTTCGCGCGACCTGATCATCTGGAGAGCCCTTCCGCGCTCCCGGAGAAAAACATGCCGCTTTTCTGCTCAGTTTCCGCGCCCTCATTCCACACGCAACACGAACGCAAGGTACCGGTCAGTGCATGCACGTACAGCAGCCCGCGTCGCCGCACTTCACTTCCCGTCAACAAACGGGCCGCGAGCCTGCAGGTTCCCCGCAAGCACTGTGCAGAAGACACACCAGCGGTTACAAAATGCCTCAGGCGGAGGCGACAACACTTCATCGTCGCTTCCAATAATCATCTCTGGCCATCACAACCGACATCCCCCGCCCATTCAGCTTAAAACATCCCATTCTGTCGTCTGCTCAATTTTCTACGTTGATCAGCCAGCCTGGAGAATACTTCCCGCCGCATCATTATTAGTGAAATATAACACACCCATGGATACATCGCCACGTCATTGAGAACCATAGCTCATGACTTCCCCTTCGGCTCAGTCTCGGCTGGCGTACGGCAAAGGCCGAGCAGATACGATGCTTACATTTCATGTCCGGGAGGCAGTTTCAAGGGAGGGGGGCCTGTCCCTGTTGTCTGTCTCTTCATGGCTCATCACTGTGTACGGTAGAAGTCTGACCATCGCGAAACAGCCGTTCACAAATTCACTGGGAAGACCAGCGAAGATGGCATTGAGCAGCAGAGAGCAAAATTCCGTTTCCATATCAACAGCCTTCCACCGATCTTATCGCCACAGCACATTCCACCGTAAAGCCGCGCTGCCTGATGTCTGTGTGCTCGAGTGAGCCTGCAGTTCAGTCAAAGAGCCCCACAGATCGCGCTCTGTCCCCGCCTCCACACCGAAGAATAAGATTTGAAAGCAGGTTTCACTTGCCCTGGCCAGAACATACTCGACATCCAACAAGCTTGCCATTGCAGTGCCACAGCGATCCCCGCCGACAGCCACGCGGGTTCAGACCGGTCAGAGCTCAACACGAGCCATTGCCCCACCTCAGCATGAACGGCCCGCATCAGAGGCCCCAGTTGGTCTGCTCGCGAAACACACCCGAGACCCCGCTCATCAGCTGTGCACATCTCGTCATGAGCGAGCAACATGCTTTTAGGTCACAGCGTCATCTGGTCCGAACATCAGTCGCGCGTTCACAGACGCGCGGCGGTCATTCCCCTTCCACCACGTCGCCACGGTCACTGTCAATCAGCCCTGCCGATGACGCCAGAACCTTGCCACACCCTTCGCGGAACATACAGTCCACCCGTCAGCGAGCTCCGCGAGTTCAGCAACCCGAAACCAGCCACAGGGCTCATACCGGGATTGCGATTTTGGTCGAGCCTGAACCTCGTTTGATTATTACAGCAGATACACAGCATTGGCAAAGAGGCACATCAATCAGTCAGAATCATGTCATGGAGCATTATTGTAACCAGATTGTCCAGGCTACTATGGGCCTCATACCCACATCAACATTCCTGTCCTCATTCAACACGCATAGAACACCCAGGCAAATTCCCTTCCAGTCCCGCAGAACAACATTCCATTATCAAACAGAAAACATTCATGCCTACCGATGTGCCAATTTAACTGACCCATGTTTCTTATTACGAACAGCCGCACCGAAGATAAGCTATTGCAGCCCATTGTTTGGTCACCCAGTCATCTGACGCCCGCCCGTTATTACCGCAATCAAAACCACTTCAACAACGGCGGTGCCCAGACAAGAGAAATGGTTACAACATTGAACACTGTGCCAGACGTAAGATTACAACCTTCAGTCCTCATTGTGGCATTAATGGGAATGTAATTCATCAGTATCATTACGAACATTTCAAATCAGTTATATAATTGACGAGAATATTGTCAACCTTCGACCATCGACCGTTGGCTGGAATTGCGAGGGCGCCGAGCGAGCAGTGAGCGCATGAGCCCGGAGAACGCCCGGAGGCGGCAGCTCACTGAACGCGCACGGACCAGCCGCAGCCGCTCGAGGCGAAGCCGCATTTAAAAACCCAGGCCACGATCTCCAGACGCCGACGACCGCCCTGGCCTGCGGGCGACCGGCATGACCAGACCATCTTCCGCCCGTCAGCAGCCGTTCATCGGGCATTCACCGGCGCATCATATTTGACCGCGGTCCAGACGCCATGCCCGACGCGACAGTCATTCACCGAGTCAACCCCAGAAACCACGATTACCATCACCCTTACACCATTAGCCTGTCTGACCACTGAGCTCACAGAGTCAATAGGAATGGTTTTAACTGCATGGCCCATTCCATCAAGCCTCACGCTTTTTAGATCATGATTCAGAATCGAACATAACGTTTACTTGAGTACGCCTTCGTCAGCGGCCAGTGCCACGTGAGCGAGGGCTCTGGCCCGTCACAGCCACAGCGGGCGACCGCCCGACATACCGTGCAGCAGAAAGACGCTTCAGTCATCAGTGAATTGCGTCATAAATGAATCACACACGCATATCAGTAACACCATTACCTCAACGTCCCGCAGCCCGCACGCCTTTAGAACCAGCGGTCAGCATTCATCGACAGATAACGTGCAGAACAACCATAGCGCCATGACGCGAGACATGACTATTGCGGAAAGAGAACGCGCTCGGTCGAGCACGGTCGCTCATCGCGAGCAAAATACGCAGAGTCCGTCGCAAAGATTGACGAGAGTGGCTTCCTCCGTTCGTCACCCTTCAAAACTTTCATTGTTCGCAGCCTTGTTAATTTCATAACGTGTCATAAACACAGCGCATTTACACCAGCGAGGCGCATGCTTTAAAACACCGAGGTTGGTCGCGGTTGCATAACGTTTCACGACACAACATTCGGCGCCGGCAGGAGCCGAGTCAGAGAAACCGCCGATATTCTGCCCAATATCAGGCGCACTGGGCACAGCCTTCAACCAACATACTTCGAACAGAACAGGAAAGTTACCGTCGTTCGCATTGCCCCGCAACAAGTTAGGTTCATGTAGACGTTTGGCTGATTCCGCATGCGACAGCACATAAATAGCCCGTCGCCGAAAAATGGCAGAAAATGCGCTATGTCTGAAGAATAACATCAACGCAAAATAGGCGTAATGCATATCTTTCAGCATGCACCATTGCTCGCTCCCCTTCCTCAAACACAGATCGAACAGGCCTCCAGGCCCGCGAAAGAACACGTTGTCAGATGAGTTAAAACCACCAGGTTATTTCCATGCCTTCAGTCGACGCCAGCCCTGCGTCGTCAGGCGCTTCAACGCCGGATCGATCGTTCAGCCAGTCATCGAGTGAGTTTCGCCGACAGTGCGAAAGAGCCACGATCCACAGCATGAGAAAGCATCCTCAAAGTCGATCACCCAGGAAAGCAAGCACGGCATTGGGGGTCTGAGAAAACCTGTCAGCAACATCTCTTGGTGAGAGAAAGAAAACAAAATCTGAACAGACATTCAGTTGATCCCAGATATCAAGGCGAGATGCGCAGCCAGGGTGCCGAGCCGCTCGCGCACACCCATGATGCCAGAAGATATCACTGTATAGGTTCCCCAATACAGAGGTCCAGCAAACAGTTGCCGTTATGCACAGTCATCAAACATTTATCGAGTGAAGCAGTTTACACCGACCTCAGCAACACGCGTCCTGGGGTCACCAGCACGTTTTCAGGCGCCCGGTGATCAGTGTCTTTTTTCCTCGTTCTTCGTCTCAACCGCCTGTTTGTCGACGTAGTATCAGGATGTCCTCCTCCTCCTCCTCTCCTCCTCTCTCTTCTCAACACGCCTTCGAAAACATTTCGCCCTCCTCCTCTCACGTTCACGTTTTGCACTGCCTCACGGCGACCGCGTGATATTGGCTTCCGGTTCCTACCGAATGCCGGTTGCCTGGTTGCGCGGCGGCATGGCCGGGCCGCCCCACGATTACCTTTACACGAGTTGCCCGCTCGGCGACAAGCCGGGGAAACGAGGGACAGAGGAGCGAGGCAGCCACAGCAGATTCTTCTTCGGTTTGAAGGTTTTGACAAAACGGGTTTCGCCACCGCTATCGGATTAGCCACCCGGCAATGTAAATGAACAGCGGTTCAGTTCAGGCCTGTTATTCACCGAGCCAGTTCAGCACGAGGCACAGCACCTCGACCGCGCCTCACCCTCCATCTGTGGTCCCGGTTCGAAGCAGACCCGCGCAACCGTTTCAACATTCATTCAGTTTGTTGAGTTTATTCGTTGCAAATCAAACATCAAATCGTTTTCTGCGTCACACAGCCAACGATGAGCCAGCAGCATATTGGCGTCAGCAGAATGTCAACCGGCTCAAACAAATCACAGCAGGTCGTTTCATAACCCCGATTTGAACCATACATTTCCGGAATCACCTCCTGATGGCAGAATATTATATCAGGGATAACTGCTTTTCAGTTGAACGACTGAGGCGGTATCCATTCACAATCTGACATCATAGCAGCGTTTGCTTAGATAGATGCAAAATCTCTGGTTACGAGATTGCACACAGTTTCAAACATCGCAGCCAAACAGCACAGCGATTATGTTGCGATGTCACGATGAAAGAGTCGGCAGAAATATGAACAGCAGTTCTCGTACAGATTCCAACGCTTAACAACTCCACCATCCACCGGTTTCGTAGTACGTACTGGTGTCGCCCACGATTTCGTCGCCGAACGCGTTACGCCGCTTTCAATATAACTGACAGAGTTCGATGTCGTTCGGTGATCGCTCTTTGGCTAACAAAACATTAACCGCGAGTCATAATAAATCGCTTCACAATGACCTAGCAGGCTGGTTTCTCGAAGATGTCCACGCGCCTTCATTGTGCACATTTGACCATTTATTTTGGTTACGATCGTCGCCTCAGTTATCGCGAACGATACTTTCGCAGCCCGCTGTTATTCGCATTTTCTTTTTGTTTGTTCAACAGGCAAGAACTCAATATAAACGACCGTCGACGACAGCGACTTCGCAAAGAAAATGACGCAGAAGTTGCCATCAATTTTCAATCAGCCGCTCAATTAATCAATCCACACCTAACAGTTCCAGAGTACTGGTTGAACATTGGTGATCAGATTGTTTATTATGTGACATCCTTTGCCTGTTTGCATAATGGAATGTGGTTTGGCGCACAACAATGCCGTTTATGATGTTTCAGATGAAGAGAATATTGCAGAGCAAATATAACATGCGCATCCGCATTTGCTGTTTCACAACAGTAAGCATATGAGACGATATAACCATAGCATGAACAAAATGATAACGTGTGATGTACCATGCATAGCCCACACAACGTGGGCCTCGACACAAAAGCAACCGGATAACTATTTGGCCTAAACACAAACTTTATCCGTCAAAAAGAAGATAAATATCAGGTCTGTTGTTCGGCCCCAGGCGAAGACGTAAACCACTGCCGTACGGCCGAGTACGCATGCGCAAAGTTAACGCTCACGTGAACAGGAAGCCCGATCGAACGGGAGCGGTTGTCTCTGTCAGACACAGACCATCTGCACGAGTGCGAGCACGCGTGAGCGAGCGGGTGATTTCTCACCGCCCTCCCTCTATCGTTTCTCTTCTCTTCCTTCCAGCAGCCAAATATCGGCGGAGATTACCGACATGAATGCAGGTCGAGTTACTGAATGAGCATATCAAAAATAGCTCAGTCAGCCCAAAGCCGCGGTGTCTCATCAGCATCAAAGAATCGTTGCCGGCGTACATGGATGATTGGTTTCAGTCACGTTACAGTTGCGATGTTTATTCACAACCTTTCTTGGCCCCAGAGCAGGGTGAGCCGACCGAGTCCCCTCCTTCACTGCACCAACTGGGGAACCAGGCCAAGAGTGCCCACAGGCCGCGAGACAGCAACATCACTGCCTCAGACCGATCTGCTTGCATCAATTTGGCTCACAGATTCATCGATAACATTTTCGATTACGGCTCATTGCAAAGTTTGACCCAAACATTGGCCAGAGTCTCTGGTTCAACATGTTTTCTCAATCAGGCAAACATGAAAAATGACACAATCCCAACACACCATTGCCTTGTAAATCTCGAGTTGTCCGTCCGGTATTACAGACAGCATTATGGGAAAGCGTGTCCGGCACGCAACTCACCTCTCAGCCTCAATTATTTTATTTCACGTACTATTTGTTCATATGTTTGCCCATACAGCATACTATAGATTCATACCACTTCAGATACTCATATTAAGAATTTACAAAACACATGTTTATAAAGATGATGCTTGTAATAACCAAATTATCAACGTCAGCAGAGGAGTTAAGTTCACCGTCTCAGCCGGGCACATTACATTGCCCACCCATCCGGCTCGAATACCGTCAGAACCACAGCAGTACTTTCATTGAACGCAGGACTCGACCAGGCCCGCTTCCCATTTTGACATCAGTCATCCGGCTGTTCACAGTTCCTGACACAGAAATGCACCACATTCACCCGACAATATCATCAATCAACCTTTCAGCACCACCAGCGCAGTCGACAGAGTCCAATCTTTGGCTCACCCTTCAATCGAATAAAATGATTCCGAGATTACATCAGTAGTGCTGGTTCTACGTTACTCATCGTCTGGTGAGAAAATCTTTAAACTGCCCCACAATTATTAACTGTCTCGATCTGCTCAGTAATATTTCAAAGATTACCCAAAGCACATCGACAAACATTCATGCCTGAATAGCACCGACGGCTGGTCATTATTTGCAAAATACGTAGGTCAATATTAACTTTGGTTGGCCGAAATAACACAGCATGATGTTGCATTGAGCATATTGCTAGAAAGAGTACCGAGCGATCGAAAGAATTTCCTTTCACCAATGGCCTTTCAACGCACGCTGGGTCACCGAAGCTCGATACCAACATGAATTACTCCGAGAAATGTTGAAGCAGAGATTCAACCGACCGGCTTGAACCCGAACCGGTTCGCCGTACTTTAGTACAACGATCAAAGCGACATTCTCTCATTCCGCACAGCAGCCACCTTCCGTGGCCAGTCAGCGACGCAGCTCATCGCCGCCGGAGTTACATTGCAACTGCCGTGCCGACAGAATCAGGTCAACACGCACATTTTACAGTTGCTGATCGTCTCCGCACAGATCGCCGAATATGTTGGGTCAGCTCGAACAACGCCCCACCGTCTGCTCATGAACATCGCGAAGTTTCTTTCCAACGAACGAATCATTGTCTGTCACTGATCTGTCTTCACTGCCCATTAAACACTAGGCCAACATTAATTCTCCCTCACTAGTGATTTGAATGTAGTAATTACGTACCATTCAAGGTGGCAGTGCGCATTGCGGGTGAGTTGGGCTCATTCACCGGTTGCGTCGAGTATTCACAAAGTTTGTCCTTCACAAGCAGCATCATCGGCATGCTAATCAATGCTGTGGCGTGAATGCATGCAGTTTATAACAGCAGAGATGAAGGACCGAATCACATTGTTCATTGGCACTTCCACCAGAATTGTGAGTGAGCGCCATGTGTCGATGAAGCCGCAATAACTGCTCAGTAGCCGCGACAAACTACGCCTTGCGGCCGCTCAAACATACCGATGACCTGTGAATTTATAAGACTCAATTTCTTCCAGTCAACAGCCGTATTGTCGTTCGCGACGGCCCGGGAGAACGAGCGTAGTTGCGTCAACCGCCCACACCACCGACCCTTCCACAAACTCAATATCGAGAACTGGTCATCGGCATGTTGATTAGCAAACATATCCTTGTAATATTCATGGGTAAACATCGACTCATTCTATCTGAGGGGTTTTGAAGAATCATCGCCTTGAACAGTTTTCGACCATCAGATGGTTGCGTTGCATCAGTTTACTGTTGGTTCCAGCTTGTATTCGGCCCTATTGCCGCGAATACGTACGGTCAACTTTGCCGAGCGAGAATTCGCCTTCAAGAGCCAGTATTCGCCTGTTTCGTTATATGCAACCGAGGTTAGATCCAAAACCCGTTTTGCTCCCCATGCACGTTTGTCTCATCATCTCTTTCACAATACAGATAGTGACGGAAATATAATGGCTCGTGGCAGTTGCGCTCGAAGAACAAACGTAGCGACAGTCGAATACCAACACGACACCGCCAATATTGAACAGTGATGTTCGCACATTTCACGCCCTCCCCAGCCGAGCGAACATTGGTCTTCGTTCATCAGGTTGCGACGATGCACCGCAGTTTCTTTCACCGGAGAGTTCACGGCACGAACACCATCGAAATGGGATTTGTTTCAAACAGCAGCCGAGTTTAACCATAACAGCCAGCATGACAAACATGAAGGCATATGTCCAGTTATCGTTCAACAGGCCCAACTGCCCTGACGACAACGATTTGGATATTGCCAGAAATAAACAAGCTCGAAGACAGAATGGCTGGAAAAGGTCCCGAGGCAACTGAAGCCGAGACTGGCGTGCAGCGGTGAAAGACAGCGCGCGAGGTTGGCGCGACAAATCAGTCATTAACACCAGCCGCCTGGAGCGGCTGGCGCGAGTTTGAGCTGGTTCCCAGTTACGGGTTATACGACGATACAGTTTGGCAGCCTCGCTTGGCAGAGCAACGCTGTTTTGTACCGTAGCGTAGTCTTCATCGACGCATGTTTTCCGGCCTTCTTTCCGTGTTCTGTAAACAGCAACATCATGCCGAGAACAATGAAAACGGGTTGTTCACACCGTAAGTCTTCCATCACAAAGTTAATCGTTAAACAGATGTCAGCTTCACGCATCAGAGCGGGGTTCCTGCCCATTTCAGGTATCTGCACAACCATCAGCCGAGCTTCTCACAGTGAGGCTGCGACTGCCTGAGAGTGAACCGTGCCTGAGAACCGCTGCGATTATCTCACGGCTGCCAGAGCCATCAAATAGTTCGATACGCCAGCAGCAGAGTGAAGACAGCAACCGTGCTCACAGCGATAACGCACACCACGTAGCTGGGACGGATTTGTGACATGAAAGACAGTCGTCTTCACATTATTTTAAAAACAGAGCGTTTCCAGCATTTGTGTTGTTATTCAGCTGGCGTAAGCAACACTGAAGAAATAACGAGCCAAACGAACAAAACTGGCGTGTTGCGACGCGGCTTCGGCAGTGCTGAGCCCATCGAAACCTTCGACGCAGAAGAACAATTCCCGATTTCACCGTTTCCACAAGATCACGCAGCAGCTGAATAGCCGCCGAGCATGCAGTTATCCTATTTCACCTTCAGCCTGCGAAAAGATAAACAGTTTTGATTGCTGGTCAAACGATGAACAAACGATCAGCAGTCGTCATGATGTCGATTGTCCTCGTGCCGCTGGCCGCCCGTAGGTCCTCAGGACACACCAGCAGCCCAGAAACCGTATTATTCCCTTCGACAGCAAATGCTTGAGCGACGGCAGTGCACCCATGCCCGATACCTGTCCTGAGCCTCACCTCTGCAGCATTTCGAGCCAGGCAGAGCGACATCAGGCAGCCGCGATCTGCCGAGCTGCATGCCTCTCAGAGACGCACATGGGATTAGCCCATCCGCACAGAGTCCAAACAACACGTATTATTTTGTTTCAGCATCAGTGAGGAAAGATACGGGGATGCCGGTTCGCGAGCGCTATGGCGTCAACCTTGTTAACCTTCATGTAATCTTTGCGTAATGTTTGCAACGTTCGCAAACAAGCGAGCGAAAGCCACTGTCAGCGACAGGTTGGTCAGCATATTTTGCAACAACTCCAGGGCCGCTCATATCGACCACGATAGCTTTAAAGATTAAACCCGTTGTTTCGTATACTATTTCGCATTCATTTCGATCCATCTTCCGGCAGATTTTAGGCAACTGAAAACAACGCCGGTTTAGGGCTCGAAATTGCACAGATTGCCGCAGCGCGATGAATCCAGTACCTGTTACTCAGCGCAACATGTCCTTTGTAAACAACCAGTGCGTTTCAGTCATTTGTTGGCGACAGAGTTTCAGGATTACGTGACTACGGGCGGAAAATCGGTTAAGCAACGACGGCGAGGCAACAGAACAGACCAGAAAACACCATTGTGCGAGGGGTCCTGGTGATAGTCTGTCAATCCTGTCCACTTCATGCGCCCGCCCCTCGTGAGCTCACCAGTGACAAGCAGCCACGGACGATGGACAGTTAGCAGGCTGGTCGTCTCCAGTCAAGAGCCAAAACTACCGGTCATTTGTTGACGAAATGACTATTTCAGGTGACTTCACCGATTTCAGTTTGAAAAGGAATACGGTCACTACCGTTATTTGAGCTCGGGCAAATATTAGTCATCGCAACACATATTATAACAGTGAGTCGCATTGCACTTCCAGAATATCGGAGGCGAAGCTTGTACCGTGCCCCGCATCGCGGGTTTCCACCAGTTTCAGCGAGTCAGTTCAATTTTTGAAATATGCAACAACCATCGAGATCGAGAACATCAATACCTTCACGCCCAGCACAGTTGGCTCAAAGCTCATTAACCGACGTTAAATCACGTCGTTAACTGCAGGAACCCCGCCTTTAACCGGCAGTGCTAACTCCGGTTGCCACCGTTTCTGGCTTATCAGAGTCTCCAGGAAATTAGTGATCCCAGCCGACGGAAGATAACCCTCGGTGAATAATATTTTAACAGTCAAACGCGAGACATAATCGTATCCCCTACCGAGCCTTAGAGGTGCGGAAGATGAACCAGATCAGAAACAGTCGTTTTCTCCCGCGCCGCCTGGCGAAGCAGTTAACCGCCGGCCGTAGCCACAAACAGCAACAAAATGTCCTTAAAATGTCAGGGCCTTCCCTAAAATGGTACCATCGCCTCACCACCGCCAGCAGTGGTCACCGACCCTTTATTAACGTTGCGGATCGAACGAGCCGACGAGACTGGACCTGTCTCGTCTCTCAGATGAGGCAGCTCACAAACACCACGCCTGGAGGCCCGGCCATGATTTATGTGGCCATTCTCCCATCCATTGTCATCTTGTCTGATTCTCCCATCCAATCATCTTCCTTCTGCAGCTCGCCTCCAATCACCCTCCGTTCCTGGCAAGGCAACACCCCACACAGTCTGCCGTACCCAGACCATTCACGGATTCCAACCTCCCAACATCAACCCTCCACGATATCAGCTTCGACTGTCCTCCTTTTCCTCTGTTTTATTTCGTTCATCGATTACCGCAGCCCTTCATCTTCATCAACTCATCTCGATTGAACCCTGGCCAACATGCCGCCTGTTCACTGAAAACCGTCCTCAGCTGAACAGAGACCTTCAGAGCCGCGAGCAGTTTCAGTGCGGGGCGGGCATGCAGTTTCAGGCCGAAAGAAATGTTTATCGGTCATTGGTATTATTAAAGAAGAGCCCACAAGAATGAAGATGGGATAAAGGAAGGAGATGAGGAGGCAGTGGGCAAAGAACGACAGTATCGGTAGTTGACAGAGTTGAGTTCATCAACAGGTTTACGGCGATCACGGTCGATTTCGCATAGAAAACCATCATCGTCCCTCCTCCTTCCCGTCTCTCTTCTCTGACCGCCTCAAACATTAATATTCGAACAAATTGAACATAAATCGACTCAGCTTTCAGCGAATTTTTGTCGCGCAGTGAGTCCGCAGCCTTCAGGCGCACATAGCGAGTTTCCGGATCTTGCCTGGTGCTCAACGAAAATCACCATCCTCTTTCAGGTCCTGCCAAACTTAATAACCTCGAACTGACAACCGCCATTAGTGTTCACCTCTTCTCACTTCCATGTCCTGTCTTCCCCTGATAACTCATTCTTCCTTGTCTCTTTCTTTTTCGTTCGCAACATCGGTAATAGCATACTCAGGTGGTAATATTGCCTAGCCGCCTGAGACAGAAAGATGACAGCCCTTCATGACCAAACGCAGCCCATGGCGGGCGTGCGGGCGATTATTTGCGTCGCCTTTCTGGCTCTGAAGAGGAACATCAGCGGGAGCTGTGGTGCACAAAGGTCTTTGCACCCCAGTACGCCTTTTGAGCACGCGCTCAGCGCCCGCAGCCTTATCACCAGCCGCCCCTGACATGAGCGCAACTCTGTCCCGCCTGCACGTCAGAGGTTCAGGCAAGGTTCGATCGAGCGACGCCCATCATCCTCCCATGCCTCCACGCACCACGGTATTTCCACACCCAATCCGAGACAGCGATCCACACCAGCCTGCTGCCGACGAACCTCAACAAAATTGCACTGTCCCTCCCCCACCACCTTCCCTTCCTCCTCAGCCTCTGCTTCCCTGTCTGCCCGCCTCCCTCCAAATCATCCCTCCTTCCTCCACCCTCCTCCTCCTCCACCCTCATCCCCAGAGTCGCGACATCTCTGCGGCTTCCACGTCACAAGTCAGCGGGCCTCACGCTTCCGCAGAGCCTTTCTCCGTTTTTCCTCCATTTCAGCCTTCGCCGCAGCCCGCCGTTCAGCAGAACTCCAGTAACGGCCCACCGGCTCTTCACAGCCCAATCTCCGTCGTTCAGCCCCGCCGGATGAACAAGAACAAAGCAGTAGAGCATCCAGCATCGCGACGTGCTCGCGGTGACAAGCGCCGCCCACGTGGACGCAGGCAGGCACGCCATTAACACCAGGCCAGTCAGAACACAAAATGCCTCACACTCAGCCAGCCAGGCGCCTCACGATCACAACAGCCTTGCCTCGGCCCGCCAGCCGACCACTGCCGTGCCGAGCAGGGGCGTGGCAGTGGTCTGCGACGCCACAGCAGTGACCTGTGACGTTCCTGTTCAACAATCAGCGCGATCGAAGAGCAAGATCTGCCCACAACGTTGCCAGAGAGCCTCACGAGAATGATACCGCATTTTTGCCATTCAACGATCTTAACACAGTAACCGCCCCGTAACACACAGTCAATTCCGTCACCTTAGTACCGCGAAGGCAGTGAGGTACAACAGAAAAACAATAAACACCGTGAAAGACCGCTGGCAGAGTAGTCACACTTTTCTTCGTCTATTTTCGACAACCATACGAGTTACCAGCAGCATAACCGTATTCCCCAGATGACCGGCTGTTTAACCGATAATAGTCACCATTTCAACGAACATGAAACTACGTCGATGACCTCAAACACAGCCTCGCTCAAAAGCTTCATTAATCGTCAGCAGTAGCCGAAAAACAAGTCTTTGCCCCGCCGTCAGCCTGAAGGTGACCTGTGACGCGACCCACCAGCAGTCGACTTCGTCATCGGCACGGCCCACCGCACAGCAGCAGCACAGCCTGTCTCGACAAGCGCAGTAGCCTGCTCAGGTCAACCGGTCAGGTTCATCGATCAAATGCCTGTCAGATTTTCCTTTTACTAGAAAATGCTGGCCGATTTGGTTTAGAAACCTGTGAGTGAAAGAGTCCACTTCGAACCGACGGAAATGGAACCGAGGCCCCTTGCGGCCTTCGGCTATCGGGCGATGGAAAACAGTCACGGTCGCTTCAGACGGGCCATTTGCTCATTCCACAGTTGTCAGGCCTGCGTACCAGAGACGTCAGCGTGCCGCCAGATTATGCACCAATATTTCGCACATCTCTGTCCAGTTTGTAGCAGTTCAAACAACAGCATCAGGCACAATAATCCCCTACCATATTTCAAAACGTTTAATCCATAGACGATGACCGTCTGTACAGAGCCCTCACATTCACCTGTTAAACACAACGCCCAATCAGCCTGAACAACGACCGCCGCACCAGCTTACGGCTTCACAACCGTCACGACCGACGCCGAGAGGCATTCTCACCGCGTCCAGCCCAGCAGCCACCGAGCGGCCCTGACCGTCCTGACCACGTACGTTAACGTCCCAGCCCGCCGCCATCATAAACACGAGCCACACGACGATAGTCCTCAGCGTGCGTTCCTTCAGCATGTGTGTTTGCGTGAGCATCTGGTGAGTTAATGACCTCATTAGTGTGGCTGCGGTGTGATGCATGCACCGCCAGTGTGCAGTGCAGAGGCAGCCATCGTAGTCTATTCGACGCGAGAAGAGAGAACAGTCTAGAACAACAAACAGCCCACAGAGTTGAAACCAACGAAAAGCAGCGCGATCGACAGCACAGCAGGGAGTGAGGTAATCCAGGCAGAGACCGTTATCAAACAGTGCTGAGCAAAGAGAGCACACAGAGGAGAGGGAAGCAGGCAGCAGTCCCAGCTTTCGACCCTGCCTTCCTTCGCATTCTGCAACGCCGCACACTGGCTGACAGCCAGGGCTCAGGAATCACTGAAATGACTCCTCAGGAGAAAGAGGGCGTATGTTCAGCGAGAGAGACGGGAAAGCTGTGATACGAGGTCGCACGAGTCGAGTTCATCAACGTCGTGAGAGGTGACTTCCGATCGACAACACAATCACCACCTCCTTCTCAGCTTCCTCCTCCGACCTCAATTTCGCCAACATCGCTGCGGTTCGTCCTGCAGCCGGGTCTCATTTTGTTTCACGGTTTTTTCCTCATAATCCTCAGTTCGCCGGCAGTGCCCGATCGAGTGACGTTCAGAGCACGAGATGTGTGTTTTCCTGTCTCCTCTCCTCTCCTCCTCCTTTCTGTGGTGCCTCTGGGACAGCAGAGCGGAGACGAGTTCATATCACTTAACAGAGACTTATGTAAGAAGAACAGAAACGAAGGCGGGAACGAAAGCACCGCACGTGCCTGGGGCCGCCCACGCACACGCCTGCAGTGTGTGTGTGTGCCTGTCCCCATTTGTGCCCCAAAGATGGACGCATATCCTCGTTTATTCCTGACCTCACAAACTCGATCCACAGATTTTGTTATGCCTGACGACTTCAAGGAATGAGTTTTAAAATGGATACCCCCAGACTTTTTTAAAGAACGACATGAACAAGAAGAAAGCGACAGCCATCGCACTGCCTCGATTGCGTCGTTCGCACTGGTCTCTCGAGCTGGCTCAACCATCGTCAGCAGACAAAGTGGCTGTCATCTTCGCGGGAGCCCGGCCGTCAGAGCTGATGATCATCTTCATCATCATCCTCACAATGGCCGAGGCAATCTGCGCCTGAGAGCGCACACCGCGCCCACCCCTCATCTGGCAAACAGGCGCCCATCCACGCGATGGAAACCACCGGAAATAGCCCTCCCCGGATATCGCCAGCGACACCCGTCGCGCGTCCGATTGCCGCCGCCGCCGCCGCCGCCGCCCGCATTGCAGTGCGTGCGCGCGCATGAGTGCGAGAGAGAGCGACATGCGCATCTCATCTGTTCCCCCACGCCGAACACGCCAGCACGAACTCAACAGCCGTCTGCGCTTAACAATCTCCATAAACAGACGCACTGTCGATCGACGACCGCATCAAGACCTCCATTCATCCGCCTTCTCCCGCCGGGATGCGAGGCTCGGTCCCAAGATCTCCGATCATCCGCCGACGTCGCGAACCGCCGCCATCCACGCGCATGGGCGGCCCAGCCTTTTCAGCGGCCTGACAGTATTCACAGACACTTTTCCTGAGGAGGTTTATTCATCGCCCGCAGAATACATGGAAGAATTGCAGCAGCATAAACAGCTGCGTAAACAATCCACAGCCAGAGCATCTGTTATCTCGGAACAGTGCAGACTACATAACCACCTTCTTCTCCACCGAACGGTCCTCTGTCACTTTCAGCCCGCGGACACCTCCCACAGTCAGCCGCCGAGCGGTCTCGTCACCTGTCCTGTGCTCTCAGACCCCCGCCTTGAACCAACACCAGGGTGACGCAGCTGCTCAAGTCTCAGTGCTCACCATTTGATTTTGTTGTGACGGAGCAGAGACCTGGGGTCTGTAGCTGTTGCACAGTGTTCATGGCTGGACAACTGCACTGCAGTCCATCTTCACCACTTCAGTTAACGACAGCCCCTTTTAGGCCGAGGAGGATGTCTGGTTCTCTCCTTCCTTCTTCTCCTCCTCCTCTTTCCTCATCACTTTTCCTTGCCTCCCACCATTGTGCAGCCGATGCCTGTCAGCCGAGTTGATTAGTACGGAGCACCGTCGCCACATAACGGGAATCTGATCCTCCACACAGCAGCGAAGAGCTTGCCACTGTTTTAGCCGAGACAACAGCCTTTCTCTCAGCCTGAACACATTGTCCACAGAGCAGCCCAGAGATTTTGCGACATGTGCACTGCCGCAGCCTCAAGCCCGGTTACGCTCACTGGTTTCAGAGATCAGCGACGCCGCCGTCAGCCACCGCACTTTTCAGCCTGCGCCACGGTTCAGCAGCCTGCAGCTCAGCAGCGACCATGGCCTGTCGCCACAGGTTACAAGTCCCTTTAAACATTACTTCAATCCTCTGTGGAGGAACAGCAAGAACAGACTGGAAAGATGTGTGTGACAGGCTGGAGGGCTGGCAGCCACACCCCCACCTCACTTTACCAAAACGAGCCGCCCACAAAATGCCCGTCAGCCCGAACCTGTCGGTGCCGCCGAGCCCGGAGCGACAGCCGACCCCGCCCAACCTGCAGCCCCGACACCACAGGCCGGCTCCACACACCCACTGCGTGCCCATTACTCATCAACACTCCTCAGCGACGTTAACACAGAATTATTGACAAAATATTTCTAATATAAGGATGAATTGGGGTTCAGTAGTTGTGAGTTAGAGGTGTTATGTTATAAAAGACAGCTGGTTCACTTTCTGACAACACACCACCAGTTATTTGTCTGTAAGCTGTTGAAAGCTTCAGCCTGCCGCCCGCCAGCCAACATCAGCAGCAATGAAGATTACTATTACTACAGGAGCATTAAACCTTCCCATGATAATGAAGCAAATCACTTTCAGTTTGTACCGATGTTTTAATAAAACAAGCAACATGAAGATATCAGCTTGGGCCTCCTGGAACTCAACAACATTTTACAGACCAAATAATAAACTGATTAATTGTGAAACATCCAAGAAGTGAACCAACAATTAATATATAACTGTAGCTTTACCTAACCTACAGCTTTTACTTTGAACTGATTTAACTGTCCAACATATTTAGAACAACACAGTGTGGATTCTGTGTTAGCAGTGCTAATGGGGGTGACAGAGTAGTAGTAATGCTCATAAAACACACAATGTTGTTGGCTATGTGAGCCAACCTCAGGGGCTGCTCAGGGTCTGCAGGTTGGAGCCGGGTCAGCCCCTGCCGCCTCCAGGTGGCTCAGCAGCCCGGCCATGGGTCAGGGCCTAATTGAGGCATTTTGTAGGCAGCCATTTAGTATTAAAGTGAAAAGTGAGTGTAAGGCTGCTAGAACCCTCCAACCACCTATGTCTCACATGCTCAGTCTGTTTCTTGCTGTTCCTCCACAGAGAGGTGATTAGAAGTGTTTAGTGACTTAGCCTGTGCTGAAGAGTCACTGGCCAAGGATTAAACACACTGAGAAGCTCTTTAGACACACTGAGACACATCTAGCTTTGAGTTTTGAAAAGTGCAGTGAGAGCAACAATGAACGTTATGTCACTTCCAACTTGAAGCTAATTGGCATGTTGTTTAACCGCAGCTATGCATGGCTCTCACCAAAATCTCTAACAACTCTGTGACAATATGTAATTTGAAGAACAAAGAAAACATTTGTGTCCTCCGCCTCAAAAACAAGTAGCAAATGCCTCGCTCTTTGCTGTGGAAGTTCCAAGTTTCCATTTATATGTAGCTACCCCGAGAGAACAACCCCCGCATAAAATCAAAACCCAGCTGGACAAGGGCCAGCAGAGAAGATGGGAGGTTTTTTTTAATAGTGAGGAAATAAAGGAAAAAGAAATGTGAGAAAGAGAGAGAGGAGAGAGAGAAAGAGGAGAGGAGCCAGACATCTCCCAGCCTAAGGGGTCATTGTCTTTTAAAAGTGTAGAGAATGTGATGGAATGCAGTGCAGTTTAACCCAACACCTAAACATATGCACAAGAAAGCACACACAGATTTGAAAGTCTCTGCTCCAAATCCTCCAAACCCAAAAATAAAATAAACCAAACACAGGACTTAACTAAGAGCAGCTGCATCCACCCTAAATGTTGGATTTTAAAAGCTGGAAGTCTGAAGTCTGACCGGGACCAGAGTGACAGAGTTCACTCAGCTGACACTAAGGGAGAGGTCCACCGACAAAGAAAGTGACCAAGAGATGAGCAATTTCCACCAATCAGAGGAGAAGAAGGTATATTTAGCAAGTCTGCCACTGTTCTCCAGAAGGATCTCTAATATGGATTGTTTACACCCAGCTGTTTATGCCTTGCTCGCAGATTCTTCCTGTATGTATTCCTTCGCAGACGTGCTGATAAACACTCCTCCACACAGTAAGGAAAATTAATCTGAAATAGATCTGTCAAGAGATTACAGAAAAGCTTGTAGCTGCGGGCCTTGCATCGCATGGAGTGGCATGTTATTTTACATCACTACAGGATGGTGTTAGTGGAGAGATGCGATATTTCAGAATGCAGCTGGGAAGAGGCGGATAAATAGAATCTTAATCACAATCATCAATCAAGCAAATGCATCTATTTATATAGAAAATGTTAGACGTTTATTTGAAATGATTCACATGCTGTATAAAAAGAGCTTGTGTTTCAGCATGAGGGCGTCACTAAGTTAATTCCACACACATATGCACTCCCTCTCTCACACCTCCACTCTCTACACACACACACACACACACACACACACACACAATGCAAAGCAGCAGCAGCAGCAGCAGCAATCAGACACACGGCAGATTGTTGTCTTGTGATATCCGGAGGAGTTTGAGTTCAGGTCATCCCCTTATGTAATTGTGTGATGGAAACCTGTTTACATACAACCTTCAGGGTGGTGAGGACTGGCGCGATACTTCAGGTATGTACCCACTCAGCCATTTGTGAGGATGATGATGGGAATGATCAATCAACTTGGATAATGTCCACATGAGATTCGCAGGGTGAAGCAGCCACTTGTCTGCTGTTGAAAACGGTGTGAGATGGTTCCAGAGCTCACCTGTAGCTCCCAAAGACCAATGCAGGCAATAATCAAACAGTATGCAATGTGTTGTATCATAACTTCTTCTCTTATTCAAGGTCATTCCTTAAAAACCTGGGGAATTCCAACATCCATTTTAAAAACTCATTTCCTTTCTAAGTCGTGATCAGAATCTTTCAGAATCTGTGAATCAGAGTTTATGAAGTCAGGAATAAACACAGAGATGTGCATCCATCAACTGGGGCACACAAATGAGGACAAACACACACACACACACACACACACACACACATCTCCACAAGCGTTCATCTCCTCACATGGAGCGGCCCCAGAGCACATGCAAGTGCTGATCAGCTTTCATTCCCCTCCTTAGCTGTTTCTGTTGTTCTTTCTCCCTCTCTCGAAAATCTCTGTTCTCAACTAAAGCTGTCCTCAGGAAACTCAATCTCTCCACTCATGCTGTCCCAGAAACACACACACACACACTCACAGAAAGAGAGGAGAGAGAGAGAGAGGGAGAGACAAGAAAAACACACACATCTCACTCATGCTCTGACATGTCCTCGGTCCGTCTCGCTTCTTTCTCACACACTGCCAGCAGACTGAAGTTATAAGGAAAAGAAGATACTTTAAAAAAAAACAAAAAAAACAAAAACAAAAAAACAGGGACCGAAAAGCAAACTTACCAGACCCAGGATGTGAACGCAGCACAGTCCAGTGGTTAGCGAGGGTAAGTCAGAGGAGAAAGGAGCTGAGAAGGAGAGTAGTGGTTGTGTTTGTCAGTCAGAAGTCCCTCTCGCAGCGACGATAGAGCTCAGCCTGTTGCATTCCGCCTCCCTCTCCTTTTCCCGTCTCTCTCTCTCACTAACATACACCCTCTTTCTCTCTCTCTCCTCCTGAAATCATTGTGTACTTTGATTCACAAACCCTGCCTTTGTCACGTGATCCAACACTTCAAATATACAGCACATTTTTTACCAGCCACAGAATGCCCGAAGGAAGGGAAAACAGGGTCCAGAAAGCTTAGGTTTCAACTTGCTGCCCACCCCCTCTCTTTCCCTCTCTCTCTCTCTGTATCTCTCTCTTTTGCTCCCTTTCTTTGTCTAACAGTCTCTCTCTCTCGTTACCTCCACTCCCTCTACACTGTACTGTCAGTCAACACTCTTTTGTTGGATTTCAACTCTGTGACTGTTTATTTTGAATTTCTAAATTTGTTCCTCCTCTTCTCACTGTCCAAAGATAGGCCTACAGTAAAACACACACATACACACACACACACACACACACACACACACAGGAGAGCAGTGCATGCATCTACACACAGCCACACTAATGAAACAGTCATTAACTCACAGATATACACAAACACACATGCTGCAGAGGGTTGCACACCTTTGGGGATATCAGTATCAGCCCTTGGCTTTCGCTCCGTGTTTACAATGCCTTGACTTTGGGACCGTGGCCAGCCCACGTGGGAGTCCAGGGGCCTGGGGCCAATCAAGGGCCACTCAGTGCTTTACTGTGACTAAATTTGCCTGATGGGAAAGAAATATACCCTCTCAGCATCAGTGTCCATATGACTCCAGACCATAGAAAAAATTACATAAAAACTGGAAATGCAGCAGTCATTGTATTCAAAATTTGTATTAAAAAACATTATGATTTAACAAATGAATGATGTAAGTGTAAAGAGTGAGTCACTCTATACAGACTGATCATAAATCTATAGATTAAACTTGTTTACAGAAATATAAATTTAAAGTTATTGTACCTGTGCAATACATTTGAACTGCTACAAATAAGATAAGTGTGCAAAATATTAAGTACATAACAAATCTAAACTGCTGACATCTTCTCTGAGAATCACACAGAGCCTGGTATATATGTTAGGTGACTTCATTAAATCGCCCAAATGCAAACGACCATGAGCTGTTTTCCATCTTGTCTAGCCAGAGAAGTACAAAGGGCCATTCTCTCGGCAGTTTCCCCACCTTTAAATCAGTTCAAGTGGACTCTTTTCCTCCTACAGGATTTTCCTAAGCAAATCAGCCCAGCGGTTTTCTAGTAAGGAAGCATCTAATGGAGATACATTTGATCCGTGATGAGATCAAACCTGGCCAGTTGGCCCCTGGGGGGGCAGAGCTACCTGCCTCTTCATGTCAGAGATAAAGCTGTCTGCTGCTGTCTGAGTGACCGTCTCGGTGGCAAGTCAGCCTGCTACAGGCCGATCCACGTCAGCACAGGTCACCTTCCAAAACAACAGCAGAGACAAAAACTTTATTTTTTTTCTTTACTGCTACTTTGAACAATTAATAAGCTTTTGAAACTTGAAATGTGTTGACTGTGTTTGAGTCATCAACATGAGTTTCATATTCATTAAGAAATGGGTAACTATTATGGGATTTTAAACTATCTTTTATCAACCAGTCGTCTAAAAATTCTGGTTATGTATATACTGTAAATGCTTCATATAGTTGTCCAAAAATAGATGAAGAAAAATGCAACTACTCTCTCTGTAGTCTCACAGTGACAGTATTTTTTTCTATTGCTACCTCACTACCTTCACTTGGTACCTAAAGGTAATAAATTGAGCGGCATATTTAACTAATATAGTATATTACAGAATGGTTACTGTGACAAGATCATTGAATTAACAAAAATGCAGTGTTTAATGTTCTCATGAAACCTCTGGCAACGATTTGTGACTTGGATCACACTCTTTGATCACTTTGGTTACAAATTTGAACCTGGGGACCGTCCAATCACAGGTCCACTGCTGTAAGCGTCTGGGTTACTGCCACACTTCTCAGCAACAGTGTCAGCAAGCGAGGTGAAAGGTTAGAGCTGTTTGTGTTTCTGTGTCAGTGAAATGCGCAAAGAGGAGGGGAGCGTATGACATCTGGCTGAGTGTGAAAAAGGCATTTGTGTATTTCTGACTGTAAATCTATGGGGTGGTAATAAGCATCCTTTCTCGCACATGCGTCCACATGTTGATACATGCGCGCACACAGTCACACTCAGACACATCTGCCGGTGTTTTCGTTCTCTACTGCTTTTTGTTCTTGTTTAGTGTCAATGAACGTCAAAGCAGACTGACTTGGAGAGGAGATTAGGAACATGAGAAGGGCTTCGACGAGGCCTGCAGGTAGGTTACTGGAGGTTCTGCCTCTGATAAAGACAGCCCCGAAGATGTACAGCAAGGGGGAAAGAACAAAGAAATGGAGGAAAAACTGAAGGGGAAAAAAGAGGGGAGCTTATAACTTTCTGCAGAGCTTGAAATGGGGCCCTTTTTGGCAGCGAGCAGCGGAGAAACCGCAGAATGGTGCGACTCTGGAGTTGAGGGGTGGAGGAGGCAGGAGGGGGTGGAGGGGAAGGAGGATGGTTTGGGAGGGGGCGAGGCAAAGGACAAGGAAGCAGAAGAGAGCTAAGGGGAGGGAAAAGAAAAGAGTGAAGGGTGAAGGAGGACGGTGCAGACGGCAGGTTTTAATCAGCAACAGGCTGTTGGTAATGAGATCACTATCCCACTGCTCTCAGATTGATGTCATGTGAAGCTCTGTGGTGCATGGAGAGGCATGCAGAGGATGACAGGCATGCATGACAAGCTCACTCACTCAGTCGGGCACACACAAACATACAAGCATGCATGTAGAAAACGCAGAGACAGAGTTACGCTCATATTAGGGCTGGCAAATGCCCACAAGCCAATAAAATGCCGGCACTGGGGCGCATGCTCAAAAAAAAAAAAAAAAACATGCACAAGACACAAAGAACCTTTAATACACCACAACTCCCCGCTGTTAATTTTCTTCAAGCAAGAAAAAGAGCTGACACAAATATAATCACACCCACACATACACCATAAACACGTTTCGGGTCCCATGCAGGGCTCCTTTATGTCTTTTCTGTCTCTCAAACAGCTAAACATGCCTACACACAAAGAACATACTGTACCAGTGGTGAGGGTTGGCTAGACTTGCAGGCAGAAAAGAAAAAAAAAAGGAGCAAAGGAGGAGAGAAAATGAGGACTATGGGGAAGACAAGGACATAGAGTAAGGGAAAGGAGTGACACTAGTAGCAGTTGTCAGTTTGGGGTTATTAAGTTTAACACAGGACCTGAGGAATGAGTGAGGGTTTTCATTCAAACACAAACAAAATCAGGGGAAACCATATGTGCACCTAAAGCTGCACAGACTCACTACACCACGACTAAAAATTCACTTTAAAGCTCCAAAGTCAATTTGCATATTTGGTGTTGTTTGAGGCTATTAGTGTTTGCGGGCAAGTTAAGAAAGAAAGAAGACAGGAAAGGAGGAGGACGGTGGGGGGGGGGGGGGGGGGGGGGGGGGGGGGGGGGGGGGAGAGGGGGGTTACATGTGCATCCAATGAACAGCGAATAGTTTTTCCTATATAAATGTTCCCCAAAATTCAACCATGATGTCACCATGAACCTGTTGTGAACTCAACTCTGTCAACTACCATTACTGTCTCATTCTTTTACCCCACTGCCTCCTCTCCATCTCCTTCCATGCTGTCCCCATCTTGTTTCTTGTGCTTCGACTCTTTATCTTTCGCCATACAATGTTGTCTGGCTGCATTTTTCTTTTCAACACAAACTGCATGTACACCCCCCCCCCCCCACCCCACCCCCCCCACACACACACACAAACTGCTCACAGCCATTTGGAAAGTCTCTGGTATAACAAGGACAGTTTTAATCAGAACAAGCTGGCATATTTTGGCCAAGACCTGCACTTATGGTAATTCAATCAGAAAGGGAGGAGAAAGGGGGGTGGGGTTGGGGGTGGGGGGGAGTGAAAAGGGGCACACGGAGGGTAGTCGAGTGTGAGACGGGGAAATAAGAAAAACAGAGGGAGGAAAAAGGAGACAGTGGGCGGATAGGAGGGTGAGGTAGGGGTTGAGTGGTTGAAGGAGTTTGATCCACATGTGGAAATGATTGTCTAATTACAGCAGATATGTATAAGTGTTACTGCCTGCAGGACAGATGGTGATTGGAGGACGCAGCGCTACGAGGAAGAGATGATTGGATGGGGGAGGAATCAAGACAAGGTAACTGGATCGAGAGAAGTGTCACGATGGCTCCCACATCGTCTCCCTCTCCTTTCTCTTCGGCCTCAGACGTGAGCTGTTTCCAATGAGCTGCACCTCATCCCCAAAAGAGGCAAAAGAGACCAAAACCAATCCTCCTCATCAACTCATTCAGTCACAACATTAATAAAAAAAGGTCAGTTGACCACTGCCTTCAAGTAAGTGGTAAAGCGTAAATACCCATTTTAAAGGAGAAGGCTGACATTTTGGGACATTTTTATTTGCTTTGTTTGTAGCTACAGCCAGCAGTTTAGCTTCACTTCATGACTGAAAGCAGGAGGAAACGGCTAGCCTGACTCTGTCCAAAGTTCAGCGGTTTCATCTTCCAGCACCTCTAAAACTCAGTAAGGAATACATTATATCTCACTTGTTTTATTTCTTAAAAAAAAAAAAAAGTAATGTAAAAATAGCAATTCACCATTTTACAGGGAGTTGTGCCATCCTACTTCTTGGCTAGGATCACTAATTTCCTGGAGACTCAGCTGGTCGCCAGGGAAACTGGTCGCAGCCAAATAATAGCCAGGAATTAGCACACTACTTCCCGTTAAAGGGCGGGTTTTGTACAGATTAAACAAACATGATTTAACTTGTCAGTTAATGAGCTTTAGAGGTGCTGGTAGGTGTATTTTGTTGCTTTAGACAAACATGAGAGAGGTATTGATCTTCTCAGTCTCAGTCTCAGTGAGACAGCACATGAGCAAATTTCCAAAAATGTTGAACTATTCCTTGAAACTGAGGTAAGAGCCACGATACTGCAGTTTACAGTACAAGCTGCCCGGCTTCCATTATTTCTAAATTGTTTATTTTGTCTGACTCATATTATAATATGTATTTACTGTTGACTAATAAGCACTTGAGCTCAAATAACTGGTAAATAAAATGTGACCATGTGGTATTTTCCAGCTATTTCAGTCAGTGAAATTCACCTAAATGGTCCATTTCATCCAACAAATGACCAGTGATGGATTTTGGGCTCTTGAACTGGGACAGAGCTACAGCCTCTCCCTTCTTTAATTGTCCATCCATCCATTAGCTGTATCACTGGAGTGAATCCCACAAAGGGCAAGGCATGGGGTACACCCTGGACAAGTTGACAGATTATCACAGGACCCCTCCTTTAATGGTGTTTTCTTGAATTGTCTAGTTCCTGTTACACCTCACCTGTCCACTAGTTGCCCCAACTTTGTTTCCACCCATGAACCAATCACATGTCTGAAACTTCCTGTCCTTAACAAATAACTGACCACACTGGACATTTTTACAAAGGACATATGTTTGCACTGAGTAGCAAAGGACTCTGTTCACTGCAGTTCATGCCCCAGCACCCAGCAGTAACACAACCACAATGTTTCCAAACCTAAACCAACATTGTTTTAGTTACCTAAAATCACCTTATGGAGATGGTAGATCAGAAATAGATGCAGAAATAAGTTCACCTACAGAAACAACAGGACAATGCAAAAATGTCATGGATCTGTCAACTGTCATGGATCTGTGGAAATGGTAAAAACCTACAGCCCTGGGTTACCAGTTTAAAATATACTGTGTATAGTTTGTCACATATGTGTAAGTAGCTTTTCCTTCACTTGTTTGCAGACTGATTTACAAACATTACACCAAAGATTACATGAAGGTTAACAAAGGTTATTTTCCCTTAGCAACTCATCACGAACCAGCCTTATCCCCATGCCTCCACTTTCCTCACTGTGCTAAAACAAAGTAAATACATTAAACTGTTTGGATACAGTACGGATGGAGCTGTCCCCCTCAGGATAATCTGGCACGTCTTCACAAGAGGCCGCCTGTCAGCAGATCTTGGCTGCCTGCTGCAATATCTGTCTGCCTGTCAGAAAATGTAAATACCCTTTGGGGGGTAAATCAGGACAAGTATCAGGCATAGGTTGTTACTGCCATCATAAAGCTACATTTTACTTATCAAGAGAATAATACGGTTTCTGAATTTTACTTAGTGTGTCCTGAGGACCTACAGGCCTCAGTGCAGCCAGCAGCACAAAGTTGTCAGACATCATAGCTGTTTACTGTCGTTTGTTCTGTCGATTTTATTGTAATCAACTGTTCCCTATCTTTCCCCTTAGGCAGAGGCAAATTAGGATGCTTTGCATGCTCATGTATGCTGAACTAATGCTGCATGAATCACTATAGAGCAGTGAAATCAAAAATTGTTTCTTATTATAACCATTGCATCAGAAAGGGGATTTTTCAATGGGCTCAACACTGCCAAAATACTGTAGATAATCATAACCACATAATTTAGTTTTATTCATTTGCGCTCATTGTTTTCTGGCTTGCTAGTGTTGCTACATAGCTGAATAACAACCTAAATCACTGAAGCAGCTCTAACAACTGCGTATTTTGTGTTTTTAGAAATAATATGAAAAGACATTGACTTTGTCTCTTTCATGTCACACAGGTCAAACCAAATCATCCCCAATACTACATGAAATTATTACACGTTATCACTGTAGGCACAAAGACTGGTTTCCCACTGTCTTCACTCTATATACTGGCAGCTGTCAGTTCTTTTGTCTTTCTAGCAGCTAATGTTAGCAGTCAAACTCCTGTGACCTCCAAACACAGTTCCTCTCCAAGCTGGTCTGTCTACTGTAAAGCTCAACTGATGGATTTATGTCACAGATACACAAAAATGTCAAACCAGGAACCCTTCTGAGTACATTAGAAGCTAACATCCTGTTTTGGCTTTGTTGGCTTTGTGGTGATGGAGACTTGCAGTATATGTGACAACTTCCATTTTCATTTGTTTCTCAACATGATGGTTGCTGTTTGCAGAGGAAGACACAGAAGAGAAACCAGGAAAAGCAATACTCAGATTCCGTCGATACCAGAAGACTTCACCCTACCTGAACCCCTGAGAAGCCAACTGTTGCTCTGCCTCCGCCCAGAGAAACAGAGGCTACCAAACATATCATCACTATAGCCCATAACTACGAGAACCAAACTCAAACTCAACAGCACAAGCTTATTTGTAGACTCAAACTGACTGGTATTTAATGACTAATTTGTCACTGCCAACCTCACGCACTGTGTCACTTTTTCCTACACTGCACACCAAGTCTGCAGCCTCTGGGACTAACTACAGAGTGTTTCAGGTTTTAAGTTGCTTTTCTTTCCCAGCTGTGTTTCTGTCTTCAGGCTGATTTTGGCCCTGCAAACTGGGTAATCTCTCGAACTGAGAAAACTTTGCTTTGAAATATCAAATCTAATCATTTATCATCCAGAATAGTTGTTCTCTTGGGTGTGCTTTGGACATATACCTTCATATTTACTGTCCATCATACTGTATTTTGTTATAGTTTAAACTCAGCTCTCCTGGCAGGGGAAACAAATCCCCATTTCTGATGGTGTTCATCACCATGGTAACTCTCCAATTGGAAAAAGCTGCAGTGCATCTTCAGTCACAACTTGTGAGACTGAGGGCCAGTGGTGTTCTACCTTTCAGCTAGGGAGGCAAGTTAAGAGATGTCTGAACATCACTGTTCAATATTAAGCGGTGTGTGTATTATCATTGTTGGTATTCATTTTGTCACTACATGTTTATTTTGCTTATTTTGAGCCTGCTATACAGTGCATTATATTTCCATCTATCTTTGTATTGTGAAAAAGGAATGAGTGAGATAAACTTGTCACATGGGATTAAAACAGGTTTTGGATCTAACCTCTGAGTTTGCATATAACTGAAACAAACAGGTGCAAATGCAGAGAACAGGATTTACTCCTTCAACTTTGAAGTTATTATTACATGTATTCACGTAATAGAAAAGGGCCAGATGCAAACAAAAAAAATCAAGAACCAACAGTAAACAGTGCAACACGGCTGCATCTCTATTGGGTCAAAAATGACAAAGGCATTGGTTCTTTAAAACCCCTCAGATTAATAAAGTGAAGTCAGTGAGGAAACACACCCACTTAAAATATTACAAGGATATGACACTGTCAACATACCATTAATGTAGTTCTCAATAGTGAGTTTGTCATGGAGAAGTCAGTGGGTGTTAGATGATAGTTCCGGGCACAGCTGCACTCATTCTCCCAGGTGTCACTGAGAGCAGCAACAATGCAGCAATATGACTGGAAAAGAAAATTAAAAATCTTATAAATTCCACAAGTCATGGTATGTTTTGACAACCCTCAAAAACATGGGCTATGCATAGCTACAAACAGTTATTGCAGCTTCATATTTTTATGGCCCTCCCTCTAATTCTAATTAGAGTACCAATGTTAATGTGCTATATATATAATTCAGTCCTTCCTACATCTCTGCTGTTATAAACACATACATTCACACCTATGTTGAAGTGTAATGGCCTCACATGCCATTGAGTTGAAGCCTTGTGAGGACTTAGAAAACTTTGTGAATACTCAACACAGCCAATTGAAAATGAGCCCAACTCCTCACCTTTCTTTACCAATGCTAGCACTGCCACCTTGAGGTAAACACATAGTACTGCATTTTAAAATCATCACTAAGAAGTGTGTGGGGAGGGGTGGAGGGCTTTTTCTGGCATTATTGTTGCCTAAATGTTTAATAGGCAGTGAGAAGACCTAAATCTAATGGCTGAACAATGATTCTGCAAATATGCATTCATTTGGAAAAAAAAAAAGCTTTACTGTTCTTCATAAACAGACAGTTAAATTTATTCTGAAATATGTTCAATATATTCAACAATCTAATGCCCAGAACAGTCAAAAGCACTAACTATATAAAATAACTCTTCATGTCCAGATGACCTGATTCTACAATATCAGCCACAACAGACACCTCTGTCTGCTCCAGCAGCAGTGAGCTGCACATCTTATTTAAACCACAGAGAGGTGCTGCTCAATACTTAGAATAGAGAATGTCCTTTATTGTCATTATACTAAAAGTACAACGAGATTCAGTTTCAGGTTCAAGCCGAGTCAAGTTGTTGGAGGATATCTCTACTTCAATGTTTCTCAGAGTGGGGTTCATGGCAGGTATGAAACTTCAGGTGTTACAGCATGCATTAAGAAAATTACATTAATTTACATTAAAAGGAGAAATTATTTCACTCGGTCCTTCAGTATACTCTATACAATATACTCAATACAACACTGTCATATGCTATTGTTTATTTCAATAATAAGTTAATATTATTACTATAATATTTTTACCAAAATGTGTTGTAAAGTGTTGATCGGGTACTATTCAAACACATGAATGTTTATCAGTAATGTACTTTTTAAAATTAGTAATCTTTTAAATAGTTCCATATTACTAAACAAAATCAGACAGTTAATAGTATGGGGCAGTTTTAAAAAAAGATTTTCTCACAGACAGTAAATAGCTTTTAATAGAACCAACACTACTGATATATCTCAGAATCATTTTATTCAATTGAAAAGGGTAAATAAAGATTAAGGACTCTCCTCTTCTATCAACTGTTTAATGAATTCTGTGCTGAAGAAAATTTAATTATTGATAATATGTCAGGTGAATGTAATTTACATTTCTGTGTATCCAAAAAAACTGCCAGGCCTGTTGTAATTATCAGATATTTGATGTCAAAATGGTGAGCAGAATATACAGGTCAAGTCCTGCATTCAAAAGTAAAAGTACTCTTTTAGTAGTTCCCTGACAGTATTCAATTATATTATTGGATCGTTATGTAGGCAATACTTAATGTCTTAGCTGGTTGAAGTGGAGCTTAACTCCCTCATATACTGTGCTGTTGAGTAGTTTAATTTATTACAAAGCATCATCTTTTATAAACATATGTTTTTATGTAAATTCTTAATATGAAATTATCTACTAATTAGATATATACTAGATCTATAGATATACTGTATAATATGACTAAACATATGAATAAATAAATGCAGTAAATTAAATAAAAATTGAAACTGAAATTATTAAAGAGTTGCGTTCACTTGAGTTCATGCACTCCCATAATGCACTGTCCCATAATACCAGACTTGAGTTGGCTCAGGGTTTACAAAGACTGTGTTATGTTTAGGATTATGTCATTTTTCATGTTTACTGGTTAGGAAACATGTTGGATTAGGATTTCTAGTAATGTTTAGATTAAACTTTTTTTTTTTTAATGCTGTTAGAGGGCCATGTCCAGAAAATGTTCTATCATTAGATCCCTGTAATTGAAATTGATACAAGCAGATGATTCTGAAATCCAGAGCAGGTGATGAGTTTTATATCTCACAGCCTGTGACCTCTTAGCCTAGTTCCCCACTAGTTGGAGGCTGCAGTGAGGAGGGGTTTTTTCAGTCAGCTCACCTATCTAGAATAAGAAAAAGGTTGTGAATAAAAACATCCCACCCAACCTTCAAGAGTGAGCAACGTGACCTAAATTTAATCATCCATATGCCTGCCAGCAACAGGCGGTTCTTTTGAGTACTTTTTGTTAGGACACCGCGGCTTTAGACACATTTGGGCTATTTTACGATGCTCATGATTGCACAAGTAGCTCCTGACCTACATTCACTGTGCTCCAGCCAATCTCCGCCGATATTTTGGCTTTTAGCAAACACAATCTGTAGAGAGAAAGAGAAACGTGATAGGGAGGAGGAGGGGCGGTGGGAGTCACGGTGAGCACCGCCCTTTCCGCACGTGCCCGCTTTTTCATGCAAAGATCGTCTATGTCTGACAAGACAGCCACTCCGTTCAGTCACAGGCCGCACCGGTTTCTGGTTTGAGAATGTGGGCGTTAGCTTTTGCGCATGCGCTCTACTCATGCATGTTTACCCTCAGCAGTGGGCACGTGCTCTGGAGGCTTTGATACATTCACCTGAGGTTGCAGAATAATAGATTTTCTCTGTCTTATCTTCTTTTTTTATTGGATAAAGTTTGTGTTTGTTAAATAGATTTATCCAGTTTTGTTTTATGTGAAATTACATTGTGTAGGCTATACATGATTACATCACACATTATCAGTTTTTGTTCATACTATAGTTATATCATCCTCATAATATGCTTACTGTATATTTAGTAAGTATAAATGCAGATGCACAGCATATTTATATTTACTCTACAAATATTCTCTTCATCTGAAATATCATAAAACAGCATTGATTTTGTGCATAGGCTTACATTTCCATTTATGCAAACAGGCAAAGGATAATACACATAATAAAACCAATCCCCAGTCACCCAGTGACTAACCAGTACTCTAGAACTGTTAAATTATCGGTTAATTAATTGAGCAGCTGATTGGCAAAAAAAAAAAAAAATTGTTGGCAACTACTTGATTTCTGTCATTTTTCTTTGCAAAAATTCACTGTCAGTATTTGGTCATTTATATTGGAGTTCTTGCCTGTTGGACAAACAAAAAAGAAATCTGAATGGCTTAACTTGGGCTACAGGGAATAAATGATGGGTATATTTCACTATTCACTGAGCAACCGGTCAATAACTAAAGAAAATAAATGGTCAAATGTACTGCTAATGAAGGTAATTTTGGTTGCCTTACATTGAGACCATCTTTCCATGAAAACCAACCTACTAGGTCATTTGTGCAAGCAGTTTATTATGACTCGCAGTTAGTATTTTATTGTAAAGTGATCCTGTGAGACAGCATCAGTCCTGTCAGTTATAATGGCCCAAAGCAACATGCTTATGTTCAACTGACAAAGTCTACTTGTGGACGTACCAATTACATTACTACAGAGCCAGTTGGGGTGGATGGATGGGTTGACAAAAACGTTGGAATCTAACACAGAGGACTGCTGTTCATTTCATATTTCACACCCATTTCTTTCATCAATGACTGTCCCACAACCTTAATCATGTGCTTGTTTTAACCACGATGACAAAATTCCTCTAACTTTAAGAAACTACTAATAACCCAAACCACAATCTCCCCAAATCTAACCAAGTAGTTTTTGCATCCTATCCTAAGCAAACCTTTACTGTATTATCAGATTATGGATGGGTTACACCTCAACAGTCATTCTTTAAAAGCAGATTATCCCTGGTATGTCTTCTGCCATAGGAGTGCTAATTCAGGAAATGCTTCTATGGTTCAAATCAGAGGGTTGTAACAAACGACCTATATGGTTGTTTGGGTCGGAGGATCTGCTACTTACAGCATTCCTATGACATAATAATACTGCTGTGTCCAATGTTAGCTGTGTGTTAATTTCTTGACACAAGAAAACAATTTGATGTTTGAAGTTTGCAACAGATGCACTCATAATAAACTAAAATGAAGGTCTTGAAACTTGAATTTGACACTGGGTCCCTCTTCAAGACCAGGACCACAAGATGGAGGGTGGAGGAGCAGTCAGAGTTGATACTGTACTTCAGTGGTGCTAATTCCCAAGAAATTTTCGAATTAACTAGATCTGTAAACCTGAGGCTTCTGAGGCCACTGAACAGTTTCCCACATTGCCGGGTGGCTAATCCATTCTTGGTGTCTTGGCATCGAAACCCACGTTTTTATCCAAAACAACTAAACCGAAAGAGAAGTCTGCGGGAGCCAAGGCAGGAGTGAGACCTCTCGCTTCCTCCTCCCATCTCTCCCTCGTTTCCCCCAGCTTATCGCCGAGCCCAGGCAGCTCATTAGCATAAAATGTGTGTCAGTAGGGCAGCCCGAGCTCACATGCCATGCGCACATGCTGTAGAGCTTTAACCAGCATTCCAGTGTCGAACGAGCCCAATGTGCCGTCTCCACGCGGGGCTCTCGGCCAATGAAAAAGTGAGAAACAGTACAAAAAAAAAAAAAAAAGCGTGGGGGCGTGAGGGGAAGAGGGAGGGGTGAAATGTTTTCAGAGAGCGTGACAGAGAGAGAAAGAGAAAAAGAGAGAGAGAGAGAGAGAGAGAGAGAGACATCCCTGATACACATCAACAAACAGGCGGTTGAAGGGACACAGAAAGAGAACAGGAAAAAAACACTGGTCACATTTCTCAGGCACCTGAAAACGTGCTGGTTATTTTAGGACGCGTGTTGCTTATTGATGAGTCGGGGGGAGGAGTGCTTAAACTACTTCCACTCCGGTCATGTTTTGATGGTGACTGTACATGGCAAGCAGCTGAACGCTTTGGGACCTCTGTAATTTAGAGAACCCCCCCTTATACAGTGATATCTTAACCACAGCCTGGCATCATAAGGTGTGCAGGCGGAGAGAGCCGAGCTGCCCTGTGCGCATCTATTCACCTTGGAAATTATCGGGATCAATAACAGATCTGCTCTAATTTCCCGTTTTGTTTTGTTTTTTTGAAATATATCTTTTCTCTCTTTTTTAAAAAAAAGAAATCTTTGCTGACCGGGTTTTCTCAAGACCCCCAATGCCCCGTGCACACTCCTGTTGGTCTGAGCTTTGGGATACACTCTCTATGCCTTGGCAGTTCATGACTCTTTCACCTGTGTCAACGAAACTCCTCGGTGGCAAGCAGAGGCAGTCAGTCCAGCATTAAACGCCCACAATTAAACAGCACGGAACAAGCAGAGCAACATCGATCGACTGGGAAACATGGAAAATAGCCCTGGTGGTAAGACGCTTTCATACTGTACTGTGTTTTCTTTTTCTCGGAGCCACTGGAAATTTTATTTCAGTGCCAAAAGCAGCTATTTGGGAAGGAGCAGGCAATGGTGCATACTGGGAAAAGATGCCATTGCACTTCTTTGCATTTAATGTTATTCTTATTTAGACTTACTGGTACATTTTCTACATATTTTTTCGGCATTGTTTCTTTATGTATAATCGCATGAGTCAATAGGCAATCTACATGAACCTGCTTATTTGCAGGGCGAGTGCAGACGTGCGTTGATGGCTCTATTCTGTTCAGGGGCATGTTAGTTTAAGAGGCTGTGCCCAGTGCACCTGATATTAGGCAGAATATCAACCCAGGATGCTCCTGAGCTCTGTCCCTGCAGCACTGAATCTGTTGTGTATTAAACATTACCTGTCACAGCCACGTTATTTCTAATTATTGTTTTTAAAAAGCATGCACTTCCTTTAATTGTAAATCGCCTGTGTGACATATGGCACGTTGCCAAGTGCTTCTGGGCTGCAGACAGTAGAGAGTTTTGAAGGAGTGAGCTTGAGCACGGAGAGGGAAGCCCTCTCTCGTCAATCTTTGCGGCGGACTTCCGATTTTCTGCATGTAAACACACTCACGTGAAGCGCGACCCAGAATGCCCTCTGACCGGGCACGTTATTCTCTTTCCACAATGGTCATATCTCACTCATCATAACGCTATGGACTATATTCTCACGATATCTGTCGGTGGATGCTTTTTATTGCACCCCTAGTTCCCTAAAACGTGCCGAACTAGTAACAACTGATGTATTTACGGGACGTTGGGGAGTGTGAATTGTTACTATTATGCAGTGTGTGATTCATTTTACTTGGCTGTAATTCACTATTGGCTGAAGCGCATCTTTTTTCTTCCCCAAACACACGAGAGTAGGCTTATGTCAAGGAGCAGTCACGCCCACTGAGTGAAAACAAGTGACCAGGGCCAAATTTTCCTTCCATGTACTGGCCATGACTTGAAGAGCGGTACTCCAAGTAAACATTATGTTCTGCCAGGTTCTGAATCATGATCTAAAAGCAGTAGGGGGAAAGCTGATGATGAATGAGCCCGGTGCAGATTTAAAACCATTTCCTATTAACTCTGTAGCTCGGTAGTAGATCAGACAAGCTAATGTAATGGATATAAAAGGCAATATTAATCGTAATTGTGAATTTCTGCTATTATAGCTGAGATAGGCTACAGGAAGACAGCGACTCCGAATTGAAATAGCTATCACGTCAGAGCACGCCATTAAGCGTCTAAGACCGCGAGTCAAAAATATAATGCACAGTGACGTCACCAGTAATAATCGTCAAATATATACCCGATAGAAAAACAACTGCTATGGTAACCAAACAGAAGATGGGTCTTTATGAGAGTCATATCTTTTCATCTGCTCTCCGCCCAGTGCACCCTGGGTAGAAACGGTCGTGATAACGTCTAGAATCATGCGCCTGATTTTTTTTTTTTTTTTTTTAAATACGCAGCTACCTCGCCTCGAGCTGACAGCACGTGTATACAGCCTCAGTGTCCACGTGCCGCGCATGATTCCCAAGCAAGCACCCCGCCCCTCCCCCGGTCGTTCCTCTCCGTCGCGCGCGCTCCGCTGCTCGCGCTCGAACGCCGCACGGGGATTCCTCCAATAGCTTGGTCAGTGGGTCAGAGAGGTTTAACAGCCTATTCTCTCGTCCTGGTTACTATAACTGGTTTGAAATGTTCATAAGTAATTACAGTGGGCCACATTTTACATTAAGTACCACTGTGTGGGGACTGAAGGGACATATGCTACATCTAGCTGTGTTCAAATATTGCTAACCATTTCCTCTTATGCACAAACACCACCATTTATTTAAGTGGTTTTGTAGTTGCAGTAATAACAATTTGAATGTCAAGATGTAGCTAGGTATTAAGCAATGGAAATATTCACAATAAAAGCCTATCTTGTTGGTGCAGTATTTCATTAATAAGAAACATAGGTCAGTTAAATTTAACATCAGTGACATAGATTGTGTTTTCTATTTGGAATTATGCAGAATCTAATATAATAATGTGGAATATTGTTCTGCAGGACTGGAAGAAATTTACCTAGATTGATTTCTATGCATTATTGAAGATGAGGACAGAATATTTGGTGTCATTATAAAGTTATAGTAGCCTGGATAATCCCAAATCATAGATTTTTTAATAATGCTCCATGACATGATTCTTGACTGATTTGATGTCTGCCTCTTTTTTGCCAGTAAAACTGTGTATATGTCTACTTTTATAGTAATCAAACAAAGGACAAATACATTACAAAATCATTCATAAATACTTGAATTATCAGTAAATATCTTAATCAATATGAGCCCTGCTTAATGTTTTCCAGGACATACTTGCAAAAGTAGTCAACCCTAGACTCTCCCTTGAGCTTCACTGGCTTAAGATTAGACTGTATAATTTCCATGAAGAATGTGGGTGTATTAGTAGTTGTATAACAAAATTCTAAGCGTAGATCAGTATCAACAAAAGGGCTGATTGATGAGCGTGGCTATGGTAACTTGACCGTAATTGGAAAAGGGGGAATGGCCACTGCTGTCTAATGAACACTTGTAACCTACAATGTTCAGACAGATGACCTTGTGACCTAAAAGCATGATAACTCCCTTCATGTTGAGGTCTTTAATGATGACAAAGATATGTGTGTCATCCTCAGAGTGTGTGTTTTCACTTGAAAACTGAATAACTAGAACCTCTAATGTGTCACAGGTGTCATTCATACTAGTGGGAACAATAAGCTCAATGTTGAGCTCTGATGCCAGTCCTGAAACCAGATTCCTTGTGGCTGTCAGCTTGAGGGATCATCACACAGCTAGCAACTTCACAATAAAAGCCAAGCTTGATTTGGATGTCAGGTAGTATTTCTAGCCAAGGATAGAGTAGAACCTGCTTTTTCCAGTCTATTGCTGGTGTATGGGCGGAACCAAACGATCTACATGTAGAACTCTTTAACCTATTGAGCTACAGAACTCCTCAAGCACAAGATCAAACTAGCACAACATACAGTGGAATCATTAATGTTATATAGCAATAAAAGATCAGTGGAAGGTAATTTGATATAAAACAAATTTTGCTCTCTGCCTTCAAAGTACCATCTTCCTTGAAAGTGCTTCCCAAATAGACACATGACATGTGGCCAGCTGTTTCACGTGGAGTGAGGCTTCCTACCCATGCACAGTGGTGAATGTTCACATGAAAGAGGACAGACTAACAGGGGACAGGCCCCCTCCCACCGCCAGACCCACTCCACCTCCCAGACATGATATAAGCATCATGTCTATACAGTTTTGCTTGCCATGCATACATGCCCAGGGGATGAGAGCACATGAGAGGGGAAGTCATGGAGGGCTGGGCAAAGGCGGGGCGGTGGAGCGTTTTGTTTATTCTGTAGTTCTCTTAATGGCCGTACGTGTATCCATAGGTCACATGTTGTAACCTGTGCATGAGTGCGGCAGGGATGATATTCTCAGAGCTCGTTCTGGCCCCCCAGTCAAACCGGATTCTGGGAAATGGTTAACGAGGCGACAGAATATGGAATGTTTTTACGCTAGATGGGCGGGGATGTCGGTTGTGAATGTAGAAAGTGGGTGTGGAGCTTGTGTGACAGTAGGGTGTTGTCTCCCCTCCCCCGCCCTGAATGTGACACACATGGCCATAAAGTTGTATCTTTCTCACACAATGCACACACAGGAACCTGCACAAGCACATGTAACGTTTGTGTGAGAAGTGAAGTCACAGCCCCACAATGACACTGGGCTACCACCACAAACACACACATGCACTACACAAAGCATTCAAGGCCAAAATTACCCTTGCATTCAGTGTTGACACATGTGAGCTGGAGTTAAGGAGGCATAGAGCTAAACAGAAAAGCAACGTGTTTTCTCAGAGGAAAGCGCAAAAAGACGAGGGAGCTTTTCTCAGATGATTCAAAGGTCCTTGAGAAGAAATGCGCACAGACTGATGGCGTAGAAAATCCCAGGTATTGTTACTGGTACAGATAACACTGCCACTCGAGTTTAATAGCCATCTTTTAACTAGACTACCCAGGAACCTGTCTGACAGAATAAGAGCAACGTCTGATGTAGCTACTGTGTTACCGAGTTTGTTCAACGAGTCTTTGTCTGGTGGTGACCTACAAAAAGCAATCATGATGATCATGCTATGAGCCAAGTGGCATGAATTCTCAATGGAGAATGTTAAGCATTGATTTCTGCACATGGCAAACATTTTGGCTGGAAAGGTTTATATGTTAAAAGTAATTAGATACCTATTTTGATGATCTAATAGCAAATAAAAGGAGGACAAACTGTGAACTGAACCACAAATGTATAAATCATGAATGTCTGATAATGAGAGATGATTCTGGTACTGTTTGTTTAATCACCACTACTACTAAATTGAAGAATGATGTCAGCCCTTAAAAACTGGGTAAATTAGGGTTGGAGGATTGGAGGTTGCCTTACACACCACTCTTCAGCACCTGTGATATAAATGCACAATGACATTTCTCACATTTGAGATTCATTTAAACAAATCATTTCAGTGTGTCAAAACAGCGGCGGCAACAGCGTGACTGTTGCCTCTACAGTTTCTAGTGACTCTGAGGAATGCATCGACTTAAGGTGGCTGTGCCCTGCTCCTTTCCACTTACGTCATAGCCACAGCTTTAAAGCCCTCTCTGTTCCAAACGTGATTGCCTAGCGCTTGTTATTGTACTGCTGCTGTTGTCTGCAGGACTGCACAAAACCTTGAGCCAGGCGGGAACTGTATCAAGAGTGCATATGAGCTGCCGGTCAGGTAGCTGGCAGATAGATGGGTCTGCAGGCCTGGAGTCAAAGTGGGGAGAGGGGAGGGAGGGAGGAGGATAGAGGAGAGGAGGGAGGGTGGTGGGAGGAGGAGGAGGAGGAGGGAGGAGAAAGGAGCTCAGTGCTGAAAGCGAGCAGGCTGGCTCAGCCTGCACGTGAAGAACGATCTTTTCATCTTGCAGGGAGAAGAACACTGTCTGCAAAAACAGGGGGTGGATGGGTGTTGTGTTGAGGTAATAGGGCCTTTCCTGTTGATGGCAGCATCATCTCCTAAACAAAGGCTTATTTGTGACACAATGTATGACAATTTACTGTCATATTATGATGGAAGTATCTTATGTTTCCCTACTCCATAGATTGGCTGCAATGTTTGTATATTATTTTTAGAAATATGTTTGATAGAATATAACACATTGTTTGCTATTGTATCTTATCAGAACATAATTTATATAAATGCTATGTAACCAAGTAACACACTGCTTCTTGCCTTATGTATTTGTTGGTTCAACCAGCAGATAGGATTTTGTCATGCCTGGTTGTATTTGGCATTATTTATTCACCTACAATCCTCTCAATGGGCTCAAGATGGCAAAGTATCACTAATCAGTAAAAGCAACACATGCAGCTTGTTTCCACATTCTTTCTGAGTTGGCATGACACTCGCTTTTTTATTTGATTATCTAACAGTTAGAAACCAAAAGAGTCTGCACAGATATCCAGGTCAAGTTATTTGTGCTTTAAGCTGTGACATTTTCCTAAATTATTCATCAGATCAAATTTCTGTTGTCCAAAACGCAGTCAGGGTTTTTTTTGTATTTGTTTGTGAAGTCTGCCAAGTAAGTACTCTGAATCAAGAAAGGTATTTATCAACATTTACTCCCACCTACATCAGGCCTGTGAACAGGCCCAGATGAAGATCCAGGAACTGAGCCTTGCTTTTTCTCTGTTCCTTGGGTGGTATCACTTGTACCTTTAAGCCAGTCTGGCAGTGCCAGCCAGGCCCTGGCGGCCCAGCTGAGTGGATACCAGACCCAGTCGCCCTCTCCTCCCACTCTACCAGCCTTCATCCCCAGGAGATGTCTCCTTTCAGGAGATTGGGGCCCTGGGCAGAGAGAGACAAGGGGAGGAACTACTTCCCGAAAATGGTCTTCAGTTCCCTGAAGTAAACAATGCTCCGGTTGCCCAGATTACGACGGTATCGTCAGCATTTCTAACCCGCAACAGTGGCCAAAGACAGCAATGGTTTCACTGGCACATTCTGGCAGTGATACCCCCCTCACCACCCTCATTCCCTGTTCTTTTACTGCAGCGACATCAGTATATTTCTCTGATGATGGGCCTTATACTTCTTTTCATAGAAGACCGGGAGGTATAGTGCTTCTGTGCAAGGTATGGAACATCGCATCTAGGTTCCATTATGGGCGTACGCCTGTGAAGGCTTTGCAAGGTGAGACTGAGCAGAGACAAGTATTGTCATGTCTTTCTTTTTTCAATAGCTACTTTTTACAAACACACACACACACACACACACACACACAGCACTGCCACAAAAGACATGCTTTAAAGTCTTCATTCTTATTCTTATTTTTCCAGGGTTTCTTCAGACGCAGCATTCAGCAGAATATCCACTACAAGATGTGTGTGAAGAACGAGAACTGTCTCATCATGCGCATGAACCGAAACCGGTGCCAGCACTGCCGCTTTAAGAAGTGTCTCTCCGTGGGCATGTCCAGAGATGGTGAGAGACAGTGTTAATGTCTTTTTGAAGATATTTAAATATGTGGCAAATGAGACTGAAACTATTTGTTTTCTCAGTGTAGAGAGGATTTAACAGATATATAACATAGGGAAAACCAGATGTTAAAGCTTCACACAATAGGTTATTAAAAATTCAAAATTAATGCCTGAGGCAGCTTTAGACAAAAGGGTGATTCCACTGTTCAAACTGTTTTTGCACGACCTTACTCCTCATTACAAAAATCAATTTTTCTCTCCATATTTTTCTTCTCCCCTCTCTCCTCCTTTTGTTCCCTTCTGTCTCCCTCTCGCTTTGCCCTGCTATCTGATTTATGGCAAGAGGAGCAAGAGAGTCCCAGTAGTCATCTGTCATACAGACACTGTGACAAATATAGTTTATTTTGGGAAATTGGGGCACAAAGTTGTTGATTACCCCTTGTGTTCACCAAGACATGCAGTCTTACCTATCATTTTTTTTCTCCCCAACACTGACATTTCCAAACACTCATGTGATACATAATCTTATTCGATCCTGTTAATCATAAAACCTACATCTGAAATTAAAATAATATTACCAAAGCTAATCTGCTCTACTGCGTTATTTCACTGCAGGAGTCTGATCTCTAGGGATATGGCTAAACTAGGTGATAATAAATCATGGTTTTCTGGAGCAAACATTTTTAGTTGACCCAAAAAAGCCAGAATGAGGGAAGTGAAAAATCACCTGCTAATTCATCAGATCGCAACGGAGAAACTTTATTTTAGTAACTATATGTTTCCTGTTTTCATTTTCTGAAAATACATGCTAATTAAATTAAAAAGAAAATTTGAATGTTGATAATTGCTTCTACCTGAGCTCACAGCAATAATGTTATACCCCCCTAAAACCACTCTCCATTTCACGTCTTTCACTCGACAACACGATACCTGCCTGCAAATTAATTTTTGATCATCCAATTTTTTTCCACCTTTGTCTCGTCACCTCTCCTACCTGCCAGTCTTTGTCTTTCTGACCTTTCTGCTGCTCAATCGCTCTGTCACTTCACTAATGACATCATGTTCAGTGCTTCAGTGCCGACCCAGTGACCTACTTCCACAGGAAAAGAGAGAACGAGTGCTGAACTGAAAGGCAGAAAGGGAGAGAGGGAGATGAGGGGGAGGTGGTGTAGCATACAGAGTTCTATAAATAGGGCTGTCAGTGGAGGTGCGGGTATTGAAAAGGGGGGAAGGGAGGATTGTAAAAGGGCTGGAGAGGTGGATGAGGCAGGCGCACAAGATGAAGGCTTTAGTGTCTGTATTGTGATGAAACAGCTGTGATGGTGACAGAACAGTCAGAGATAGATAGAGAGGTCTTGGGATTAGTAATCCATGTAGAGATTACAGCCGGAGTGTCAGATGTTGAATTCATATCAGAGCAAGAAGTGAGTGTTGTGTTCCTCTACACAGTTTAAATGTGAAAATCATTTTAACGGTCTGTGTTTCTGCTGTTTAATGTATTAATTAAAGTGCTGCCAGTAAGGTGCTGGCAGTGATATCGATGCTTGATGCCAGTAAATGCTAACAGAGGTTCTCTTTCTGGTTGCTATTCTCCTCAGCTGTGCGTTTTGGGCGTATTCCCAAACGGGAGAAGCAGAGGCTACTGGATGAGATGCAGAGCTACATGAACAGCCTCAATGAATCAGCTTCCATGGAAATGGAGGTGTCACCTCCACCCGACGCCCCCTGCAGCCCACAGAACCAGACCAACGAAGGCTCCATATCGCAGTCTTACCATGCCAGCTTGATGAACAGTGATGAGAAACCGGTCAAGATGGCTGCCACCCGCAACAGCAACGTCTGCACTCCCTCTTTCCATAACAGTTCGGCGGCAGAGGATCCCGCCCTGTCACACCCGACGACCCAGACGCAGCATGCGGCACACGGGGAGCAGGCAAACCTGACACCGAGCTACCACGTCCCCACAAACTGCCCTGTTTCCCCAACCAACAATGAAAACTCCACTAATACCAACGTCGACAACGCCAAGTACACCTTCTCATCCAATCAGAATCAGTGCCCCATCAGTGGCAGCCTATCGTCTCAGTCCTACACAACCAATCAGAACAGTTTCCCAGCCAACGATTCCCAGAACCAAAACCCCTGCCCCTGGAAGCTAAATGGCGGCGCCAAAGTGCTGGTGAGCCTTTTTCCTTTTTGAGTGAATTAGACTTTTAGACCCAACCATACATAATATCTACTAAATTAATGTCAATAAAAATCCCTAACACTTCTCTTATGCTCTGTCTCCTGCAGGCATGTCCACTCAATTCATGTCCTGTGGCTCCGGCCAGTCGTTCCAGTCAGGAAGTGTGGGAATCTTTCTCCCAGTGCTTCACCCCCGCTGTCAAAGAAGTAGTGGAGTTTGCAAAGAGCATCCCAGGCTTCCAGACTTTAAGCCAGCATGACCAGGTCATGCTCCTCAAATCTGGCACTTTCCAGGTACATCCACTTAAGCTGAATTTGTTGGAAGTTTTTCTTGAATCCCTTTCTTTTCCGTTGGGAGTCCTGATGTGTCTCTGATGCTGACCTGGTCTGGTTCTGTCTACAGGTTCTGATGGTGAGGTTCTGTTCACTGTTTGACCCCAAGGAGAGGACTGTGACCTTCCTCAATGGGCAGACGTACTCGCTGGCGTCGCTGAGGGCTCTCGGCATGGGCTCCTTACTGGACGCCATGTTTGATTTCAGCGAGAAGCTAGGGTCTTTGGGTCTGGAGCCAGACGAGATGGCTCTTTTCATGGCTGTCGTGCTTGTGTCAGCTGGTAAGCTTCCATCCACTTGCGCACGCAAGCACATGCTAAACACAGGTCACACTTCCTCAGGTCTAACCCTACTCCTTCTCCTCCGTTTTCTTAGACCGCTCCGGTATAGTGGAGGTGGGAGCAGTGGAGCTGCTGCAGGAGAATCTAATAAAAGCTCTGCGCTCTCTAATCACCAGTCGCCGCCCAGACGACAGCACCCTCTTTCCAAAGCTGCTGCTTCGTCTGCCGGACCTGCGCACCCTCAACAACCAGCACTCCGACAAGCTTTTAGCTTTCCGCATCGATCCTTGAGTTTAGACAGGGCCCGCAGCTTACTGAGGTATCTGCTTCGGGGAACCTCCCGGCTCCCCATGCCAGCCCAGCCTGCCACGTACAGTACACTGGCCTCCATATGATGGACAGTAGTTGTGGGAGCTGTGCCAAGTCTAGATGCTATGAGAGAATGGATTCGGAAAAATACCAGTGAAGGATGGAGGCACAGCAGGAGGTGGTGGGGGGCTCCTGAACTCAAACGGATCCCTCCTCCAGTTGCTTCTGGGATTGCTAAAAAAACCAAACTATTAAAACATAGCCTGTGTTCTTCCTCGGATACTTCGAGTCAACATCAAACCACCAAGTCATCACCTCTCCCTCCTGGGGTTTGTCTGAGACTGTTTTTGTTCTGAAGACCAAAAAAAGAAAAGAGAGGGCTTTTTGTTCCTCGCTAGACTTTGTCCTCCTCTCCCAGCTTAAAAAGCTAACAAGAAGGAAGCACATACTCTCAGAAAAGAAAAGGAACGTGTACAAACATTCACCAACAATGATTTCTTACTGTACATTTATGCTACATGTGTAAAACGCACTTTCCATACATTGAGAAACCTCTTACATCAATATATAATATAGCAATAGAAATGTCTAACACACAGCTAGGAGGAAGGTTTGTGTTTGCCCTGTTGAAATGACTTAAGCTATTTTCACATCATGACGCCATGTGGGAAATCTTTATGAAAATCACCCATCTGTGATTGAGAGATGTATAACATTTTTGATAAATGAGAGTAAGTTGATCATGTCTGATGGGTAAGATGAAAAGGTTTTCTGTTTGTATATTTTGTATATAACCTTTACTCTTGGTTCATACCCTTGTTAGTTTGCAGATTCTTGGATATGTAAATGAAGTTAGTTATTGAAATTATTGTATGACGTCACACAAAATAGATTGCTCTACAGACTGCAGAGAGAGAGGAAGCAGCATTTGAACCAATGTGCTTCAAGTATAAACTTTTTATTTGAAGATATATAATTGAAATAAATGTACTGTCAACTGACTGCATCACCTTGTGAATATTTTGTAAATGTTTTATGGTTACACCATAGAGTACCATTATTAAATAACGTTATATAGCATTTTTCCCCCTGTGCTCATCTTTTCTCATTTCCTTCCTTAATGTGAGTCTACTGTCAGCATTGCTGAGGCATACCATGGAGCCGTAGCCTAGCAACAGAAGCAATCAGCCAATCGTGCTCCAGGTCTGAGAGCCATTAGGGGCTTTATTGCTAACGAGACACAACACTTGACTTTTGAGTGTGTGATAACAAGTAACAGTAATTTCAAAGATTGTCACACTTCAATAAATACAAGGTGAAGTTCTTTGCCACAAACACACGGTGACTTTTTTTATGGAGCAGAGACGACAAGCAGCCGCTGGGAAGGAGGTTATGAACTGAAATGGATTCTGTTCAAAGACATATGCAAATATGACACTGCAAAGACAGTTGTTCAGTGGGTTAATTTGGGACCTGCGCATGCAGATTCTCAGGAGGTTCTAGACAGAACAGAGAGTCCTTACCACAGAGATCACTAACGTCTGGTGGACGGCCTGAGAAAATCATATTAGTATAAATGGTTGGGAACATTTTCCATAAACAGAGACTCTGGCCTTCAGAAGCCATAATGAGCTTAGTCTCTGGCATTGTTTGTTCCAAGCTGGACTAAACTAGACAGATACACCCTGTTAATGTTTATTGACTAGACCGAATGTTTGTAATTTGTATGTACGACGTATATCCACTAGCATATTAGTTTTAATTCAGCAACTAGATAAAAACAACAATTTGCCTCCACACATCGACTCTCTGATAGTAAAACGGTCTCTCAGCAATAGGATGGATCTCCCTTGGAAACAGGAAATGAAAAATGAGCATCAGCCAAAAGCTGCACTCTGCCCTCCATTTATGCGAACACAGCCAAACTTTTATTCTCAATGCTGCATCAAGTGCAGAGCCTCTTTTGGTGGTTGGACTCAACCAGTGCCCCAGTCATTTCTATGTATCCTTATGAGGGCTTCATATGCCATCTACTGGACAAGATGATAACAGCAGGAACTAAATAAAGATAATATTATTCAGCAATGATATTATTTAATGATTGTTGGAGTATCATTGCCCTGTTAGTGTTCAACTTAGATTTTTTTAATTTTTTTTTTCTTTAACTTTTTACTTGCTTCGGTCTCCAACTTTCAAGCCACTACGGATAAGAGGTTATAAGAGTGCTAAAGAAAAATTGGACTCCACCTCCTTATGAAGATCATGTGATGTCACCCAATGCTCCAGAGCAACTGTTAAATGGACCTTGAAGAGATAACCTTTTTCCAGTATAGTTTCTAAGGCTGTATCATGTGACTCAGATACATATACAAGGTAATATGTAAGGTAAATAGGGTAATATTCCTATTCACTATAGCATATACACAGACATGTCTGTGCACTTTTTGAGTTGTAAAAAACCCCAAACACCTCATAGATATAAACAATTTCCCTCTGACTTCATGAGCCTTACACACCCACTCAGTAAAGGCTTGTGATTTCAAGCCAAACAACCACAACTATAAATAATTTACTCATTTTAGTTGGAAGTTGGGTTTGAAATGTCCTCAGTTGTTTTCCACACCATTAAGTTTTTACTGAGGTGTTGTTGGGTTTTGTTTTAGTGTTGAATAAACATTAAAACACCAACAAAAGAAGTTCATTTTGTTTACCTTGTAAAAACTTGTCAGATGAGAAGGCTGGGACTGAACAGCAAGGATTAAAGGGAGAACATGCATTTTGTTGTAAGTACGAGGTCAGGCCTTTCATCTGTGTGTGTCACTTCCCTCAGCAAAGAAGCAAATGACAAAAGTAGTAAAGTGTATTTACTTACCGTGTGACAGATCTTTTCTCGACATATAATGGATATTTTCTTGTCTTCTGATGCCATCTGGTGGCCACGAGAAGAAAAGGAAAACAGAATTTCACAAATTAACATGTTATGTGGACTGAAGATACGATGAAGTTTATCAAAGATACTGTACATATCCTTTAACACTGCACCAAAAGAACCTCAGGTTTAAAGGGGCTAAAATTGCCATTTTCATAATAACAATGTATCATTAGTGACAACGTGAAAAGAACCTGATAGTTAGGGTCGTGATAAACCTACAGAGAATTATCACCTGAATTTTCACCTCACCTCGTCTTTATGGAGCTCATAAAAGCCCCTTGTTTCAGCTTGGCTGTTCTGGTTCACTCTCACCGCTCTCACTAGCTATTTTCGGCGGAAAAACCTGTCAGGACACTGTGCACGACCTAGCTTGCTAATAATTATCGGACTTACATTTGCCACGAGGCCAGAAACACAACTCCAAATGAGTGATAATGCTCCTTCACTACTGCTTGGTGTGCTAATAAGCAAATGTTTGCGACGCGGTGTTTCAAACTAGTTTACAGGGGAAGCTGCTACAGGTGCGTCGGTTTGTTGCCAAAAGTTGTAATGATGTTGTGCGGTCATTGCGTGATGACGTCATTACGTTGATCTATTTAGCCCCCTTTTTCCCCATTCCTTCATTTTCTCCGCCCCAGATGGGATTTTGATTTTCGTCAATATAGACATTAATACCAGTTCTGTATTTGTTTATTCTGTATATGGTCTGAGGAATTCACTCTTAACACAGACTAATGTAGCATGATGTAATGCTTGAATCAAATCTTAGAGCCCCCCCCCCGACTTCTTTAAATTGACATTCAGCACCAAACAAACATTTCTATTAGATATATTTCAGATATTGTAGATATATATCATATGCTCATGTTTTCCACAGGTTTTAAATAGCTTGCTTATTGAGGTGCACATGTAAAACATGAGCGCGCGGTATGTTACAATATCTGGCTATATCTGATGTTTGTTGTTGAATCAATTAAGAAGTCGAGAGAGAAAACTCTAGGTGATTAAGCGACCACATCATGCTACGATAGTCTGTGTTAAATGATGCAAGCAAACAAATACGAGGCTAATGTTAATGTCTGTGACAATCAAAATCATCTGGTGAAATGAAGGAATGAGAAAGGGGCTAAATGAATCAACATGTCATCGCATGTTTCACACAACATCGATACAACACGGCAACAACTCGACGCACTAACAACTTCTAACAGTTGGCTACCACGTCTGAACGACTGACGTAACACGCCAGCTGATGATCGAAGGGCGGTATCGCCTCGTTTAATTGTGTTCTGACCTCGTGACAAATGGGGTCGATAACGGGCGGGTCGTGCGGTGTCTGGCGGGCCTCGCCACGGTGAGCGATGGTGGAGGCAACCAGCTGAAACAGGGCTCACATGAACGGTGAGATGGTGGTGCTCTGTGGGTTATCGCGACCTAACCTCGGTTGACCGCTAATGACATTGTTGATAGCGAAATGGCGATTTAACTGGGGTTCTTTGGTGCGGTGTTAAAGGATATGTGCAATACATCAAACTTCATCATGCTCGGTCACATGACATCGACATTATTGATTCTGTTTTTCGCCCACTATTTCGTGACCGAATAATCAAGCGAAAATATCCGTTATGTCGAAGATCTGCGCGATAGTAAATACACTTTTGCCGTTGCTAACTTTAACGGTGACACAGATGGCCGCGACCTCGTAACGGCAAAATCATCGTTCTCCGCAATCGCCTGTTCGGTCATGTCGTCGACGAAGTTTTACAAGGTAAACGAATGAAACTGTTTGTTGGTGTTTTGTTTATTCAACATAAAACGGCGGCAACGCCTCGGTAAAAGGCAATGATGAAACTGGACATTCGCTTCCAACTAAAATGATGGTGTTGCTCGGTTGATTGTTTGGCTGGTCTGACGCTTACTGAGGGAGCCAGGTGAGCTCGTGAAGTCAGAGGAAGTGTTATGTCTGTGAACAATTTTGATTTTTACAACTCAAAAGATGCTGGGCATCTGTGTATGTCTTATAGTGAGCCAGAATATTACTTATTTACCTTACATGTTACCTTGTATGTGTCTGAGTCTTATCGGCTCAACAAGTATGAAAGGGTTATTCAGTCGGTGCTGTTAACAGACGGTGAATGCGCATGGGCTCGCGGGAGGGTGGTCCAGCCACTCTTTATCTTATAACCTCTTGTCGTAATTGACGAGATGAGGAGACCGAGCAGTAAAGGATTGAGAAAAATTGAAAAATCTGAGATTGAACGCTAACGAGACGTGATCAACAATCGTTAAACAGCCGTTGCTGAATAATATTGTCTTTATTGGTCTGCTGTTATCATCTTGTCGAATGATATGAAAACCCTCATGGATACATGAAGGCGGGGTGCACTGGTTAGTCAACCGCAAAGGGCTCTGCATGACCGGCATTGAGAATAAAAGTTTATTATTCGCATAAATGAGACGAGAATGCGGCACGGCGATGTATTTTCATTCCTGTTTCCGGAGATCCGGCTCTGAGACCGTGTCGGAGAGTCGATGAGCAGGTATTGTTTATCTGGTTGGCGAATTAAACTGTGTCTTCGGGTGGATATGCGTACGCCTGAGCGATCGATGCAGTCATAAACGTTAACGGGGCAACCAGCTCAATCCCGGCTGGGAACAAACAATGCCGAGACCAAACTCGTTGGCTTCTGAGCCGGAGTCGTTTGAAGTGTTCTGACTTATGCTGTGGTGCTGTCGGGCCGTCCGCCAGATGATGGTGGGCTCGTTCGTCTGGTGAGGTGGCAAATTAACCCGCTGATTTCTTCTTTGCGATGATGCTGTTGCATGTGAACGAGATCATTCGATTCGCCAACCTCCTTCGGCGTCGTCTCTGCTTCCATAAAAAGGTGCCGTGTTTGTGACAGGGCTTCGCCTTGTGTTTGACGGTCAGACAATCTTTGAAATTACTGGTACTGACGTCACGCTCAAAAGGGGTCAGTGTTGACGGTGTAATAAGCCCTATTGGCTCGGACCTGGGGCACGACAACGTGCCTGTTGGAGCTACGTATGTTGTGCCTCGGCAATGCGACGATGAACTCACGTTGAAGAAATGAGAAAATATTTGAGAAAAATGTATGCTGTTTTGACCATTTGGCAATATGGTGCTGTTTCACTCAGCTGCAAACTATTCTGGAGTGATGATCGATTGACAATACAACTGTACGCTGTTT
>BRZM01000069.1:930318-1251039 GCA_033238685.1 Lates japonicus
TGCTGCGCGGTGTGCTAATAAGCAAATGTTTGCGACGCAGTGTTTTAAACTAGTTTACAGGGAAGCTGCTACAGGTGCGTCGGTTTGTTCCTTAAAGTTGTAATGATGTTATTGCGGTCATTGCGTGATGACGTCATTACGTTGATCTATTTAGCCCCCTTTTTCCCATTCCTTGTTTCTCCGCCCCAGATAGGTTTTTGATTTTCGTCAATATAGATATTAATACAGTTCTGTATTTGTTGTTCATATATGGTCGAAATTCACTCTTAACACAGACTAATGTAGCATGATGTAATGTGAATCAAATCTTAGAGCCCCCCCGACTTCTTTAAATTGACATTCAGCACCAAACAAACATTTCTATTAGATATATTTCAGATATTGTAAATATATATCATATGCTCATGTTTTCCACAAGTTTTAAATAACACTTATTAAGGGTACACACATATGGAAAAGACTGTACATGTTGGGAGTGATCTTTTCTTTACAACCTAATGATTGATTTGTGAAAATAAAATCAGTTGTTAACCCAGTTTGAAGAAAATTATTCCAGTTTATGACTGCCAAATGTTAGTATCTTCTACATTTTGTTAATGTCCATTGTAACTAAGTCTTTTTTTTAATAGCCACATAAATATTTATTATTTTCAACTATTCTTCAGGTATACACACAAAATAAATGGTCATATTTTCTTTGGGCATTCCACATTTAAAAATGTCTTGTAGGGCATTGTGTATCCCTCTCCAATAGTCTTTGATGATGATCCCAGAAAATATGGTAGTGGTTTGCACTCTGGTTTCCCCAGTTTATCCAGCAGACAGACAGGTTTCTACCACAGTGGGATTTCTGATCTAATAAAAGATCTTAAACTGCCCCCCTCCCATTTCTTAGAGCCGATACATTTCCATTGATGGTTCCAAAAGGGTCTTAACCTCCATCTCATTAGTCTGCAGTGCCTCTTACTAAACCAGTGTCTTACACAAAAAGATGATGATGTCATAAGTTTACCGGACCTGTTTTCTTGCTGAAGCTTAAGATTATATTCACAGGGCAGGACTTAAACAAATGGATCCCCATGACTATCTGTTGTAGGGAGTATCCCATCATCTACACACGTACATGTATGGCCATATTTGAGATCTACAATAACAAAAAAGTCCACATTAAGTGAAATATAAAGAAAAAGTGAGTTATACATCATGAGCTGAGTTTATAACAGTGCTGTCAGAAAACATTATAGTGTAGACAAATTCACAATGCACATGCAGCTGTAGTTGGTTGTGTTTTAATAATATATTATTTTACAGTATGAATGTATACTGATATGTTACATCTGTGTCTCCCACTTCCTTCCAAAGTGGAGCAAAAATAGTTATGTAATGTATATGTAATTCAGATATGTAAGTCCTTTGAGTCACTCTGGTGAGCACTAGGATGATTATCTGTCCCAGAACACTGTTGAGAAGGTTTGTGCCAGCAAAGAGACATATTAACAACACCCCACCCTTTTTAGCAGCAACAGTGGTACAGTCTGGCTTCATCGTCAATGCTTTTGGACTACCTGGACATTGCTAGAACGACCTCATTAGGCCGAGGATAGGGGTGGAGCAGGATCAGGGTTAGAGAGAGATTAACCACACAGAGGCCTATAAAGCTTCGGCGTAATCCGCACACTGGGAGGCAAATTCAGAGCAGAGAACTACTCTACAAACAACATTTTGCTCACAACTCGCAGTGTTTTGGACCACGCATACACCGTTAAGTAAGAGAAGAAGAACTGAGAAATTTCAGATTTGGGATTTAAAACAGCTGCATATTACCAAAACATTTTGTAAGTGACTCCAGAATAGTTTCCCTCATCATCAGGAACACAAAGGAGCAAAAAAGGGAAGAATCATGAAAAAGGGAAAGGTATGTTTTTAACTTTCATGCCTTATGGTTACATGGCTACATAGTACATAATGTAGTAATGGATTTCTTTAGATCCATGACATTTTATTGTAATTTCTTGAGTGTGTCATTTGAATTATGATAAATGATAGTGATTTAGATTCTCTAAGGATCCTAAAATGAGAGAGTCTCAAATAACAAAGTCATGGCTTTGATTGTAATGATTATAGAGACATGGCTCTTATTCTGTTTTTAAGGGGAAACTCTTCTAACAGCAACATCACAGTTCAAAATCAAACAATCACTGATCAAATAATGATATGAAATTAAAAAGTTTAGTAATGTCTTGGCGTGGCTGAAATTGCTAATTTGAATTGATATCGGCTTCTCTGTTGTTTAACTATATCCTAATCTGTGCTGGCTACCCAGAGATGGAGGCCCATCATATCCATCCTAATCCTTTGAACTAATCAAACGTGGAGGCTGTTTGTGGACAAATCTGTTGTGGAAAATAGTCTGCAGACGTTAGAATGTATTGTGTCATAGACTCTCCACTGCCAAATAACTTAAAAGGAAAATTATTACCATGCTGCTTCACAGATGTGACAGTAAACATGTTTTTTTACACCGCACGGAGAATGTAATCACAGATATGTTAGTAACACTAACCTTGATTCTTCAAGCAGGTAGCAGAGGACAATGAGCCCCCCAGCTATCAGGAGGCAACAGCAGGTAAAAAAAACATCTGAATCTGAATGATTCTGCAGCATCATTATTTAAAAAAACAAACAAACATGTTTATTGATTGATTTATTCTCAGCTTCATTAACATGTCTCATTCCTGCGTCTTTTCGTCAGGCTATGAGGAGATGCAGGCTCAGTTCGCCTGGGATGACAAGGTCATCAGGCAGACCTTCATCAGGAAGGTATTGGAAAAAAATACATATTAAAAAAAATCCCACCAATGCAGGAAAATACATGTCACAGTGACCTTTCCATCGCTTTGACATGATGTATCCCCATCCTCTCTCCTGCAGGTCTATGCCATTCTCATGGTTCAGCTGCTGGTGACTGTGGCAGTTGTTGGTCTTTTCACATTTTGGTAACTACTTTGGTTTTTCCTCTGCTTATCTGTACCATTATTTGATTGTGCCACTTTCATCAGGGTATGAATTACTGATCAAATCCATTTATTTTTTGCATCTGCAGCGAACCTGTGACGTTTTATATTCAGACTCATCCCAACTTGTACATGATGTCTTAGTAAGTGCAAACACATCATCACATCACAACTCACAGCACATTATGCATCGCACATTCTCACTCTTTTCACTTACATTATTCATCAAGTTTTGTATCATCATCTTTTCCCCCTTTTAGTCTCATATTCCTCATCACCTACATCGCACTGTCCTGCTGTGGAGATCTGAGGTAACGTTTCTTTACAACATAAATAAGCACAAAACTATTCATGACAGTATATGAAGGAAGCTGTTTTGACATAAATGTGTAAAGACGTGGTTGGATTTTCTCTCCCACCTCAACAGGAGGCAGTTTCCCTGGAACATCATCCTGTTAGTTCTCTTTGTGAGTATTTCACAGTATGAAATGTGGCCCATTATACTACAATACAGTGTGGTCTTTACACAGCAAACAACCTAACTGTGGCTTCCTTTCCTCTTTTCCCTCACAGACTTTGAGCATGGCCTTCATGATGGGATTTGTGTCGAGGTAAATACACATTAGAATGTAGGGGTGCGTTCGTGTGCATGCATATCTCCATCAAAGCCTTTCTGAGGTGGAGGAGAGAGACAGGGACTGTGTTGATAAATATGTTCGCTCTTCCTCCAGCTTTTACAACACCAAATCAGTGGCACTGTGCCTGGGGATCACAGCTCTGGTGTGTCTGTCTGTCACCATCTTCAGCTTCCAGAGCAAGGTGAGAAGAACCAAAATTATAACTTCAAACTGCTTTCAAGCAACAAAACAGACAGACGTTGGCATGATGAAACAAACCCATCATATGGTTTTGCTCTTGCCTATTGCAGGTGGATGTCACATCCTGTCAGGGTGTCCTGTTTTCTCTGTGCATGGTCATGCTCCTTTGTGCCATCACCATCTCCATTGTCGTCCCCTTTGGATATGTAAGTTCGCCTCCTGCGCCTGCTCTCGTACGATCCATTCGGCCCTTCTAGAAGAGGTCTGAAATAGCTGTGATTAATGAGGAGTTAAACAGCAGTTGCAGGTTAATTCCTCAAGTGCTGCTGACTGTATTTGTATCAAGGGATTAGCCTCACAGATTATCTGGCAAAGCAGTTTGCTGTCTTTCTTAAATTAGCATCCCGCTATCCTTCTTAACTGTGTTTTATAATGCTTTTTTCTTGCAACACAGGTTCCCTGGTTACATGCTGTTTATGCTGTGGCAGGAGCCATCCTATTTACTCTGGTGAGAATCAGATTCATAAATACATATATTTAAAAAAATCCACCCCACTGAATCTCATTTACTTAATTTTTGTATTCCATCTCTTTCTGCTACAGTTCCTGGCATTTGACACTCAGATGCTATTAGGAAACAAACGCTACGCCATTAGTCCAGAGGAATATATTTTTGCCACCCTCAGCATCTACTTGGACATCATCTACCTGTTTAGCTTCCTGCTACAGATTACAGGAGAAGGCCGCGAGTGAACAATCTGCACTCTAACTGAACTCTCAAATGAACTTGGATTTGTCACTCTCAAACTCAAAATATCAAGGCTATAAGGTTTCTGAAGAATCACTATATTATATGTTCCTTATATGTATGCATCAAAACTATGTAAGGAAGTGAGAATCTGCTGGTTCTTTGCTTATGGTTATGTAAATCTTGTCTGTACAATCCTGCTACCAGTTTTGTCCTGACATCGCCACCGTCCGCCTCATGCCTCACTGTAGTTGTTCACTGTGCTCCGGCCATTCCTGTTAGTCTGGTTTTGTATTACTGACGGGGTCCTTTGCGAGCCCCGCCACCCCACAGTGTGTGTTTAAACAGTCATTAGGCTCATGAGTGGATAAAAGCAGCCATAGTCACAGAGTTGAGTGTGATCAGTTTCCTTGGCCGCGTTACTGTTTATCTATCACTGAGCCAAAAATGAAGATTTGGGAAATCTGCACTTTCAAGCTCAGCAGGGTTGAGTTTGTTTTATACTTGTTTTTTTTAATGCACAGCTTTGATGTTTTACTGTGTGTGTGTATGTGTGTGTCACCTGAACCAGCAGATTTCAGCTAACTTCTAGACTTAAGACTGAAGGCAACAAAGTTCAACCATAAAGGGAAAATATGTGTGTAGCTGCATATAAGTCATTTAGAGATCACGTGGCCTTTGGGATGTGACCAAAAATTATTTAGCATAGCTAGTAACACTAGTGACCAGGATGTGAGCATTAGAAATGCTTTATCTGTATAGTAAAAAAAATTTTTTACAACATGTTAATATTTTTTTAAGGACGAGCTGTGGATGTTTAATCCTGTCATTATTAAAATAAAATCAATTCATGAACAGTGCTGTGCCTGGGTGCATATGAAGGATAATAAATGGTCACCATTCTTATTGCGTATTATGACATTCAATTACTTCTCCATTCCAAGACCTTGCAGAAGTAATTCTGGGAAGCTGGGGTATGCTTTAAGGAGTTTGTATGTTCTCCTTGTATTTCCTCCCACAGTCCAAAGATATGCAGGTTAGGTGAACTGTAAAGTAATCATAGGTATGAATGTAAATGGTTGTCTGCGTGTGTTAACCCTGAGATGGACAGATTGATACCCCTCCCCTTGCCCCAGTGCATGTAGGGACAGACTCCAGCAGAAGAATGTGATATGTGATAACTCAGTTTTACCTCCTGAGCAGTGAGACCAGGTACAGTTCAAATGCCCTCAAGACTTACGATGACATCTACCAGTAACTGTCAATACAGGGCTCAGCAGCTTAGCTGGATGTTGCCCTCTATAGGCCACAACCAGACTCACAGCTGTTTGCCTTGTTTTTGTTTAACATGCAAGCAAAACCTTTTTGAAAGATGACGAAAAATACAGTCCACCCGATCATTGAAACAAGACTTTTATTAAAAAAAAGAAAGAAAAACTGACATATTCAAATTCAAAGAGAAAACCAAGAAAGAAGGAAAAATCTTATCTCAATCAATAAAAAAAAACACAAGTTACAGACAATTTTAGCAACTCTGGCACAGGAAGACAAAAGTAGCCAAGTGGCTTTGCAAAATAACCAAATATCAAAACCTCTTTCCTCTAACAAAACTGTACAAAATGAGTTCTTGTATAAATAAGAAAACTGTTCGCAAGCAGAGTGAGACGAGCCCAGCGTATTTTCAAAATGCCTGTGACACACACAAACTTGGTTCATACAGTGTTGAGCAATGAGACATGTTTTTAGTATTTCCTGTTCAGAAATGTCACATTTCTGAGTTACAGTTAAGTAAAATACAACTATTTCAACTGCCTATTAGCAAAAATAATAGTAAACTATTTAGAACATATTAGTATCATGGATTAGTATATTATTTTAAATCAAACAAATGAGGGCCACTAGTATCGACTAAATTAAAAGGAGACATTTTGAAAATACAGACTGGGCAACGTCTAACCACCTGTTTGGAAATCCTGTTTTAGCAGCAAAACATTTTGAAGCTATGAAATAAGCCATCAAATCTACATTAGGATGGACTAAAAGAGCATTTTCAATTTGATGTGGACTAAAAATAATAAGTGCAAGGAGAATTTTTTCTTTCAAATATTGTGTACTCATACAGAGTACACCACTGATCTTAGTATTCCTATTTAAATGTAAGGTCCTATCATTTTTCATGATGCAAATTCATTTTGGAGCATCATGGTTTCCTGTTATATTATCTCTGCTGACAAGTTTGTAAAAAAATAAAATAAAATAAAAATAAATAAACATTGTATTGTAACAAGTGGTCATTTCATAGTTCCAAAATCCTGTTTTTTGTATTAAAAGTGATGGCTAATACATGGAATATCATTTCTCTGAACATATGAACAATATCCATGACATTTTCCTTCATGGTGCACTGAATCTGAAAACTTGCTAGTCACTGTGTTATCTGGACAGGTTATAAATCATAGAAAAAAAAATCAAGAGAACACACAAGAAGAAACAAACAGAATGGTGTAAAGAGTAAGTGGAAGGGAAAAAAATAGACTATTTACAAAATTAGCTCTCGTGTCTGAAAACTCTCACCCCTCATAAAAGCTGCGCTCTGTATTCCTCCAGGGCGTCTGCTGAAGCCAGTAAAGTTCATAATGAGCCTGTTTACACGCACTCCAACACTCCATTACGTAGACTGAGGGAAACTCAGCTCTATTAACACATGGAAGCAAAACCAGATCATTTCTCGAGTTGTTCATTTTGCAAATCAGCTGAAATATTTTGATATGTCAGGGCCCAAAAATGTTTGTCACAAAACCCTATGACTGCTATAATGTGGACTGTGGAGTATTGTGTGCATGTAAACACCCTTATTGTGATCCATCTCTTTCTGAATCAATCAGAACCGGGAAAGAAAAACATGCATTTTAACCAGCTACACACAGCAGATGATCGTCTGTGGATGAGAGCAGTTTATCTGTGACAGAGAGCTAACAGGAGGGTGGCTACAACATCTTTGGTTGCAGAAATGAACAACAGAAACACAGCAAAAAAAAGGACGATGTGTAGAAAAAAATTACAAAGACAAAACAGAGTCAGAATCATCAAACTGTGAGCCTCGAGAAAGACGTTATCACACACAGCGTTTTTTTCACTGGATTTTCAAACACAAATGGTCAAAGAGCAGGAAAAGAAGCTCCTCGTGACCCTACAAGCTAGCTAACTCGACTGACGTGACGACTAACTCGGTGGCGTTCAAACAAGCCTGTTGCCATTTCCGTAGTATTTACAACTTAGTGTCAATCCTGTGAGAGATCAGGCAGTTCATCCAGAGAAAAAACATTAAGGCTTAGCTAAAAATAGTTTTTGCAGGATTTTGGATCACTCACAAATTCATTCAGACTTGCTGTCTCACTAAAGGCTGTAAGAATCATCTTTAATGGCACTTCCATGGTCTAGTGAGCAGTCCTTTGTAAAACCATTATTTCTATTATCTACATATCTACAGTTTTTGATGTCTGTATAAATTAAAGTTCTACATATTTGGATGTACTGTATGTGATGACATGAGCTTCACTCGTCACGCTGACTGAAACATACCCGGGCTCAAATGGACGAAGCCCCTCAGAGCCACGCGACACTGACGCGGCATCAGTATGAATCTTATTGGATCAGCGCTAAATGAAGTCATTGTTTGGTTCAGCTCTCCACAAAAAAAGGCTTTCCACAAACAGGCCCGACGCAATATCAGGACGACACGAGGGCGGGAAATGCGGAAAAACAAAAACTCGATGTGCACAAGTAAAACAGCATCAATCCCTACGCGGAAAAAGGCTAACGTCTACTCTCTAGGAAAAGCTAAAATCTACAGCTAAAGATCTAATCTACTTCAAAGATAAAGTCATCAAAAAAATAAGGCAAATTAGCACAAAGGTTTTCAAGTGACAGACAAGAAAAAAAAACAGAAGACATTTTACTTTCTACAAACTAAAAAAAATCACTGACAAGAGAATCAAACTCAGGTGACAACAGCAGCATTGAAAAAAAAAGACTTACAGCTCCCTTTCCTTTCAGACAAATTATTCTCAGGGATTTTGTTAGTCTTCTATGTGATTTCCCTCATTGCGTTTGCTAAACTATATCTTAATTTAGTAACTGCATTGTTCTTTGTACATATTAATGTTTCAGTAATCTAACTGCTCAGATCTAAAGCATGTTCACTTCATCCCTTTCGACAGAGGATGAATTTAATGATACCTGAAGGTTTGCCACTACAAAACCGCTTAAAACCACTTCTCATGGACATGGACGTAACGTGGAAGTTACATTAAAACGAAGCAGGACAACTGTTAGTTTGAAGAGGTCGCTTTGATGTGTTTTTTTTTTTTTTTTTTTGATGGCGAATACAGGACTTGAACTGAACTGAAAGTTATCCAACCACCAAAAAAAGAAGAATTTTCATGAGCCAAATATTAGAGCTCATTATTAATGTGTGGAGTAAAGATCCATTAAAGTCCATTTCATCTTGTCTTTACAGACTACAGTATTAAATAACTTCTTTTCTATAAATGTATGTTTCAATGATCTAAAAACTCTAAAAAATAGAACTATAATTCAAATATAAATAGAAATAATTGATTGTCTTTTGTTCACTTATGAAAGAATGGTTTAAAATTTCAAAAACAAAATGAATTTGACTAAACTATAAACAGTTAATGTTATTTTATCATCTGTGCGTGAATAGAAATCTCTGCAGCAGTTACAGGAAGAAGTAGCTTTAAACGGTTTGCCTCCCACGGTTAACAATGACTCGACACATCAGACCAGCAAAAGTGTTTGTGAAGTTTTTAAATCTGTACAAATTGTTGCCCCCGCTGCTGCAAATAGAATGTCAAACAACAGACATCAGGAAATAAAAATAAAAGTTTGCATATCTTACAAAAAAATAAAAGACACATTGTGTTTCAACTCTTCCTTGAATCACTCTGAAACGTCCAGAATGCTTTTTTTAAAAATAAGAATTTGTTATATTACGTGCACAAAAATAATGCTCTGTGTCTTTTCCTCCTCTCTTAAGTTTTTTTCTTAGTTTTTTTTTTTTTAAACTTCTTGTTATGTTCCTTTTTCAGTTATCAAAATAGATCAAAGCTTCTCTGAAGAAGATTCCCACCTTTGGTTGATCAACTCTTGAGGATGTGAGCAGAAAAGTCCAATGAAGTAAGTATTGTCCTTTTTCGTAAAAAAACAAAAAAACAAAAAACAAACAAACAAACAAACAAAAAAAAAACAGACACACACACACGCACACAAACAAACACACACACTCACATGTACACACAAACGCGCGCATACACATGTTCCTTTTTTATCCATGTTCAAGTCCGGGTGCTTGGTGATGGTATGGAGCACAGATCTCTTCCAGCTGAATCCTGTTTGGTTGGATTCATTTCGTGCCCTCGGCCCCACCCTGCTGGGAGCTGGAAAACACACAACACAGTATTGATGCACTGAACCTGCTCAAAACACACAGCTCATAGTTCAGAAGACATTACCAATCTACTATCCACACACTTAACTACAGTAAGCCCTGCAAATGGCATTGTCAAATGGCAAAGTTGCTACATTGAGCTTCTTGAATAATGTCGTTATTGCATGATTAACCCTCACTGGCAAGTAAAGGGGCTTTGTCACTACATCTGCTTTGTAATAAAGTAGCCATGGTAGGGTTAGGCATTGCGCTTGTGGCATCAGATATCCACTATATGTCCATGTTCCCAGCTTTCACTACAACAATATCCTCAACATGGTGGTCAAACGTAATGTAAATATTTCTAGTATTTCAAAATCATATCTAAAAACCTGTTTAATATGCATGTTAATCTTAAAGCAGAACCAGTTGAGAAGACAACTGTGAGATAATATGAGTTATTATGGCGTATGTAGTCGCAAACAATTGCCTATGTGCACATTCTGCAGACACGGAGCAACAGTAGTGCTAGGCTGGTAGTACATACAGTGTGTTTATCTGAGCTTTTTCATGAAAAACAGGTGGTTGCTGCTGCTGTTGCTGAAACAAGTAGAACTACATTTGCAGGCTGAAAAACCAAAACAAGGAGCTGAAATGCCAAAACACTCAGTAAAAGCAATTCATTTTCCATGAGTCTGTCAGTACAACCCACCCCTTTCACACTACACTCATTTCTACTATTAATGCAGCTTTCAGGTTTCCTGTTTTCCCACCTTTTTCCTGGTTTGATTATCCAACAGTACACTGCAACACTGCTTTGAAGCTAACAGTGTAGACCTCATCTGTCGGAGCTTAGCACAGGACTACACAACTCATTAACTTGGCCCTCCCCTCAAATGATGCAAGAGCCCATTTCGATGCACCATCCCTCTAGGTCTTTGACTTTAAATTGAAATGTCCCACCTAGACTACATTTGAAAGACATCATCCTACATTACAGTATGAAACTGCAGTAATAATATGTCGGCGTCCTACCTTAGCTTCACTTGGTGTGTTGGTACGAGTAGTTTGTGTGGTCTGCGGGGGTCTCCATGGCAACCTGTTGCTGTTGACCGCCATTCTCCTGAAAAAGATGACTGGTTAAGAAATTTGGTAATTCATGACCCTGTGTCAAACAAGTTAAACTGATTTTTATTAAAGATCCAATAAAGACGACAGCTCTGTATTTTCCCACTGCCCTCCCCGTCAAATTAAAGACATTGTATGCCTTTGTGTGGATGAACCAAAGAACAGCAGTCTGATTTTACAGATGGAGTATGCTCATTTAAAGTAAAACCAGTGCATGCAACAGGACGTATTTACTAAGGGACATGCCTAACACGTATAATTTTTACCTAATTAAAGGAGAGGCTGAAGTTCATCAGTGAGACTAACCCCTAACCCTTCACTTTACTCCAGCCTCTCTTCTCCTACCTCCCACTTGATCTCATCCATCCAATCACAGCCTAAGTTCCTGGCTTACTACTGTCCCTCTTCCCATTCATAAACCTGCCCTTTTTCTCATTCACTATGTTGCTCATCCTACAGTCTCCACCTTCCAACAAATGACTCAAGACTCCCTGCAGGTTCAGATGTCCTCCTGCTGAGCGCTCAGCAGGATCTGCTACAGCAGCAGAGAATACAGACTGTGCCAAAGTCTCAATAAAATAATTCCCCAACTCCTTCATGAACGGCAAAGGCTTTGCAAGCTGGATAATGGAGGAGCTTATGTAGACCCATACTGCATGCTGGGACAGCACACTGTGCTCCATCACAAGAGGAAAATTACACGGTAAATGTAAAAGGAATATAATTACCATTAATTACTCAAGGAGAAAATGAGGAAGACATTACTGCATTCTTTACACAAGTTTAATTCTGCCTATCACCGGGAGCTACAGCACAACAAAAAAGCAGTGAAAAACTTTATATATGATGAAACATATTTGTAAAAAAGTGTTTAAATGGCATTATCTAAATGTTTTCTATTACAGTAAGGAAATAAGCAAACTCATTTTGCTGCAAATGTGGCCCTAATCTTTGTTCACTTGTCAGGGCTCAACTGTGCCAGTGAGAATGACCTGATTAACATTTCACATCTTCTAAAGCTCAGATCTCATGCAGTTGATGACATTGGTTTTGAAAATTTTATTCAAAGCTCTATTAACAGACCTTTGAAAAGCTAATTACTGAAAAACGTGGTGGAATTTAAGTAGTACAGGAGGCAATGAAATCCAGAAAATGCGAGCAAGTGCTGAATCTGAGGTTCACTTAAAGTTAGAAACGTAATAGCAATATTAAAGGAGAAAAAATTATCTTTCATTGCATGTTTCTATTTCATCTTTCCAAAATGAATACACCAAATCACCTTCTGGCATGTGAAAAAGACAAAATCTCTCATGCAATACTGTTACTGAAGCCACTACACCTGCTTCTACCTGTTATAAAATACCACACAAACCCTCAGGGCACATGGACACTGTTCAGCTCAGTAAATCAGCCAGTTGGCAGTTTGAATAGTTACCTCTTCCATTTTTGTTCCTAAACTCTGCCACTCCTTAAAACAAATATGAATGAGACCTAGAATATCTTTTTTTTTTTTTTTTTTAGTAAATACGTCCCTGAAAGAGTTATAATCAATGGTCATCCACTTAATGGAAATATGAGAGTTCAAATGTAAGCAGCTGAGGTCGAGGCTAGCTCCATACCTCTACTGGGACACTGGAGGGAGGCACTGGGGTGTACTGGGGGATGTAGGTCCCCTGCATAGTTGTGTTGGCCGGAATATACTGTAGGGAAGGCAGAGAGGAAAACACAAATTGTGTGTAGTATTCGACATGAATAACTGAACTTAAGGAAAGTCAGCTATGGGGGATTATTTTCTGCTTTGTGCATTGTGTCTCTCTGTGTGTGAGCATGTGTGTGTGTGTGTGTGTGTGTGTGTGTGTGATGGGTACTGACTGTGCCCGTGCTGCCCAGGGACAGGTGGCTTAGCTGCTGGGTGAGAGGTCCCATCATGGACGTGGGCTGGATGGACATAGCGTGATCCATTGTTGGGGTAAGAACTGTACCCTGAGAACACATAGAAACACACAGGTATAAATGGCAGAGTCTGAATTATTATTACTCATTAAATCAATAAAAAGTAAGAGGGCAACGTGACTGTAAATATTAAATTACAGTTGAGCTACAGTGTCTGGAAATAACCAACCAACCAACAAGAGATTTTTGTTAAAGTATGAAGGGAGGATACTCACAGCTGGCTGCATGAGGTATGACTGATGGTGCATCCAGGACGGGCTGTGTACCTGTAGATCAGGAAACACAACATGAAGCTCACTCTTATATTTGATCTGTTGGTCCCACAGCTCACTTAGAGCCCTGTGTAAGTTTTCTGACCGGGTACAGAGAAAGAAGAAGAATCCTGGGTAAATACTATCAGTGCTGCAGACTGGGGTCCTTCCTGACTGTCTGTTAGCTTATATAATATGGACTCTGTGCAATTAAAGTGACAGAGAATTTATACTTGATATTCAGTCAGGCTAAAAACAAAAAGAGAGACCTGGTAGACCTGTCCCACCTGGTAGGATGACACGGGAGAATGCATGTAGGGTGAGAGGGAAGTCTGGGCAATCATTCGGTTTGGAGGCAGACTGTAGGGCGAGGAGTAGAAGCTGCCAAACAGACAGAGCAAAGTGAGAGGGGAAGCATGAGGACAGGCGCACCATGTCAACAATCTCCGGTATGTCTCCTGCTATATTAACAACATTTCTATGTTCCTCTGACGCCCAGCAGAGGGCACCACTTCACAGGAGTTTGAGTACTGCACTTATTTTCCTGTAGGGTTGGGACTGTTTTCAGTCAGTCCGTGCATACCACTCACCCATTTTGTAAGGCTGTGGGGTCATACGCAAGCGTCATTCCTCCCTGGGAAAACAATACACAGGATTCAGAGCCAGTGAGGTCATGCAAACACCAGTGCAGGCTGAACTAATACAGTCAGCTAACACACATGGAAAATGATCAAACTGAGAACTTTTAAACAAGCCCTCGCTTTAATTTCCACCAAGGAATGTTAACATGTGAAGACAGGAAGCTAACTCTAAGAATCGTGAGTTAAAACTGTCCATGTTACCGTGTCTCCGTCTCTAGCCCAGGGCCTTCCATTCTGGAGGTACTTCCCCTGGTTCTGCCTCTTCTTCTGACCTCCGTCTGCAAACTTACATAATAAGGGCTCTGTGGGCACTGCGAAGGCAACAGATCAAACAAGAGAGTGAATTCAGCAATCACTGTGGGGAACAAAAACACTGTGCTCTGGCACCAACAACAACAATATCAGGTTCCTATAATAAAAAACAAACATTCCACGCACCAGGCACTCCTGGTGGAGTCTTGATGAATTTCCCATTGAAATGCTGAATTATGGCCTCGCACTTCTCTGTGGACTCCATTCTGAAATAAAATCAAAGTCAAATTCAATCCGTCTCAGGGAGTGCTGTTTACGCTGGGTTTGGATAAGCCAGAACTGCACTCAAGCTGCTTTTTATCTACAGAATAAACTGTACTAAAATCACTATGGGAAACCATGGAGTGGTACATTACATCAGGACTGACCTGGCAAATCCCACACCGCGGCTGGTCCCATTGGCATCTCTCAGGATACGTGTGGAAATGACCTGGCCAAAGGACTTGAGCATGCTCTCCAGTTCTTGCTCGTCCATAGACACTGGCAGGTTGGAGATGTAGAGGTTGGTGGGGTCTTGCTCCTGTTGCTGTACAGGAGGTGGACATGAAAGTCAATTCACAAATACACAGATCTCTTTTAGCCATAAATAAAGAGGTGTGATACTGATACTTTTTTGTTTTGCTGCAATACAAGCACAGCAGCTATTCACACTGCTCTCAAGAGTCTCACTGGAGGATATGAGCTAAATGTGTTTATATGTAACATTTATTTTGGCATGACAACATCTTTGCTACTGCATTTGCATTTGCAAATGGGAAATTTCTTGTCGCTTTCAAAATCTTTTTCACACGGCAAAAATTTATGTGTAGGCAGCAGTGTGACCTGTCTCTCCATCCACACTCGCTATCACTCTTAGCATATTAATGCTTCATCATATTCATGCACCATGTCAAGCATCATTTTGTAATGGGAACCTGATATGTATAAAATGCTTCTGAGCAATTAGTGCCTGAACAATAAACTGAAACCCTGTATAATGTGTTACCCATGCCTGTCCATGTGTCATTGCCTCAGGTGAGCCTGTCTGGTTTTTAAAAATCCACATGCACACTTAAATATACTGACACATGCAAATTATGAATTTGTCTGCTGAGGATAAAGTCACACATTTTTGGTGGAATGGTGTAATTAAGAGATCTCCGTAGCTGCAAGTAAATTAAAGAGGAGCGATTATTCAGGCTTATTTTATGGCACTGGCTTGAAAGTGAAACTTTGTGTGACTGTGCAGAAGCAGACAGGAAGCCAGGCATGAAGTTAAAGAGTTCACAGAGCAACAGGAGCCTGGCAACCAGGAGAAAAGAGGCTGGGCTAAAAAGAGGGGAAGGGAAAACAGAGAGTGAAGGAAGAGGATAGAGCGGAGGGAGGGTGGGAGGAATGAGTGGCTTAAAAAGCTGATATTTTGCACAGAGGGAGGGAACTGACAGGATAGGAAGTGGTGGGAGTCTTGAGTAATTCTGGTAATGTTGTGTGTTCAGTGCATTCTTTTACGCCAGGCCCAAGGTGAGCCATGTGTGCTGAGGTGTGTCTCTGTGTGTTCGTTGGATTTGCCTGCTTGTGTGTGCGCGAGTGGCGCATGTGAGCTGACGTTTGAAAAGGGAGGTGCTGGGAAGTAAGAAGGGTTCTATTTTTAACTCTGCAATTGTTCCCCTGCCCCTGTGCACACGGCTCCTTTGGGCCCACAGCCTGGAGCCTGGGGTGGCCCGGTCAGGGACCGAGTGTACTCTTGAGGACAGCGAGTGCAAGGTGTGGCTCATTGTGTTTGTGAACAACACTCTGCAGCAGCCATGGTGAAGGTGCAAACAGGTGAGGCTGCACTCTGTAGACTCTGATACTGAACTCATTTTAGGTTACTGCCTGTTTTGTCTGACCTGAAGTAACCCAGTGACTCGGATGCAGCTGTGTATATTTGGGTTTTTATAGTGGTTATCAACACCTCTGACTGAGCACATGTTGTCTGGGTGAGTCAAGTTTTGGTGTCCAGTTGCACTTGTTGGGTATTGAAATACACAGGATTGTGTGGCACTCTTACAGAGGAGGTGCAGTGAACTTAGACTCAGGGTTTAGTTGCACCGGACTGGTTCAGGTCAGCTGGCAGCGTGGATCTGTTACAGTTCTCCAGGGCTGGGCTGAGGGAGACCCTGGTGTTACATTGCAGTGGGTCTGTTTGGGTGCGGGACAGAGGGAGGGGGCAGGGACACTGGGGTGGAGTGTATTAAGTGCTGGTGTCAGCCCCAGGCCTGGGCCCAGACGATGGACAATGCCAGCCTATTGTGCCTGTCCCATTGACAGTGGGTGTAGTGGCACCCTCCCCTGGGTTCCCTCAATGGGGAGCCTGAGAGCCAGAGGGATCAGCTTAATGGGCCGACAAGAGTTGCTTTGACTGCAGACATTTGGACAAAGAGCTCAGAACAAGCGCTACAACAGGAGCAGGTTAGCAACATACACAAGCACAGAGACGAGGGCGTGAGGGGAAAGGAGAGAGAAGGTAGCGAGGAGGGCGATGAAGAAAGAGGAGACAAAATGAGAATGAAAATAAAGGCAGAAAGGATTGATTATTTCTGCTTATAGCAAGTCTAGTCTGCGACTTTATCCTTCTTACAACTGTCAATTATTGCCACAGGTTCACCCAACAAAGTGTAACGGAACACACACCTCCCTATAAACCAGAGTTGATCTTGTTCTGTTGCCAACAGGACACTTACTGGCAACCAGGCCACAGCATGTAACAGTTTACCCTTTACATGACAGAGAGGACAAGTGTGTGCTTGTGCAGAAAGGGACAATGACTCATGAGGGTCAAAGTTTAGCAGGAGGCTCTTCAGAGATCAATATATTTCAGAAGAGGGCCAGACAAGATTGGATCATTAACCTGATGGTGACTGGTAAACTGGGAGGTAAAGGAAGTGGTTGTTGTATAATAGAGCTGATAAAGAGTTTGATAACTCTTACTTTGGCCATCTGAGCCTGGACACCACTGGACTTCAGAGCTGTAACAGCTTTCTGTGCTGCTGCTGGACTATCAAAGTCCACAAAGCCATACCCTGTAGAACAGACAAATGTGTGTGTTAAAACCGCTTTGACATTTTTTGTGAAGTAAAACTATTAGCTTTCTTCTCAGAGTTAGATGAGAAGATCAACACCACTTTCATATCTGTCTGTAAAATATACAGCTAAAGCCAGGCAACAGTTAGAAGCAGGGGGAAAAAGCTAGCATGACTCTGCCCAAAGGTGTTTGTGAATCTAATATCAATTAATTAGCTTTAGAGTTGCTTTTTAAACCTTTGGACAGAGCAGCTTTTAGGTTGAGTTAACCAAACTGTCTCCTGGCTGTAGCTACATATTTAGCATACAGAAATGAGAGAGCAAGAAAGTGAATAAACATATTCCTCAAAATCTCAAACTACTCCCTTAAATAACCAAAACAGCCAAAAACCCACAGCATGAGTGAAAGCAAATTATTTCAGCTTAAAAAAAGAGTTAAAGTGATGCAACTCACCTTTACATTTGTTGGTGGTTTTATCCAAGATGGCCTTGGTCGACACAATCTTGCCATACCTATAAGGACACACAAGCATACAGAAAACAGGATCAATGACAGATGAGGTGACTGTGGGGCAAAGGGAGGAATCTGCTCTTACTGCATACATACCAATCCTGCAACACTTCCTCAGGCTGCATGACTGCAGGTGTAAACATGAATACATACTCCTTGGCGCAATCAACTGTCGATCTGCGATCTCAAGTGTCACAGAAAACTTTGTCGTGCCTCCACCCTTCTGTTTTTGTCTACAGGTGGAGGCTGTTGTACAGTAACTCCGTTCCCTGACGTTGTTTTCAACAGACAGGAGACAGTACCTCAGGGCCAAAAACAATTTGGTCTTAAGCACACATACACATACACACCTCTTTCTTAAATACAGCTCTACTCACTGATATTTTTGGCTTAAATAAAGCTTAAAAGTATTGTCAGTAGCAGTGGCTATTGACTTTCAAAGGATCTTACTGTATGCTTGATACATTTAACTGCTCACAAAAGAAGTCATATAGTGGGTGAAACATAAGCCAGTGTCCTAACCTGTTATTTCAGGTCGTTGATGGCAATAGAAAAACACAACAAAGGCCAATCAGCAAAAGAGGAGAATCAATTAATGCATTAATGCAGTATCATAAAACATTGATGGTATAAAAATCAACCTAAAAGCAGTAAATGAGAAGAGTTATGTAAGATGTGGAGACAAATGGAATGCAGTGTTATAAGACGGTGCATCAGCACTACAGTATAATAGACCTGCCCTTGTCTGGTGAATTTAGCCAGTGAGGGAGGCTGGTGTTCCTCTGTTTGGGCGACATGGCGTCTGGGCGGAATGTACACTGTAACCTGATGCTTCACCCCTCTGGTTCGCCTTCCTTCCCACCACGTCCCTCTCCCTCTCTCTGTTTTTCCACCCTCGCAGCGCAGCGCACCGCTGGGTCCTACACTCCTGCCTCGTCTCGGTGGACATTTGCCCAGATGACTCAGATCTGACTAGACGGTCACAGCAGAGACCTGTGTCACGACTGACACCAGAGTCTAAAGTATTTATGCTAAAATGCTGCAGCCTTATCTCTTTTTAGTTTTCTAATATGCACGCACACACACACACACATCTAGACCATGCATCTTTCTATGAAACAAAAACAGTCACAAATCTGCATGTGAACAAGGTTTATGTTCTCGCTTCAGCTACCACAATCAGCCATAATTGGATGGGTGCGTTAATCGCATTACCTAATAATATCAAAATTCATCTCATTTTGCTCCGCTAAAATGTAAGTGCAGGACTCACTGATCTTGATTATAGTGAATTTTAGCATGAAGAATAGATACACTATAAGAGAAACTTATTCACTGAGGGCATTAATAATTCATCATCCATTGCCAAATAGCCACATGACCTATGGGGCTGTGTTTATAGTTTCCCACTGTCATCTAACAGCTGCAAAGTGGTCATTAGGCATGAATATATACACAAGCTTAACGTACTTTAACCCGTTCAAGTCCAACTGAAATGTCATGTTTCCTTTAGCTTTATCTTGGGCACAAATCTAGAGACAATTTCAGTCTCAATCACACACACTAAATTTACTGTTTACTATTGCTGAAGAGACAAACAAAACAATATATAGCACTAGCATATGTGAGTTTCAAATCAATGAATCAACCATCCTCTTTACTAATATTAGGAATAAATTAAGTGGAACTGACTTGCAAAACTTCACTGGTTTCATTTGACAGCATTTTCAGGAACAGTCTATTTTCACTGATATTAAGCCTCAGGACGCACAATTTTAGAGAACTTGTACACACACACACACACACACACACACACACACACACAGCCCACTGAGACAAATTTAAAGCCATTATCTTCCTTTTTTGAGACAGTGTTCCTTCGTGACCTGTGACTAAATTTAGACTCAAAACAAAATGTCTGATTATGAAAAAACTACATGAAGCACAGACAAATGTTTGGTATTTACAAGCACAGTACAAGTTCACAATCCCAGACACACAAACATATATGCCAGCTGTGTAAATCGTTTTGTGGAATATGTGTAGTGACTGTATTGTGTTTTTCCTTTTTTTTCACTGTCCAATATACAAAACATCAGTACAAATGGTTTGAAGATGACTTGTCTGAAGCAAAATGAAAGACAAAACAAAAACCATACGTTACATTTTGCTTATCTCAAAGCCAAAGATCTTTGGAAACTAGTATTCCTCCTCTGGCCATTGGGGTTGGCAGATTCAAAAATATTCAGGAGCAAAACAGATTGTGCAAGCTGTGTGATTTTGCAGAAATGGAAAGAGAGTTCCATATGTTTTGTACGATAATTTAGATATGCACAGTATAAATATACTGGAATATTCTGGTGTAAGATGACCACAAATTGAAGTTGATTTTGATGTGTTTAAGCTTTCTGATTTAATTAAATAACTTAATCTAGTAGTAGTATTATTCTTATTCTGATTTTTCAAAGTAAATGTTTTTGTCAGTAATTTGTGAATTTTGCTGTAGATCACAAAGATAATTGGTTGTCTTTATTTTTGGACTTTTTGTGGTATTGTTTGAGTACACAGTATTCTGAATCAGGCTTAAATTAAGTCGTGGTATCCATGCAGCAGGGCAAAGTTGCATGGCTTAATAAAAACTTTGTTCATATCACCATAAACTAACTGAAGGGCCCTTACTATGATTATCATTGTGATGATAACAATAACAGTCACCATCATGAGCTCCACACCACCACTGATTTACCTGGTCTGAAGCTCATACGTCCAGACTGAAAAACACTTTGGTCAAAACACTATTGATCAGTTTGAGTTTTCATAAGAAGCATGACAAAGAAAAACAAAAGCTACGTTTCTTGTTTTCATGTTTTCCCTAACAGAGACTCAAGGAGAGTTCAAAGGTCTGAAGGCAGTGACTGTGTGACCCTGGGCTTGCCTCAGCCCCTCTGCAGCGGAACATCAGCCCACCACGCTGTGGCGGCAGGGACTTAAAAGACAGCTATGACCCATATACGGCCATCTGACATTCTTTCCCAGCAGGCCATGCTACTCTTTTCCCACTCATTTAAGTTTCCCCTTCAAGGATAGCACTCCCACCCACCCCTCAAGCCTCCGTCCTCTCTCCACTTCTCTACCACTCCACAATGACTTCTCTGTTAGTCTCCCGCTTTTTAAACTCAAGTCCCTGTGTTGCATAAACCAACCACAGATTTAAGATTTTCTTTGATTGTTCGAGCTTTGCTAATCCATATGCACCTAATCTGCAATATTAACATGATTATCAGTTATGAGCCATCTACATTTGCTCTGTGGATTTGATGTTTCCTCAACTTTATAGGGTCAGAATGGTTGAAATGGGGAACGTAACACAAATGTTACAAAGGGAGCAGCTGTGGTGTTGATCACAGTATTAACAAGGTTTTATTAGCAATATCCAATGCTTGTTCAGGGAGGTGTGCTGTTACTGTGAATGATCCATGGAAATTACTGATGCATGGCTAAAGTTCACAAATCATTTCTGTGACAGACAGTTTAACAGAGCCCTGACCTGCAGCAGCCAAAACCAGTTTGGGTACTTTATTACTTTATCTGCATTTATGTTTGTAAAGCCAACATACTATAGAGGCTAGGCTATTTATGTAAGGGTAAGGCCTCAGAAAAAAGTGGAAGGTTAGATCAGGACATGAGGAGGCAACATGATGTACCCTTCTCTGGCCCCCCTCCCTCCTTCCTTACCCCTGTCTCATCCTTTTCCTGACTCTCTGCATTCGTTCTCTCGTTCCTCTATTTCCCTCTAAGGCGATACCATTTTTGCTGACAATTTCTTGTGTTCCTATAATTGTCAAGATTTAATCAAACTGGCTTTAGTTGTGGTAATTCAGAATCCCTATTCACAAACCACTTCTCCTTCCTTCCTGTCTAAACAGCTCCTTTTTCTGAACATCAAATTATGGCCTTAAACAATTTAATTTCATGTGTCCAACAGATGAAGAGCAACACTCCACACAGCACAGATGTTATCTGCTCATGAGAAGTTAGTTTCAACATGACTCTTTCTTCAATTTAGCATCAAAGATAACTATCTAAAGAAAAACTTGTTCCAGTTAATGTGGACAGGAATGTACAACCAGCTGCAGTCACACTATAGTTTGATTTAACATTAGGAGATTTATACTAACAGCGTGGCCAAACCTTGCCTTTTTTGATCCAATCAACCCTGAACATACAATAAAGTTGTAACAAGCCTGAAAAAAACAAAAAAACAAATGACTGAACATACACTGTGCCAGAAACCACTGCCTAACCTGATATAACTTTACATTTATCAACTGGAGATCAAATAGGATCATCTAAGTGATATTTTATCTTTGGCCTATAGCTTAGACATTATTGAAAATGTTGGTGGATGATCATTTGGAGTCTGTAAATCTCAAAGAGGTAAAAGAAACAGTTCAACATTTTTGTGAAATACACTTATTCACTACCTCTCTTATCCAGCTGGAGGCAACAGTACCTTAGCTTAGCACAAAGACTGGAAGCAGGGGGAAACAGCTAGCCCAGTTTGCTCCAAAGTACAAAGAGTTGAAAGAGCTACATAATATAACTTTCTTGATGAAACAACAGATATCCATCCACCCAGGATCTCTACTGGTTGCTTAGCACCTCAACAAAACTCTGGGAAGCCCTGACTGTCATTCACTTAGAAACACTTACAGCGCATAATTCCTCATAAAACTACAAAGTGAGCTGTTGGTAGGTGTATTTTCGAACTTTGCACAGAGTCAGGCTAGCTGTTTCCCTTTGCCTCCAATCTTTATGCTAAGCTAAGCTAACCTGCTAATGTTTCTAGCACACAGACATGAAAGTAATATCAATGATCTCATCTAACTCTCAGCAAGAAAATGAAAAAGTGTATTTCCTTAAGTTAATCCTTTAAAAATGGGACTGTGGGCTGTGCTGCTTCCAAATATAAATATGCATTTGAAAAAAAAAAAAAAGAAAAATGAGAAAGAAAGTAGTTCCGAAATCACTCACGGTTGGCAGAGTTTGACCAGGTCTTGGTCCGTGGTTCCCGGATGGAGGCCGCGGATATACAGGTTTGTTTTACTCAACTGTTCCCCTCCCCCGCTGCTGCTGTTGCTGCTACTGTTGGTGTTGGGACTGGGGGGCGCCATCTGGTGGCCGGAGGACACATAGGCCTGCTGCCATAAAAAAGAAACATCAGAATAAGTTTTATGTGCATGAAAATTTAACAGAAATCATTTTTGTAAACACCTGATGTTCTCGAACAGTACATACTGGACAAGTACAGTATTTTAAGTTTTTATCCAGAGTGTAAAACACTCAAAGGAGTGCTGAGAGATGTTTTAGAGATAGAAAGCAATCCTGCATGAGACAGATGATTATGTGGGAGCTGCGAAAAATGATATCATACAGCCCTCATGTCAACACTCACCAATACTGCTTTCTGAGGGGAATGTGGGGCCTCTTGGCTGCCTACTCCATATAGGGGAAAGGGGCCTCTTATGCTTTCTTCATGTTGGGTAACTTCTTTTTTACTTTTGAACCACAAAGAAATCTTGTGGTGCATATCAAAACCGAAGATTTAAAGATCTCCGACCAACATTTAGTTAGTCTGATGATGCAGAATTAAATAACAAACTAGATTCTGACTATTCTTTTACAGCTTTTATTTCTCAGATTTTACTTCTACTGATAAAAGCAGGTGATACAACTGATCAATGAATCATTCATCCAAGCTTGTATTTTTGTCTCTCCTAAACTTGCAGAAACCTCAAGTTTAACACTGTAATGTGACAGTTCCTTCTCAGTGTCTAAAGCTAACAGTTAACAGGATCTGGAGTGGCAAGACGGAGAAACAGAGTTCAGCTCGGTCCAGGTTATATACAAAGTTCGTTTATTAAAACAAAGGAAAATTCATAGTACACCAGAAGTTCATTGCAAAATGACAATACATAGTTACATGCTCATGTTGTGACCATGTGTACTGACCTGATGCTTACTTCTACCACTTCTAAACCTCCTCCTCACTTCTTACTTTTGGCTTCTTTTGTTCAGTCTGTGAGGTTCCAGCGCCAGTGAATACTGGTCATAAACTATGGCAGTACAACTAGTCGATGACTCACCACTAGGAACATGAAAGGCTGTTACGAAACAACCAGTCATCTCATCTCATCTCACTATGGGATTTTGGCTCTCCTTGGAGAAATCAAACAAAAGATTGTGTAACCATGGACATGAATATATTTCATTGGGATAAATGTGGTTTCATTATCACTTTGCCTGTCAAGAACCCAGAAAAAAAGACTTGTCTCTCCAGGAATAGATCTACTGGCTGTTTTCCAAATAAGACTGAGGCAATAAATAGCAACACTTCAGTACAGACCAGGCTCGCCAGACCTGGCAAATGTTGTGTCTGTTTGCTGTGAGAAAATGACTTTAATCGCATTAATTTAACAGCCAAATGCTGCGTACAAAGGAACGTGAACAAATATGCTTTCTGGCAGAGCTCAGCAGGGCCCCGTGAAGCTGGAGTGTCTCACTTGAGAGACAGATTGGACAGAGGCGACAGGGGGACAATGGGTTAATTTCAGGAGAGAGGACAGGGTCACCAATCAGAGTGCTGGTGTTTAGGAAAAGCCCAGCAGGAAGACACAGTCACACCGGGACCACCAGGAACATCAACCAATCCCGCTAATTAGACGCCATCCATAAAGCACAGAGCCCCCTCTAAAGACAACCCCTCTGACCTCTATTTAGCCAGCAGCACGGCAGCCGCTTCAACAACAACAGACTCATTCCTCTGAGGATAATCCTCTCTTCCTCTACCACTGAAGAAACCTGAAAAGTTTGCATGTGTTTGTTCATGTCTGGTAAGACGGAGACGCGGGCTGCTCAAAGTAAAACAAAGAAAGGAGGCGTCTGTCTTTGCTGCTTTTATCTCATTCATTCCAAGAATATTTACGCAATCATGTCCGCGAGTAAGAAAGCACAAACAACAGGATGTACACACAGGAGTGGACAGAAAATTCAAGGCATTTTCAGATGCACTCATGGTGGTATTTAGTGACATTTAATTATTCTAGGTTGCTTTTGTCATGTCAAGAGACCATAATGAAATTCTTCATTTGTAACCTAAATATCCATCTTTTTTTATTTTATTATATTATAAATGTATGTAGTGTATTTGGCATTTTTGTCTTTATTTGCTGAAATCAAAACAGGGGCATAGTGGTTATATGGTATAGAACTAGAATTAGGCTACAAGAGCTACCCAAAATTTGTGTTCTCATTCTTGCTTAAAGAGAGAAAGATCCAGGAGGAACTTTTGCACTTAATATAAGCAACAACACAACAAATTATAGCCTAAAAATCAACACATTTTTGGCAGCATCAACAAAAATGACACATAATAAGCTTCCCAAAGACAGTATTTGTTGCAGAGCTATTGAACTGCATTATTGTATACAAGTGTTTCTCTCTTGTGTCCATTGTCCACCTCCTGTGAATTTGAATAATAAATTAACATCATTCATTTATTTAAAAAAAAAGAAAAAAGATCTTATTCACTTCTGTCAGTCCAGAATCTTTTCATGACCAGTGGAAAACACACAGTCTGCGGGGCAAATACAGCACGAGCCTGCCTGCAGGAGTTTATCTGTCTTGTCACAGTGTAATTCATGATGAATAAGTTTTTGGAGGCAGCTAATTTGTGAATGAAAGAACAGGACAGCAGAGACCTATAATCTCATTCACACACTCTTTACCAGAATGCCAAGTCCCAGTCAAGCTCCAGACTGTACCAAGAGCACATCATTGCAACAACACCCCTTAAATCATCCGGCCGACAACCACACACATGCAGTCATGCATACACATACACAGTCCTCGCACACATGCAAACACATTTATACTGCTACAGCATGCCTTATTTAAAAAACACTGAGCTGTGTTTAAACAAATATATTATTTGTGACTTTTATTATGAAAATGTATTTGAACCTCTTGTTATTCTTAAAAAACTGAAAAGGTTTAAGTATGGTTGGGATCTGAGTAAGTAATCAGGTCTAATAATGAGTTAGTCATCACTGAAAAATAATCAGTGATTACAGAAACATGAAAGCTCACATTTAATAGAGTACAAATTGGTACAGAGGAAATGCTAACATGTGCTCACTCACATAAAATGAATAGTGCCTTCATTACACTGTCTGGGTACAAAAGTATTTTAAACTTTAAATTCACTGGGCTTTATTGTTTAATTTCTGGTCGCTCTGTCCACTGTCCTTAAATTTAAAGGTATTACAAGCCAAATACTAATTTTTAACCTTCCTGTCAAAGTAGTGGGTCCCAGTATGATGTTTGTTTTAACCTGCAGATGAAATATAGAAAATCAAGTTCAAAACCTTGAAATGATGTCTATGGCCCTGCTGCTCAGTGACAAACTTTTAGACTATTTGAATGATCCTTGTTCAAGGTAAATACAGAAGAATCATGTGTCTGTTCCTTGATAAATGTCAATTATGAGAATAACAATGAATTTTCTGTCAACTGACTCATCAATTAAACAATTAATCAATTCAGCACTAATCCGATCCATTGCTCCAGTTTAATAGGCAAATCCATCATTTACTCAGAGATTCAGTCCCCTCACCAGACATCCAACAGTTTCCCAGTCGCCCCGATTAATTTAGATTCTAGACAAATTTCAACAGACAAGCTGATCACGTACAGTTTTTTGTAGCTCTGAAATGTATCTTAATGTTGGGATTTTCTCCTCTGAATAGGTACCCAAGTAATACAGTTAGTTATTTCCCACCACTGACGTGACCCTGGAAGTATTTGAAACCTGAACCCTCAGGAAACAGCATATGGCTTTTTGGTGAGAATAAGGGACAACACACACAAGGTGAAGATGCACATTTCAAAGAACTAACTAGTTTTCACTCTATTCATTGTTTTCACACTTTAAAGTAAAATACGATAAAAGCTGTTAAAAAACGTCAGGGGTGCAGTTTTGTGACTTTTGAGAGGTCACTCTCAGAAGCTACTGCAGATGAAAAACAAGCCTCCTAGACAAAAGGCTCAAAAATATCATAGGGATATTTTTATCATAGGGATATTTTTGGACTAAAGATAAAAATCGAGCACACTTCTATAAATAAAGCCATTTCCTCTATCTTAATGTAAACTTATATCAAGACTCTGCAGATGACAGGAGATGTCTGTCTCAAATACTGTATGTTGTTGGTACCGGTTGACTTTAGTCTCCAAATACATCAAAAACGCACAGTGCATCTGTATTTAATGTGTTGACATAAAAATACCTTCCATATGACCACTTTAAAGGCTTGCTGCTGTATCTCTTTGCACAACTGTTTAGATGACCAACCCTCTTTTTAGACTCACTCCACCTCTGTTTTTATCTCTTGTCTCTCCCTCTGGGGCTTCTCCAGTTGACCCCAGTTTGACCCACGGAATTCCATGGATTTCCTGGCTCTTGGGGGGTCTGCCCGCCTTCCCATGTCCTGCCTGCTTGCTCCCCACTGGAGTGCCTGTCCTCTCCTCAGGCAGGAAAGAGCCATAGCTGTCTGACCAGCTGACTGACTTACATGCTAATGCACAGATTTATAGCCTAGCTGAATGTGGACGCAGCTTCCAGCTTGTATAGAATTACACTGCTGAGCTGCCGCTTCGTGCCAGGTTTGCTTTAGGACCAACAGGGAAAATGAGTCATGGGAAAAAGATTTTTTTAAAACTTAATCTGCACTTCTGAAGCATCAACAAAATTTTCAGACGAGCTACTTGATTCTATAGCCAAATAATTTCCTGTTTGCCATGCTGATAATAATCAAATAAACAAAAACATGTATAAACTAATACTGTGTCTCATCGGCAGTACTGTACAGAGAATATCAACGTGCTGAGAACCATAAAAACATAAGGCAGGAATGTCTACAAACGTTAGCCGAGGGTTAGGTGAGGACTGTGTGTCGAGTAAGGCAGTGAGCTGCAGTATGGCGGCAGGCAGGAAATCCTCTGTCTCTGCTCCTGATCTTATCACACGGCCATTTGAATGAGGAGCTCTGCATTCCAACCAGGTGACAGGGACACCAAACTCACGTCCAGACTTGCTCCTGAATCCTTCCTTTCTGTCTCGAACCCACCCCTTCCTTTTGTCTTTTCACAGGCACCTATTAATCTTCAAACTGTCTGACTATTAATGTCGTTGATCACACCTTGACGCAAACGCGCAGTGCGAATGCTCACGCATGCCTTGCTTTCAGGGCCAGGTCAGGTGACAAAAGCCGGGGAGCTTGGAAACAGATACCTACAAACACTGGCTCTCAGCTCAGCTAGAGATCTGACAAAATGTGAGGCACACCGAGCGTCTGGCAACACTGCAGTACTTGGCATCGGATTTCTGACAGCTGTGCTTTCTCCAAGGGCTGTCTCTTTCTCTACCTGTTCACCTTGGCTGGTTCTTGCGGTTGGCATCGAAGCTGGGGACCAATCCAAAACATCTGACACATTAAACAAAGAGATAGATAAACATATACCTGGCAGAAAGCCAAAAGGACAAAGGTGACTGGACAGGAGAGTTCAGTGAGGATAAAGTCACTGCAGTGGAACAGCTGGTTTAATACACAAATGCAAAAGTAGCCCAGTAGGCAGCAATTATTAATGTATGAAGTGTACTTCCTGTTGTGGGGTTTTTATAAACATGCATTTATGCACAAGCATATCTGATATGCGTTAAATGCCTTTTATATACAGCAAGTGTATGTGGCATATAAAAAAGAAAATGCACCCCGCCAAAAATCAGATTACAGTGTCATTTCAACCTTAGAGAATACAGTCTGACCAAACTGTATTTTTGAGGCCAATATCAATATTTGGGAGTATCGAGAAACAATATTATTTGGGTTGTCTTTTAAAAAAATATTTTTTACAGATCCCTTAAATTATTATTCTTGTGACCAAGATTAACATGGGACATTTTACATTGTTTTTACATTACATCTTCTCCATGCTCTCTAGTGGACAAACAATGTTATAAAGGCATTTCTCTGAATCACCTCAGACATATCATTGGCATATCTGCACTGCAATTTATTGTTACTTATCGGCCAGCATATATACCAATATCTGATTTATCAGCCTCGCTCTGCTTGTGAGTATACATGAATTGCCTTCAATTCCTAATGGGTTTAAATTTGACTTTAAAAAGGGCAAATTAGTGATGGCACTCTTCAACTGGATTGGAATTAGCATTAATGTCAGTGTTAAGTGTATGCAGTATTGTCCGTGAAATAAGAGATTTACGTTAAATACAGTTTCTTCATCAGAGTAATTTAAAAAGTACATTTACTCAAGTGATGTACTTGAAATTTTTATGTGCAATTTGAAATACTTTACTTGAGGATTTCCATTTTATGCTACTTTATACCTCCACTCCACTACATTTCAAAGGGAAAGATAACAATGGATAATATAACAAGTTTTTAAAATACAACACATTGTTAAAGATTAAACCAGTGGTTTCCAATCTTTTTGGCCTCTGATGTCTCACAAAAAGCAGAGTTTAGTGTGACATTTCAGATGTCTGTGACTTGTTAACAGCTGCACCAAATAGTTGTTTTTCCCTTGAAACTTGGTTTCATTTCAATAAAAGTTCAAATGATCCTGTATCTCACCAAAAATCAAAGATTAGAGAAAAAGTAAAAAAAAAAAAAAAAAAAAAAACGAATACAGATCTGTGTATCAGAGCTTTGATTTTTCTTCTTTCCTCTCCCATTAATCATCTCTCAACCCCTCAGATTTATCTGGTGACCCTGTTTATAAAACTGTATAGATCCATCCATCTATTATCTATACCAGGATACACCCTGGACAGATCACCAGTCTATCGCATGGCTTAAAACAGTATAAAGTAATTCAAACTATATCAGTCAGAGGGACCAAACCACTACTGTTACTTTAATACTTTACCTACCCTTTGCTGCTAATACTTATGTACTTTTACTTAGATTTAATTTTCAGGACATTTACTTGTGATGGAGTATTTATACATTGCTATACTGGTACTTTTACATGAGTAAATTATTTTATTTTGAGGACAATACAGGTGGTTTTTCATGTTTTCACTGCTGGAAATTTGACAAAATAAATATACGTTTTTGGATTGATCTTCTACCTCCTATGCAGACACTGGTTTGTTTCAGTTCATGCCAGTGTGATAACAAAATATACTTGCACAGACTTGAAACCTGTTTGACACACTGTAGTTGTGATCAATCACACTGAACATTTTGTTTACTCTTCTTTTTTTGTACAAAGTTACCCTATTGCTGTAGGGCAAACCAAATAAAAACTCCCCTTGCAAAACTCCCTCTGTTGGTGCATTCAGGGACACTTTACATCTGACTTTTGACACAACTGATGACTTTTGAGATTAGATAGAGGCTGGCTGAAATTCTCACACAAGCACCATCCAACAAGGGAAAATAATTCAGAACAACAACTTTAAGTACATATGGTCGTCATGGACAAAAGTGTTGTTAGTGTCAAATATTTCAGTAAAACTGTATATTTTACCCCCTTTTGTAAATGTAACCTGATGGTACAGCAGTAATCTGATTTAACTTCATATACTTGTCTGCAACAATGTTCACAAACTCATCCAGTTTTAAGCCGAGCAACATTCACCAACACCTACTTACTGCTATCACATCAAGTATCACTTACATTACTTATTATTAGCTAATCACTTATTATTACTTTTGCTGTGGTGACCGCTGGCCATTTAGTCATAGAACTGCTCGCACACTTTCCACTCTTGAACTTGATCTCCAAATTCTTTGTGGTAATACAAACCTGTCATTGCATTATGCAGCCAATCCTGACAGATTTTCCACACTTATGCGTCCAGGTCAACACAGTTTTGGCCAAAATCATATTCGCATTGCTTTTGCGCAACATCGAAATCACCGTCATTCGTTCTGACAACTAGTGATCCATCTTTGGGAACAAGGGAGGCAGTTTTTGTTTTTCGCTCACCATATTATTCTATGTTACATTGTAAAATCAATCTTTCTTAAATGTTTTAGTTTCCTGTGTGACTGGGTTTGGGCTTATTAACAGACCTCTTTTGTCCTGGAGCATTGTTTTAAATTCCAAAAATTCTACTTCTGTCATGTTCAGTTGTCAAACTCCAGGTGTTGTCAAGGAGAAATGTCATAACAGTTCAAAAAAAGTTTAAAAAGAAGCATAGGTTCACAGAGGGCCAATAATTGGGAAACACTAGTGACGTCTGCAAGCTTGTATAGATGAAAGTGAAAGGGTAAAATCAGTGATTCGAACATGCGTGGGAGACTTCACTTCTGCAATTTCTATCATGTAAGAATCACCTTTTTAGTGAAACCCCTTACACCTGTGTGACAATTTAATGCTGCAGTTAACGTGTTTCTTACATTTCTTTTCATATCTCGTTGTGTTTTGATCTGACAGAAAATGTTTTGAGGCATCCAGAGCTTTTGATCACAGCAGTAAATTGACATTTGTTGAAAAGGGAATCAAGAAGAAAACAAAAATACAAATACAAAAACAAGCCTTTCAATGAGGCCCTAAGCAAGACGCATGATACCTTGTGGGGGCGACAAGCCACCTCCTGTTATTTTTCCATCCAGGAAGCTTCACACGGAAACCAACCAAATTTGATTTGAGAACATTAATTCTATTTATTTGAGGGAGGAAATGAGGTGCTGAGTCAGGGGAGGAGCAGCTGCTTTAAGCACAACAGAAACCAAACGCCTTTTAGTTGTCGGTCTCTGTAGTCATCTCGCACGCACAAAGAGCGCTTTTCTCACCCCTCGTCGTGTTTATTTTGCGTTCAGACTTTTATTTTGTGTACTTTCGCAGCTCAGGTATGGCAGAATGTGAGCAAGAGACAGAAAGAATGAGGAGGAGGTGGAGGTGGGAGGAGGAAATGTTGAGGATCACAGCGCAGGAACTTGACCTCTGTGTGAACTACAGCTCCAAAAAATAAAGCTTGAGCTTGTGACCTCTGAAACAACTAAAATACGAATAACTACAATGTGACTTGCTTAAAAAAGTATTAACAGTTAGGGCTGCAATATCTGCTCATCTTAATTGTTTAGTCTATGAAATATCACGTCTAATCCCTGTGGCATTTTTGCTTGAAAAATGACTGAAGTGATTAACCTACTATGAAAACAGCAGCCGATTATTTTTCTGTCCATCTCCTTATCAACTAATCAATTAACCAATTAATCGTGTAAACCCTAAGTGCCATCTTGTCATTACGAATCACTTTTAAACATGGGTTAGGCCTAACAGCAACACTGTGTCTGCACTGAATGTACACGTTAATAATGGGCACTTTATTCATGGTATATTACACATATCTTAAATACATACAAATGACCAAATTAAAAGAATGAAACTGCAAGTGCTGACACCGCAACTGCTGCTCATATAGTGTATACTTCCTTTTAAAACTGATATTTGAGCTAAAATGGTTTGCTTTGATAGATTACAGAAGGACATATTTGTTTCCTCACAGAGACAAAAATTTGGTCCAATCTACTCGAGTATTGAAATGTATAGACAGTAAAAATCCAGCGTGAGTTCATTTTAAATAAACGGCACATTGTGTGTATAAGTGTAAGACAATGCTCCTCAGACCAGCACGAGTATTGACATCAGATCTGGGAGGATGAGCAGCCAGGCGGTGCCCAAGATCACAGAAAGACAATACATCAATATACATTCTTAAAATGCCATTCAGGAGGACACAGCGACACAGTCAAGCAGACAGGACAGTAGGAAACCAGGAGCTACAGTGAATATATATTTCATGTATAATGAAGGAGCTTTTACCATCACTAATAAGCCAGTATGGTCCATAGAGAGAAGACACATGATATAAGTGACCTCAGCCTGACTAAATCAAAATACACTAATCAGGAGAAGGGATTTTAGGAAGCACAAAACTTTTCTAAAAAAGGTAAAAAACAAACAAACAAACTTAAAATACAGCTCTGTCAGCTGTAACCCTAAATAATGTGGCATTTTAAGCAGTGTTATAATTTATACATTTAACTATTTTTTCTCAAATTAAACATTGTTTCATCCATTTGTATTAGAGTATATTTCCCTGACATACTGGTTACAAAAGTGACAGTGTCAACAGTGAATGTAAACCACGAGAGCGCGATTCATAATTCTGGGAATGTAGTCATCATGGTCTGGTGGGATTTTTCAAGGGGTGGGGCGTATTCCGCTTTCAAATGGGAAACAAGGGAAAAAAAAACTTTGCAAACTTAGGCGGCAGCGAAGACAATGAAGACCGAATTTAAAACTAGGTATGAGCCCACGGAGGAAGAGGCAGAATTCATTTTGTAACATGTTTCTCCCCCACCTTCCCCTCCACACACACATACACACGCTCACACTCAGCCTGCCTTTCCTCCCTACCCCCACTTCCACAAACACACATCCAGGCTTCGGACGCGCTATCCCAACACGGTACAGTTACCCATAAAAGTTGCTCTCCACCATTGACTTTTTCATATGAGTGAGCAGAGCCATATCGACATCCTTACTGTAGTAGGCTACAAACACGCACGTACATACACACACACACACACACGCAGACACAGACACACACACACGCACAAAATACTACCAAATAAAACACCAGGCGTCCAACATGACAGGACCGAGCGGGTTAGCTAATTTCCCCCAACTGGACACACAGCGGAGCACGGCTGCTCTGTCCGCTGTGTTTTCACTCCGCGAAGTCTTAAGTTAAATTCAGTACGTTTCGCTTTTCAAGGACACTGCAGCTCACTGTCACAAGCCGTTTTTTGTCGCGACACACACGGGCGTGTTGCCCTGCAGGGCGAACAAGCCGAAAATTAGGGAAAAGCCCGAAAGCGTTTACCTTTTTGCTGTTTCTGCTGTTATAGCCGTTGTATGGGTTGATTCCTGCCCTTGGCGGTACGGAGAGCAGCATTTTTCTCGGCGCTATGTGCGGAGCGACGAGCACAGCCCAGGCTGCCAGCTGACGTCAGCAGCTGGGGAAGTGAGTGCCTGGAGTCCCGCTGCTTGACTGCGAGTGGTGCTGCTGCTGCTGCTGCTGCTGCTCGCGCTGCTGCGGCAGGACGGGGGCCCCCCGCTTCTGGCCCCCGCGGGTTCTTTCGGGGGGTCCTCCGCACGGCACCGGAGTGGCGGGTGGGGGGGGGGGGGGGGGGGGGGGGTCCAAGCAGGGGGGGGTATTATTCAAATTCATTCGCCGCCCACTGTTGTTTCAACCCGGGGGGGGGGGGGGGGCAGTGTAAGAATGGGCAGAAAAGAAGCTTCTCAAAACTCTGTTTCTTGGGACAAAACGCTTGTAAAATCAGATTATAATCCTACAATGTTTTGGTCTGGGGTCCTTATTTAACTCTTTGACCTCATTTCTTTTCATCATTAACATCTACTGTTTCTTGTCTTGATGATGAGTCTGTAGCATAAGATATTAATCCCATATTAATGGCATTCAAATATCACAACAGAACCCCAGATTATATTACACTACATAATATAATATATATTAAAATATGTCCTCACTTAACCGTGAGTACCACCAGAGCCATCCAGATATTCATTTAAACTTTTATATATGTGGTGCAGGCTTTATCTGTAAGACCAATTTCACATAAATACGGGAGTAACTGGATATGTTTTTCTATGGATTGAAAAAAAAGCTGAGCTTGAGGAGGTGTTGAAAAAACTTTCCAAGACATGAAACTGAGAAATTCTCTTAATTCCTGAGGTTTTATGCCAAGATATGACACTATCTTTCAACAGACAGGGTATTAGGGAAGTATCAAGCCAGAGAATTGCAGATTTAAAACATAGTCCCTATTATTTTGTGCCTCCTAATCAATAGTACTGCATCAGTCCAAGCCTACCCTGCTCCAAAATCCTGAAGATGACGACAGCAGGCTTGTTATCTGTGATAAGGCCAAACTATACGTGCATAATAACTTCACCATCTTTTTACCCAACTGGAGCGTCCGTGTACCCTCTTTGGTTTTGCCGCTGTTCTCCTCTTTGCTTGTGTAACCTTGTCTCTGTGTGTGTTTGTTTGTATTGATTGCTAAGCACTCTTTGAACACTGTTGTAGAAATCTGCCATTCAAACAACGTCGTACATATAAAGTTATAAAATATTCTAGCTTGAAAATCAGACAGGCAAACCCATTCTGCATTACTGCAAAGAGAACAGCTCCAAAATAAAATTTAAAAAAAGGCATAATGTCACATTGATTAGTTTTGTCTGAGCCATAAAAACAAGATTTGTGAACATCCTTCTACACAACACCTTTGATTTAACCTCATTTTGCCAAAGACGTTTATGTCACCAATCCCCCAGAGTAGCTTGAGATTTAAGGATCACTGCATGATTTTACTGTGTCACTCCTTTAATGGACAAAAATAGTGTGAATGTGAGGAATCTGCTTGTCAGCGTACTGTAGTTATTAAACATTTCATTCCTGCTAAAAAACACCTCTATAATAGAAAAGAGGAGATTAGTCTGCCTGATCTACTAAACCTTTAAAACGTATTCACACTAGCACAGGGGCAAAAATAACTTAATGGGATCATAATGTCATTATTAAGGTTTTCCTTCACCGCTGCCACCTCCATTGCAGTCATTATCTCATCAGTACCTTTTAAAATGAAACTAAAGCTGCAAACAGCTATTTCATGGACTGAGTGTGTTGTACACAGATTGACGTCTACACATTGTGCAATTTTGGTTATATGTGGCGAAAGCGTTGTGGAGATATGATCCACTTCTTGTTTGTGTCATTACCACCAACTTTGTCATGGGAAAAGGTCTGCAGTGGATGACAGCCTGTTTACATCACTGATATCAGTAATAACTGGACTAAACAGACTATATTTTCAATGTTGATCAGTTGAAAAATTCAAAACTCTCTTGGGTTTTTAAGTGTCTTTTGCAATAGATGGGAATATATGGTTTGGTTTGTGCTGCCTTGAATCTAACTGTAACTGCTGGTGATAGTGCAGCCTTCCCCTTCGCAATCCATCTCTCCCATTAATATTTTGTGATTAATTATGCAGCACAACACTGATGCAGAGCATTGTCACACAAGAGACATCAAATCCGACAAACTGAAAACTCTTGAGGCTGCAGTCGGAGGGAGCCATCAGCTGAGCACGGCCCATTATGAAGATACTGTCTGGTAAATGGTCTGAAATAAACATCTGCATGATCCATGGCAATGTGGACCGGTCGTGGTGTAATGCAGTAGGTCGAGTGTATCTGGTTCCTGCACTAACAGCGTCCTGCAGTTTCCTTTGAAGGTCACAGACGAAGGCTGTTAAACAACAGACACACACTCAGGGTACTAAACCTACACATTTGCCATCGGAGTGTGAATGAGCGGTGTCCCGGAGTTACCTTTAGAATCTTATCCACAGCTGCCTAGTCACTGACTCTGGCTTCTTATCTACTTCTGCTATATTTAAAAGCCTTTTCACTTTCTCCTGTTGCCAGCGATTGGCTGGGAGATGTATCCCAACACAGATGGCAGCTGAAACCTGATGCTCAAAATGAAGTGGCATTCAATATAATCAGTCCTGGTTACACTACGAAGCAATTCTGCTACTGTTAATCTCTCAAGGTATCAGGCAATTATGCCACAAATAAGTCATATTCTCTGTATGTGGGTTACTTTCTCAATGTCTGGGACTCTGCATGCAAAATACTCTGCAAGAAGAAGTGTGAATTTTATCTTTTTTGCAGCATGCACACAAGCAGAGAGGTGACACCGACCACAACTTTTGTAAGCGCGAGCAGTCTGTTGGATGGCTGAACACAGTCTCAGACTACACTTTGATTTTTCAACAACTGGTGGGCAGAATTGATTTCCCCTTAGAATATTTGTGCCTGTTATTCAAATGAGGGAGGTGAGCTGTACAACCTTGCCTATCCTCCGACCTGAAGTTTGCCTGAGCAGTTAGCCTGTAATTGGTTTCACTAAGAGAAAGATGCGAATAAGCACATTGTAACTCCATGAATAATTAAGCCTTTTGTCCATATATAAATAGTTTAGTCTATTGTTAGATGGTTACTTTATGTTAAGTTAAAAATAATGCAAAATACTTGTTTTTTTTACATTTTGCACACCGCCCCTTGTGCATTTCTGAGCGTTCATAAAAGAGCTGAACAGGTTGCAGAATTTGCATATCCCTGCCTGGTCTCCCACTGGGCAGATTTCTGTCCTTTCTTCACAGGTGGTCCCCTTGTCCCAACTCCAAATGGACAGTAAAATGTAAAATGCAGCAATGTGAGGAGTATTTCTGTGAATATGCGGCGTAAGCACTTTGCTGCGGTGGTGTCTGTTTCATTCAGTCCGGCTGCTTGACTGTGTGCTGTCCCTCCGTCTGCATTTAGGAACACACCAGCGACATTGTTGCACTCAGCAGAACCTCAGTCTGGCACGACCAGCCACTTTGACGACGTGAACATTGTTTGGACATCAACAGGCTCGTTGCTAAGTAACCCAGCCCCCTCCATCCCAAGTGTTCTGGCCTGTGAATCTATACTTATTACCTCTAGGGTAGCTAAGCGGGGTGTATGTGTGCGTGTCTGTGTGTGCATGTATTTGTGCTTGTGAGTGTGTGTGTTCCTGAATTGCCTAATAGTGTTTATTTAGAATAGAAAAGATGGTGTATTGCCTGGTTTTGTTTTGTTTTTTCTCCAGTTTAATTTATTACGACCTAGATGTGGGAGTGGACCCCAACATTCAATTGTTGTGAAACAGAGGTCAAAGGTCCTTCCATAAAATGGCTTCATCTGGTCCAGTATTTTAGCTGTTACCTAAAATAATATATAAATCTTAATCTTGTCTGATTTAAAAGTCAATCTTTATTAGCAAGTTGGGCATAAAACGCAACAGAACAGCTACAACTACCGCCCAAATCCAACTTATTTAAGGATAACAGCACATGTTGAGGAAATACCACCCTTCCCACCCTTTGCCTGCATTAACAACCAACACAACCCACGCACACACACACACACACACACACACACACACACACACACACACACACACACACAGCATCAAGGCAGTGGGGGTGAAACTGTCATCAAAGTGAGCTGTTGTTTTGGAGGAAGGGGAGCCTGTGTGTGTGTGTGTGTGCTGTGTGTGTGTGTGTGTGTGTGTGTGTGTGTGTGTGTGTGTGAAAGGAAAGTGGATATGAATGGCGTAGAAAGGTTCAGGGAGTTCATGTGTGAGCGCGGGGCTCGGCCATTGAGACTGTCAATGTGGGGTTCAAGGTCAGAATTGCTAACAGAGGGGGAAAGACAGCAAACGGCGGTCGAACATAAAGAGGAGGGCAAAAAGAGGAAAAAGGAAAAGGTTCAGTTTTTAAAAAGTTAGCATTTGAAAATTGTGCTGGAAAGTTGTGAAATGCTAAAAATACACACTCTTGTTACTAAGTGAATTTATATTTTATTTTTTACATCTGTAAGCTTTTGACTGCGCTAGCCATCTTGGCTACACCTGCTTTGCATCAGAGACTAGTCAAATGTAAACTGCATCTTAAAGGAATCTCTAAAACATGCATTGCTCGAAATAAACAAACTACTTCTACTTCATGTTTCTCCATGATATTTATCATTACACATAAACTACTCATCAACAGTAGTTTTGGTTTGTATTTGCCTGGCTTCTTAGTCTCAGGAGTAATGTATGTGAGTATTCCTATGTTTTCAAAATCACAAACATACACCACACACACTAAACTCATAAAAAGTAGCTCAAGATTTACTCTAGGTGCAGTTTTAATGAGACACATTTTAAATTTAATGAACAGTATATGTACACTTGTAATTTTACTTCTTCTGAATAAGGAAAGACTTTTATTTTGATATTTTGGTGCTGTTTAAATCCCTGTTGTAATGCATGAGAAACAGTAAAATGATGTTTGTTCAACAGCACGGGCAAACAGATGGATGTATGAGCGTGCCTCACGTGAGAGTAGTTATTTTACACGTCTGCTGAACAGACCACACACACACACACACGCCCTCACACACTCAGACAATCAGTCAAGCATTCCCTGTGGTTGGAATGTGTTTTTGAGGGAGAGTGTGAAAGAGGAAGTTTTGGCGAGGAAAACTTGAGGCGAATGGTTAACAAAAAAACAAACGTCTGTAGCCTATGTGTGCGTACTTTTGTGCAGCAAACGTGAATATACATTTGTGAGTTTTTGTGCCAGACAACTCTATCATCATTCCCTCTTTAACAGACAAGAGAATATGCCTTCTGTTTCAGGGGGAGATTCAAATGAATGCACACTCAGGAACGATCATTCTTTATTTCCTATTAGTATTTAGCAAAGTAGGTAAATATGTGTCTGCAAGAAAATCTCTCAGGTTTCCTCTGTCTCCTTTTTACTGAGGCTCCAATACAAACTAAACAAAAGCAGTACAGACAAGGTTTGGGGGCTCTTGGCGTCAGACCTCCGACTGCCAAAACCCTCACCCCTTTTTAATCCATCCTTACTTTCACAGTGGGGCCAAACCAACCTCAGGACTTCCTTTAGAAGGTTTTTTGATTTGTTTTGTTTTTACAGTTTAGTGTTTAATGTTATCAAAAAGCACAGAAAGGTCGTCAATAAGGTTTTTGTCCTCCTCTAAAATATAAGTGCTGATTTTTTACATGAATTACATAAAGACCTCAGTAACCCCTTTAAATTGTCTTCGGTTTACTTTTTTTTTTCTTTCTTTTTTTTTCTTTTTACCACAGTGAGTAAAGGAAACAAGCTTAAAACTATGTAAGGCGTGATTTTGCATCAGATTTATTCATTAGCTTTTTTGCTGTTGTCTTTTTATTGGATAATTCAACATCTGTGCCATGGGACAAGAGTTGAAAATTTGCCACTTACTTTATACTTGCACATTTACAGCAGTGTTAATCAACATTTATTACTCCTGAGAAATAAAATACAATTAAATTAAACCACACAACATGTCATAATGAACTTTAGTAAGACTACACCAAAGTGCCCCACAGTTTCTCTGTTTTCTCCCTCTAATAGGTTCATACTCTAATAACTTAGATTTTCTATTTTCATGTGCCCAATATGAAATACTCAGTATAGATCCATTACACAAGATTTGTGTCTATGATATCTATATGCATTATTCTATTCTCTCTCAAAAACAAATAGACAAATGAATTAACTTTGCAGTGTATAGTAATTGAAGATTCCACTGTGAATGTAATTTTCTTCACCAAGTTTGTTTCTACTGGTTGGTCCAAAAACCATCCCAGGATGTGATTAACAGTGAAATGGTGTATTTGTTGATAAAAGCCATAAAAAAAATCTTGGCCCTCACATGTCTTCTGGCACAACAACCACAACAGCTCCAGTTCCGCAGAAACTGATAGGGAAAACCCCAATTCTTTTTTTTCCCACCTAAATTTTATGCCATTCTTAATTTTTCATTTTTCTAAATTAGTTTTCAAGAATTTCTTGAGTGGGCTATCCCCACCCACCCCACCCCACCCCCTCCCGTGTTCCAGCTGGAAGTAATCTGAGCAACAGATTCAAGAGTAAAAGAGGTAGAAAGAGTGCCTGATGATAGAGTGGGAGGAAAGGAGAGAAGGGGGTGAGGGCAGGGGGAAGGGAGAAGGGGGGAGAGAGAGAGAGAGAGAGAGAGAAAGAGAGAGAGTGAGTGAGTGAGCTAAGCGGATGGGGGAAGGGCTGTTTGTGCATGCCTCGAATTCCTTAGGTGTTATCAGCATTGCCCGCTCCATAATTGTTCCTTTCGAGGAGGGAAAAAAAAAACAGATTGTACAACACTGTTAAGTTTCCTCTCTGAGGTTAGAAGACCTAAAAGGGTGGGTGGGAGGGGGTTGAGATTTTTGAACTCTAATTCTGCCATTTTTGACATGTATGACCACTTGTAAAACACACTGTAAATAATAACAATGTTGAGGATTTTAATTAAATAATCTTAATACTAATATAATTATTATATTATACAAATAATTATTATAATCAAATAATTTCTAAAAAACAAATAATATTCCATCCATATTTCTGCTTTCAGCGTCTTCTCTTCTGTGGTTGGGCACAGAGCCCTGACAACTTCTTTAAGCCTCCCTGTCATGTGATGTTGTAGATTATTTTTGTGCTTTTACACCTCTTCTATACTTTCTCCTTTACAGCCACCATAAGGGATTACTGACATCCACAGTGTGTCGATCCACCCAAACAGCCCCCACTCCACCCCACCACCACCACCACCACCATCCCTCCCTCCCCCTCCCGACATTTTGATAATACAATTTTCCCAAATAGCATTAAAGAGGCTTCCGTGCATGGGCAAGATTAGCAGTTTCCTGTGCGACTTCTTTGCAATGAGCAGATGAATAGAGAGGAATGATAAAGTAATTACTCGAAACATCTTCTCTTTTTTTTTTTTTTCCTCGGGAAATGTCTGCAGTGAGCTCCTCATGCCATTTTCCTACTAGAATAGAGACACACAGTGTTGGTGGGACACACACGTGTGTGCGCGCACACACACACACACACACACACACACACACACAGGACGTGATTCTGGGAACTTTGATTGATGAGGTAATCCATCTGGCTCTGAAGCGAGGGAGGGGAGGAAGAGAGCACCAGTGAAGGGAGGGAGGAAGGGAGTGTAGAAGATGAGTGATGATGTAGGTCCAAATCATGATGCAGTTAAGAGATTTATGCATGTGTCTATGCAGTTGTGTGCGTGTGTGTGTATAAAGGCAAGTTTAATATCTGCTCAGCTCAAAACACCAGACTTTATTGGTCGGTTTGTTAGAGACGCCATGTGTCTTTAACAGTAACACAGTGTGAGAACCAGTACTGACCTGTTTCTCCTCTCTGGACTTCAACCTGGCTTCCATCACAGCTGCAGTGAACTGGGCGGAGGTGCATCATGGGCCTTAGCTGTGGATGAAAGAATGACGCATGAAATACTTGCTCCAGTCATGACACAAACCAGATGAATGGTGTTTTCACTTACTCCGACAGTAAAAATCGCCCTGGAAAGAAACTCACCAGCAGAGCGGGAGAGGTCTTTTAGCTGGAGACTAATAACCAGCAGTTCTCACTGATAGTCAAGACTAATGGTTTTCCATCCTAGGGCGCGAAAATCAATCTCACAAGGAGAGGGATAACTCGATCAGTGTCAGTCTTTTGAGCAAGATTTGTAAGGAGAAGAGGAAGTGAGAGATGCTTTGCTGCTGCATAATGTTGACACTTTCACACTTTTGCTCAGTGACACCTTAATACTTGACACCTTGTAATGCTAGATTTTGGGGACTACAAACATCTTGGGACTGACATTAAGGCTTTATTTGAAATATACATTTTAAAATGTTCACTTTTCTTTCCTTTACCTTTCACATTGTCCCTGTGCTGGTCAGTGTTTTCATTTGCCATAATACTATAATTTGATGGCCCTCTGGTAGAATTGAAAATATCAAACAAGGCAAGGTAATCAGTCTGAAACGACCTGATTGAAGCGGTAACCCTGACAAAGGCAATGAATTCTCTAGTGTATCTGAATCCCTCAGAACTACGGCGTAACGCATGAGTCATTCGACAGATGAGAGTATGATGTTACAACATGATGCTGCAGCGGCGCAGATCAATACACCAGAGCTACAGATGGAAAAGAAAATTGCTCAGAGATGAATGAGGTGGAGCATTAATGCTGCGCAAATTGTCAGAATAATGAAAGATGTGTATGTACAGAATCAGTGAGTCACTTCCTAATGACTGCGGGGTCAAATATCAGCATAGAGCCATTAAAGCTGATCTCACTGATCTCTCTCATTCTCTCTGTTCCTCTTTTCACACACACACACAAACATACGTCACATGCACACACCTCACATGACGAGAAAAGATGATATGAAAAAAAGAGTGATCACGATCCTGGGAGGTGAATCCAAGTCTCAAGTGTGACACATGAGATAGCCACAAATGATGGATGTCAACAATTTGATGATTTGACATCCTCAGCTTTCATTGTGAAGAGGCTGTCAGGCTGCTACACCTGATAGAGGACTATAATTAGAAACTAATTGAAATATGTTTCCCACACTACAAGACTTTTGTCTCTTTACAGAGTTACAGAAAATGAAAAATTAAATAAAATAAAACGGGACCTCTTTTCTACTTGCTGTTTTGAATATGCTCACAATTGAGGTCTGGCCTTCAAACATGAGATTAAAATAAATGTATCAGGGTTGTTAGTATGCTGTGTGTGGGGAACCCCAAACTGCTCGCCATCATGCCTGTCACCTGTGTTATGCTTCCATCTGCTGGTAGATTGTGATAAGCACCATCACACAGATCAACATCTCCCCTTGGAGGAGCCAAACTTTACTTTAAAACAGCATTTTTACTGAGTAGTCCTGTGTTCAGTAATGTCAGTATGTGTTCCACATCTTCACGCAATTAAACAATGTTTTGAGCCAGTGGTTGTTTTTTTTTATTTTATTTGACCCCTTGCATTATAATAATACTTGTAATATTACTGTACTTGTGACCCTTTGTCACAGGCTGCAGGTCTACTAATTGTGAGCAGAACAATCAAAGAGTGTTTTTTTCCAGTCTCATATTCACTTTAATAATTTTTGGACAACTGAAGCAGGGGAGAAATATACAACATTCCACAAGAAAAAGCTAAGTTTGGAGAAACAAAAAAAAGAAGCAAATTTGTGCAGCGGAATGTTGTATTTCATTACTCTCAGCCATGATAGTCATCTGTAGCCCATTATATTCATCCAGTGACCCCTTGTGGCAGTCCTGACAAGAAATCAACATTTATTTGTCATCCCTTTCTTTCCCCATCTGTGTGATGCCTTTCTCCCCTTTCATCTGACCAACCTACCCTGATAATGGCCAAAAATGCTACAAGTGTGTGCTGGCTGGCTGTAAATATGCCAAACCTGATGAAAATCAGAAACTAAAACACATCAGCCCTGTGACTGATGGAAGTAGCATATTAAAATTCTTGCTGAGCGGTGGGGGTTTTGTGAAAACAGAGATAAGACAGTAATGCTTTTAGAATAATATTTTTGCAGTGAAAATCCATAGAGGTTGGGAACAGTGCCATCTTGAAACAGGTCACAGAATTATGTAAAACTTTTCTCTGCAAAAGTGTTTCACACATGCTCGTTTGTGTGTTGTGTGCACATGTGTATGTTTGATGATGTCCAAGACTGCTGTGTTCATTTAGTTTTTGTACCCCTGTGTCTTCCCCTGCTGTTTCATTCCATGTCTGTTTTCAGTTAAGTCAGGATTGCGCAAAAGCACTTGGTATGATGACATTTTTGGACTGAAACTCAACATTTGATAGGTAAAGAATTAGTGTTGTGTTTCTGTTGCTATGTAAGCCCATGCTCCAAGCACTAAATTAAGCACCTCAGCTTCCTGCCAAAACACCTCAGAGCATGTACAGTAAAAACAGCAAAGGGTGAAGAGGGAATGAGGGAAAATAACTGAGAATCATGACTGAATTAACACAGAACAAAGCTGGTTTAAAGTGGTATCTTGTCTGCCTCAAAAGAACATTTTCTCTCCAGTCTTCCAGCAAAGTGTTAGCCCAGTCAATTAATATAATGGTGGTGAGGCCTGAAATCAAGAGACAATTGGTGAGATTATGCAGACAAGTGGCAATGATATCCTCTCTGTGAAGCATTGTGCTGAATATTGTCTGTAAACACAACTTATTATGTGCTAAATCATTGTTCTTCTCTGAAAGAGCCATACTTAGGCATGTGAGGCAGCAAAGAATACAAGAGCAAACAGTCAGTTTGGTAATATGTTAAAAGTCTATTTCTTTTCCCTTTTTTGACACAAAGGATCCATTGTTCTTTGAATTTAATAGTAGCAGTGTAGACCCACTAGGTGTCAGTATGGTGCAGCATTTCACAGACAGGTCCAGCTGGCTGTGGGGGTCAAAAGAGATACTGTAATGCCCTGTTGTCTTTAAGTGCACCACTCCGTATGACCAGTCTAAACTGATTTATAAATAATAATACAACTAAATTTAAGGAAAGTGAATATCAAAAGTCAATGATAAGTATGCCTCTGTATGAACATGATTACATAGTGCAGAATTGTGCAAGAGTTCATTTCATTTCTTTTTTTATTTTTCATTTTGACTATATTTAAGATACCACCAGATAAGTGCCACGATTTTACCAAAGTAACTCTTCAGTGATGCTTACTTAAAACACTCCAGACCCACCAGCACATTTCCTATGTTTGTGAAGGGCTGTTCTACATGTTTCCTGATCGTGCAGTTTAAACTGTTGGAAATGGCACGTGAAAACCAACCAGGAGAATGAGGAAACGTGGCGACTCAAAGATCAACATCATTTACCAGAGTAACTCACTGAGTCGTATCACTCGGATTCAAGTCAAATTTGGATCACAGATAATGTGACTTCAGATCTGATGTCCTCCAATTCGACTTTGACACCATTAACTTGTGACTTCACTTGAACTCTAGCCTCGAATGACTTGTTACTCTCCCAAAGCCCAGAGCAGAGGATTCTTGGCAGGACCAGCAAAATATTCAGAGCAGATGTTCAGGCCAGTGTTTAAAGGCTGAGGGTCAGTGGTGCTTGATGTGCTTTGGAGCGAATGATATTAACTTAACAACAGGGTTGTTTCAAGTGTCCTTGTCCTATTGGGAGAGAGGGATAGAGAGAAAACAAAGTGCTGGATGTGTGTGAGCTTGCATAAAATGTCTCATTTCATGATAAATGCCTGCTTGTAATGGCTCTGACATTTTGCTTTGTTTTGTTTTGAAAACAGCCTAAACCTCATTTCCTGTGTAATCGCACAATAGTCTCTTTAAGAAAGTATTGGAATATATGTCGGTTTTGAAATGTAATGAGGTACTTATTATAAATATAATCTTATCTTAATTTTATTATACTCTCATTATTTTGTTATATTATATAGGAAAGAACATTTCATGAAAACACATTATGAAGTCTTTAGGACACAAGGTTAGGACGTGACTTAAGACTTGTATATTTTAAAAAAACAAGGGGCATATTATAAATCCACTTCCTCCATCTGCAGGATAATTTATCTGATGCCTCATTTATGAGCATAGCACAGTCTCTTTATGTAACAAATGTCAAAAATAATACACTCAACCCAAGGATAAGTGTCTGCTGTTTGTGTGTTCGTTTTACAAGCTGCTTGCCAGGGTTTTCATTATACAGTTAGAAGTACCCGTATGTGATTACATATTTCCTAGGGCAATATAACATCTGCCAGATAATAATCCTAACTTTAAGTGTAAATAAAAAGCTGCAGAACAAATTAAGCATATTAGGAAAAAACTTAGTCTCTCCTGATTCAACTGTGACCATAAGATGAATTGTTTTTACTTTGACTCTCAGCCCCGCTCATACTTAGATTGGACTTTACTTTGAAAATGCACATTAATTTGGAAGACTCTTTTATCCAATTCAAATTATATTTTGGGGTTGCATTTAGGATTTGGTGTTGTTGCTTAGGGACACTTTGACCTGTGGAGACAGGAAGTGAGGAATCAAACCACAAACAACAGGCAGTTTGTATAGAATGGATGTAAATTAACCCTGAATTCAGTGTTAGTTTATATATACTATTGGGTGTCATCAGCATAGCAGTAGAGAGCTAGTTCACAAAAAAGAAAAACAAACAAAAAACCCTACACATTTCTGCCTGTTAGATATGGGGGCCAGAAACTGTCATGTTATTGTTGAAGAAACTGAGGATGGTGTGATAGTCTTCAGTGTCTGATGCAGCCCTTGGGTAAAGAAAAATCAGAAGAATATGCTGCCATTAGAAAATAATTTGTAAATTTAATTTCCTAAACAGTGTTTATTCAATCCTGTGGGTGGAACATAAATTGCACAGGCAACACAGGGGCACATGGGTGCACAATAACTCTTAATGATACTGTTGGCTTGGTGATACATCCCAAAAAACACAATTGGCAGTGTTCGTTGGTGGAGGGATTGTGTAATTAGTCCTGCACTGGTGACCCCTACAGGTTGGTCTGGGCTGACTTACAAATAGAATTGGGTGATATGGACAAAATAAATATCAGGATTATCTCAGTACTGGTGTCACAATGGGAAGGTATTCTAAGGGTACTGAAGCAGAAAGCATGCATCAGTTTCCTGTCATCACAGCTGCAGACAGCACTAAACAGCACAGACAGCACAGTGCTGCATCAGATTTTTGTGGATGACATTTCTCTGGTGAACTGTATTGATGGGATGACAAAGCTATCCCAAAGTCTCCTCTTTCAACTTTCTTTTGCCAAAGTTTGAAACATAACTGGCTTTGGTCCTCCTGAGAAAGGGGACAGGATCCTGTGATAGACCCAATGTCCTCTGTGGACATTTCATCTCATTCGGGGAGGAGGCATACATTCAGCCAAACTTCAGTTCTATCCTTGGAAGGAGACAGTCTCTGATGTGGGAATGGGATGAATCAAGATTGCTACTTCACACCGTGCCTTATCAAGGACTCATAAATCATTTAAGTTAAATGGATCCACCATCACCTGAAATATTACTCTCAGATGGAAAAGTAAATGGGGCTCCAGGTGGTTAAACTAAACAAAATGCATATTGAATTTATGTGCCTTTTACTTTTCACTTGAAAATTATGCTTTTAAATTACTTTTAAATCCAGGAAATTATTTCTCTATTTTCAGCTGTATAACCAAATTGATTTTGTGAATGTCTCCCTTGAGGAGCAATAAATATTTATCTTATTTTGATTTGAAGATCTCACTGTGTTATTATAATACATTTCTTTTTACTTTTAGATGTATTGATTCTTAAGACACTGATTAGTTCATAATTTGTTTATATTAAGGACTATTCTGATGAATAGCTTCATAATTTGATGTATTGAACTTTTTTTTTTTCATTTAGTAAAGGTCCTTCATTATTTTCCCTCTCTGGTGTCTAATTAAATACTGATTACAATTGCTTAGTCGCTGTATAACCATTTACAGCGATTTCGAAGTCCTCCATACAGAGGTTAATTATTAATTTAGGGGTTATTTGGACAGCTAGGTCCACAGGGTGTAGGCATATTAATTTATATGGATATTTGATTCCTTGATAAAACCAAAGCAAATACTGAGCAAAACCAATTTTATTATATATTTGGTGCTCATTTTACCTTTTAGATGACCAGGTAGAGCAGCAAAATTCATTAGTTATGAATGCATTAGGTTTTCACAAGCCTAGCCATGTTGGTCTTTTTTAAGAAACTGTTCTACTGTTTGTTTTAGTTGTTGTTCCTGTTGCTGCTGTGGTTAAAACATCAACAAGGTTACATCAATAACCACAGAAAAGTGCTTGCACGTTAAATGAGCAGAAATAAATAACTACAATGTAGCATGGCATATGCACTAAACGATCAAAACTAGGACTGAGGCAGAATCTAGAGCACAGTTGCAGTTAAGTTTACATGAGAGTGTGTGATTTGACGGAGGTGGATGGATGGTTGAGGTGTCGGGTGCTGGAGGGACATAGAGGGGAGGGCCAGCCGAGCCGCTGCTGCTGCGACGTCACTCAGACTGGCTGGGCTCCGGGGCTTCAGGCTCAATCTGTGGCCAGCAGCAGCAGCAGCAGCAGAGGTGGTGGGGAGGAGAGGAACGTTTGATCCACTTCTCTATTTCCTCCTGCGGCTTCTTCACCGGGGCAGGGAGAACAAAAGACGGACAACTGCATGATTAAGAGGCGCCAGCTCTCTCTCTCTCTCCCTCTCTCCCCCTCTCTCTCTCTCTCTCTCTCATCCAGACTGCAAAAGCCTAGGCTAGCTTGATGCTCAGTTCAGCCTGCTGCTAGCCTTTGTGGCAGGGCTGTCCATGCATCCAAGGAGCCCCTAAGCAACCCTAGGCTGGGAGAAGCCTCGGCTGTTTTCTTTTTCTTTTTTTTTTTCCTTTTACCAGTGACAGTCTGCAAAAAAAAAAATCTCCTCCAAGTCAAGACAGCAGCAGCCTTGTCAGCTTCATTGCGCACCCAGAAAGCGGATTTCCAGTGAGGAGCATCATCGCCTGGGCACGGTTACACGTCGTCGCCCTGTCTGCAACCTCCAGCTTTGACAGGACCAAGAGGCGATTGATGACTAATATTCTTCCGAGATAAAACACACAATGTTGCGCACCACGGCCAACATGTTGGCAACGGGATTGCTTTTCGTGGGATTGTTGCACAGTTTGGAAGTAATCGCTCCAGCAAGGGCTATTGATGGTAAGCAGAGCTGATTTTAAAGATCATCTGAGTCTTGTATTAAAAATGCTTAGAAAAACTGTTATGTGACTATTTTTATTTTATTGCGCCTGCATGCGGTGAGAGTAGACTGTTCCCCTGAAGGAATGACTGCTCGACTGAGTGAAGCAACGTGGAGGGGATGAAACCGAGGCGAGACAATTAAAGCGGTCTTTTGTTTCTGTCTCCCAGTGCCACATGTGAATATTGCAATGTCACAGCAGAGATCGCACATTTCCTCCTTGTCCCTCCGCCGGATACAGGCGCTGCTCACACATTCACACTGACACTCTGTGATGATAATGTAACATAGGCCCTGGTACCTCCTCTTTAAATCACTTGTTTACAGGTCGATTTAAAATTAACAGCTGCAGTCAGATACATTAGTTTTTAAACTCTTAAAGTGACAGAGAGGAAAATCCCTGATGTGTCATGTCTTTAGAAAATGTCAGCTCTGGAGCCTTCTGCAAAGCTGTAAAACTACTGTGTCTGGGGCTTCAGTCAGTTCACGTTCAACAGTTTTTTCTGAGTGGTGTACTGATGTGATGACAGCAGTGATGCTGTTCCTCAATCAGACAACACTGTAATGTTTCTATTACTCCAGTGTGGATTTTAAAGCGAGTGTGTGGTTTTTTTATTTCTTGTTGGAAAGAGTTTTCTGTGCTGGAATTTTGATACACACTGTGGCTGAGATATGTACAAATAGTTTAATCTCAGATCTTAAGTGGTGCCATCAGTTGGTGTGTGTTGCACCGTGATGCTGTTGGGAGTTGGTATGGTTGTTGAGTTTATCACCTGCCCTGTACAGACCAGGACCCCCCTGACTGCCAACAGTGGTATTGTGATCCGCAGGCAGATAGCGAGCAGCTCAAAACAGCTCCCCCCTACGACCTTGTGAACACACACACACACACCTTCACAGCCTGGAACAACTTCTGGAAACTATTAAGCCTCACAGCCCCACTCACGCGCTCCTCTGTTGGGTAAGAGAAGGAAAAGGGTGTTATCGAAGAGGAGCTGGTGCACACAAATTTGTTAAATTCTTTGCAGGTGAAAAGAGAATGTGGGTTTATGTCTTGTAAAAAGATATGATGCCTCACATTAATCCTGATAGTGTGTGACCTGAGAATGAATGCTAAGCTCTCCTAAGAATATTTTTAAGACCACTTTTACTGTTTGAAAATGTCTCCACGAAGGAGCACTAGTTGCTGTTAAAGCTGATCAGGTTTCTAAATTTGACATGTCATTAAATCCAGTAGGACTTTACCGCGCATGACTGATTCAAACCACGAGCCACACTTGGTGAGATTCATCGTCAAGCCATAAACCCCCCCCCCCCCCCCCCCCCCCTTGAAGTCAACTCTTTGCACTTGGCAATCCAGTGCTGCTGAGCTTCTTAAAGGGAGCAAAAAAAATAAAATAAATCCACATAAATTACCACCTTGGAGATAGATTTGGATAGCCTGCAATCACCTGCAGTTTCTCCCTCCCAGTCGGTCTGCAGCAACAGCTGAGAAATCCTGCCTCCAAACAAAACCGCTTCTGCCTCGATGCGCTGTTATTGTTTTAGTGAAATTCTTCCTTGCTCTGAGTCTTAATGCCTTGATTTGATGAGTCAGCCTTGTGCTGTATACCAGAGGAGATCAACAAACCTTGGCTTTACTTGAAAAACACACTGGGGGATACAGAGGCTGCTGTGCTTGACAGAGGAAATATACTTAGATTTGTTTACAGTTCACAGTGCCCTTACACTGAGTGTGAGATCTTCTACTGGGTTGCTGTCATTGTAACACTCCAACCTTACCAGACATTAGCCAGTATGTCACTTGTTGTATACAGTAGGAAGCTACAGTACATTGCATGTTACCCCCTTTCCATGCACAGCTGAATTGCTTTTTAATCTCTTTGATTGCCTCTTTGATTTTTAGGGCCCTTTGAACCACACATGCTACCAGTAAAGTTTCTTTCAGACTCGCCTTCCAACTTCTTTTTTCCATTTCCTAGACCTCTAAAGATTTTCTCTCTCAGTATCAGGACTGTAGCCAGAGCAAAGTCCCTGTGTCACCAACAAACCCCAAGTTTAATTGGGTCTAAACTGCCCTTTGTTTCCCAGAGGATACCTCCACGGACAGTCTCAAATTGTTCAGAAAGCGCTGCTAATTGGGGGCCCAGTGGAAAAAGGCCCTAATGAAAGAATTTGCATCGTTTCACTCGGTTGCAAAAAGAGATCACTGGTCCTCAGGAATGGACATTGCTTTTCCCCAAGGCTAATGTTAGTGGTAAACACCTTCTACAGCAAATAAAAACTGAAGATGTGTGCTTGAGATTTTGTCAGCGAGGGCAGCTAGAATCATTCAACTTGAATCATTTCATTTTTTTCATGAAGGCATCTATTTAAATATTTTTAAGCAAGCCTCCTCTATCTGAAATGCCTGGTTCCTCATTTCATGTTTCCTTATTTTTCCTCCCTTTAACTCGTTCGTTTAAATCACATCTCTGATAATAAAAGTAGCTCAGGCTCCCTCCTTCTTAATTAACTCACCATCCAGTGACTCTCTTCTCCTGACAGCTTTCTCCTGTGGACTTCTGTGCTGCAACATTTGGTGGTGGAGGCCTTAGAACTGGCCCAGCAATTTGGTCGTTGTGGTGATACCGCCATCACAATGTCATCCACATGGCCAAAAGGTTACCACTTTACTGTTTACTGACAACTGAGTGCAATATGGAAAACAGAGCGCATTTGTGAGGTCCTGGACGCTGTTGACCTTATGTCACACAAGCAACATTTGAAAGTGCAGAGAACACTGCAGAAAAATAGTAAATATAAATAGAGTATATTTAACTCTCCTATAAATACATGGTTGAGATGAGTTCATCAGTTGCTGCTTAGATACCTTAAATGACACAGTGAAAACCAGCCACGACTGCCACACAGAGCAGATATATAACAAGGAAGGAAGGAAACTGAGAAAATTCAGGTGCATTATTACACTGATGATTTATGTGGCTGAACAGTAATATTGATATTCTATACTGGAGCGCAAAATGTAACTTTAGATAATTCAACTTACAAGTCAATAGCCACGTACCTGATGTGGAATCTGAGTGTCCTGGAGGTATTCATTTGTAATAGTCACAGTAAGGTACTCCATTTATGAAAATACTTGCAACATTGTAAACTCTCCCTGTACTTCCTTGTTTTTTTATGTCACGAAGGACAAAACCACTGAGCCTTAAAGGAATAGTTCAACATTTTAGAAAATGCTCATTTGCTTTTCTGACAAAAGTTAGATGAGAAGATTGATACCACTCCCATGTCTGTCTGTTCGGTATGTAGCCTGCCAGCAGCCTAGCTTACCTTAGCTTATCATAAAGACTAGAAACAGCTACCCTGAAGGTGTCAAAAACCACGTACCAGCACCTCAAAGACAACTAGCAGAGAATCGCTGCTCCTGCCCAAGGAGTAGCCCCCCCCGGCATAACCCCTAGTCAAACAGCAACTTTTATTTTCACAATGTGGATTTTGTACAGATTAAACAAACAAAATCTAATTAGTGAAATGCTGGTAGACGCATTTTGTTATTGTTGAACAGAGCCAGGCTCGCTGAGTTTCCTCCAGTCTTTATGCTCAGCTAAGATAACTGTCATCATATTGAACGGACAGATATGAGAGTGGTATCGATCGTCTCGTCTAACTCTCAGTAAGATGGCAAATAAGCACATTTCGCAAAATGTTGGACTATTTGAAAAAAAAAAAGGCAGCAGTAAGAGACTCACAAATCACTCTGTTCATCTTATATGAGAGATTAAAAATGCTCATACAAGAGACCTTTTTCACGATTGCCCGAAAATACTGTGGAAGTCTGTCAAAAGCTGACATCTGTTTTAGCCAAAGTGCTCTGGGTGCCTGTGGGCAAGCTTGTCAGAACAGCCCTGTGACCCACTTTAGAGTTGTGACACACTGATTGAGATACACTATCTAGATGGAGCTATTTAAGGATAAGGAGATAGAACCCATTCTCAAGAGAGGGTTAGGGTTAGACAGGATATGAGCAGAGACACCCAGAGAGTATCATGAGCATGCACATGTGTATATTCACAATACATTAGCCAGCAACTTTCGACACCATTACTATCTGAAGTTAGGGATACAAAAAATAAAATAAAATAAAATAAAAAGTCAAGGGTGAAAAAAGCCAAGCCTTCTCTGCCACAAGTCTCTGATTTGTAGCTTAGACCAAATGCAGAGGCGGAGGCTGTATTGACTGGAAAATCTGTCTTATTCAGTAGTTATTAATTCTCTTGGGGCAAAGTGACAGAAATCCTTCCTGCACGATGACCAAAGATTTAACATTACTCATGGAGGGGAGTGCCATTTTCCCCTCCTTTCTACACTGTGGAGCCTAGAGACAAGTGTATTGAAAATAGAGTAATACAAAACCTTTCTAATGAGAATTAGAATAGTAAGCAAGGAGCAGACAGTTGAGTCTAAAGACATTAAATGAGCAGCACACATATACAAATGTAAAATGTCAACAGCTAACCAAAAGCCATATGTACACATATATAAACACTAGATGCTAACATGCAGAAATGTACACATTTCAGCTTTAAGCCTGCAGTGGCTTTTATTTCAGCCACTTGCAGGCAGCAGAAACAATCTATGGATACTATACTAACATCACCTTTTAAGTTGATTTAACAAACTCATTAGTGAACAGTTACCTATTTACACATCCAGCAGATCCAGAATAACGTTAGCATTCATTTGGATTGATGTTAATGGCCACTTGATGAATTTAGGTCCAATATTCACTCTCCTTTAAGATGTGTTTTGCTCTTCAACAACTGTGTTCACCAGCTAGCTGCTAACTTTACATTATAGTGGGCCTTTAAAGCTTTGGAAAAAGACACTCTGTGTCTTCATCACTTTGTAGCTGCTTTGGTTAACTTATTGTAAGCCCAAGTGAGAAGAAATTCATTACTTTGATTTTATTACCATAGCTCACTTTACTTTTATGCGTAAAGCACTTTAATATTGAATCTATATACTTTACCTTGATATATAGTTCTCAGAGGAGGCAACAGATATTCCACTTTATGGTAGCACAGCAGCAACCACTACTATCAGTCTGGGAATTACCTATTTAAAAGACCATACTCCCTTGATAAATCAGCAGATAAATTTGTATCTGCATTAGTAAGAACGCATCTAAGAAAGAGAGAGAAAGTTGTATGTGTCTTAAGAAACTTAGAAATCCTTCACATGCACTAGCCCTCTCCTGGCATCTTCCTCCTGACACAGCTGACTTGTCTTTCACCACTTACATACACAAACCCTCTTGATGACGCAGGACAAGGAGACCTCATTCATAACAATTCATAACAACCCAGTAGTCACAATTAAAAACTAGCACCGCCATATTCACACAAGGCTGGAGTTAGCAGCTGCAGTTCTAAAACTCAGACACTGTGCAGTTCTCTCAGTTTAAAAGAGCTTCTCACTTTTACAGTGTTGTTTTTATATTTGACATTAAAAGATTGTGCAACTTTATTGTATTTCTACATTTATATATTTATACAGTATAGTTATGTATAAAAATCCTCAAGTTTCTCTGTTCTGTAAGTAACAGGAACCCATGCTCAGTTATTCATGCTGAGGCCAGGCAGTGTCAGGGTCAGGTCGGCTGACATGTGTTGATCCATTCACACCAACAGCAAACATTGGTTTAACTCAGTCCTCTGTGTCAGTCTGAAAGGGCTGCTTGTGTTGATGACTTCTGCATCAAGCTGTGACCCTCATTTGTCAGGTTGCTCTTATGTATTGCACAATGGAGGCCATGTGACATATTGTTGCTGCATAAAATTGAATCTGTTTCCATGAATTCATCCAGATTGTTAATGTACCAGATAAATTCCAAGCAACATATTACTTGCCTGTTGCAAACATTGTTGAGTTTCAATACCAGCTCCAGATAGAAATTGTCATTTTCTGTCTATGAAATGTTTCCAATCTTGGTTCCTCCACCAGATAAAATGCAGTCTATTTTCAGCATCAGCCCACACAACAAATACATTCACATCCATTTAAGCTTTTCCTACATGTTTTTTTCACTGACATCCTTTCTTTTCCAGTGACAAAACTTCAACAGAGAAGACGTGCATCTATTGTAGATTAATTGCAAATTCATTCCAACCAAACAGACCTTCTTCTTCCCTACAGTACATCCTGATAAAAGACAACATTTATTACATCTAACCTGTACAATCAGCATCCCCACAGCTTCATCCTGATGATCTTTTCCAGACTGTGAAACTCTGACATTAGTGTCCATTTTACAGAGCCATTATTCATGCAAGGGCATTGATTTAGTTGTTTTTCCAAACTTAAATCCTTAACAGTACCTGACCTTAACCTTAACATAAACCTTATAACACTAACCCCTCAAGCAGACACTCACCCTTCAGTCTGAGGCAAAAATCTCCTCACATGGCCTTAAGTGGACCCACAGTCTGCCAAAAACAGTGCAGACGCAAGATGTTTGTTGGTCAATACTTATCAAATATTTAAAGGCGATGTTACATCCAATAAACCTCTATGGATGTAATTCTCGATACTGTACACCATTTTCGGGCAATCAGGCATTTAGTGTGGAGGATTTCCCACACTCAACTGCATGTGTGTAGGCAGTGTGGTCTCTATAATTATGTGCATTGTGCACTTCTGGGAAGAGAACAGGCGGCTTGTTGCTCTACTATTATTAGCCTACAAACACCGTAACTAAATGGAATATATTTTGCAAATGTTCCTAAACATTATTTGTCAGAATGTGGAGATGACGGCGCACACTAAATATGGAAAATGTGTGGATTTTTACCTGCTTGAAATGGCTGAACTGAATCACAATCACTAGCATGCCGTATAGGAATGGTTCAAATATTTGTGGAGGATGCTTATTTGCTGTCTGGTGGAGAGTAAGATGAGAAGATTGATTCCACTTGTACATCTGTGAATTAAATATAAATCTACAGCCAGCAGCTGGTTAGCTTAGCTTAGGTACAAAGACTAGAAACAGGGAACCAGCTAGCCTGGCTCTGACGGTAACAAAAGTGGCCTGCTGGCACCTCTTAAGCTCACTACTTAACGCACTTGTTTTATCCATACAAAAACCAAAGGGTAAAAACTTTGTTGTTTGTGCACTCTTTTAGTTTTTACACTTCTTTTAAAAAAACAACAACTAATTATACAAAAGAGATCAAATGTGGTAATTAGTGAGCTTTCCCCCTGTTTTATGTCTCTCTGTGCTAAGCTACGCTAACTAGCTGCTGGATGTATAGCCTTATGTTCAACAGACAAATACGAGAGCAGTATTCATCCTCTCATCTTTCTTTCCGTTAGAAAGTGAATAGACCTATTTTCCTAAATGTCAAACTATCCCTTCAACAGAAAAAGCTCTAAACTGTCATTTAGGCTTATTTAAAACATGGTATGCAAAACATCTGTCATGGCAGCAGACCTCAGGCTCAGATTTAAGTCTGTATAACATTATGCACAAGAACAGTGATTAGGACTAACTGTGTTACTTATCAAATGTCTGTTTAACATCACAATTTCATGGTAAGGACCTCTTTTCATTAGGCGCAGGTGTCATTAGCAGCTAAAGGTGCTAAGGTTTCCTTGGCACATGGATAGCGAATGTGAAAGAACATTCTAGAGATCCTAGTCTTGTTCCATGGGACTCATGCGTCACACTGAGACTTGGAACTTGTGCTGGTCTTATGAAAAGGCACTAAAGAATTTCATATAATCTTCTTTAATATGTTTCCCTCGGCAGCATGCTAAGTAGGCTTAATTGTCATTTCTCTCCCTGTGCCACTAAGTACAGCGTGTGCTCTGGCGGTGGTGTGGCAAAGGGATTTGTCTAAACTGACTAACTTGATAAAGGCAGATCACACCTTGTGGTTTTCTGCTTCGTCCCCACTCTGCCGCTGAATTCGATTTAATCCTTATGTGGAAGTGAAGGAGGTCGCAGCCTCCTCCCTCTAACACTGAGCCCAGTACAAATAGCAGTCATGGTTGATTACCACTCTGGGGTTGAGACATGGTGAAATCTCAGCCAGACATCCAAATAGCTCTTAATTAAGTTCACATTTGATTACTCTACTTTGCTTAATAGGTTCTGCCTCTCAGTGCCACAAAGGCTTGTGTAGACTGACTGAGTCTGACCTGTAAAATCCTAAACTATCGCAGGAAGGACCTTGTTGTCCTGCATGACGGGGCTTCATTTTACTTGGCAGCTATCGCCAGGCATGAGAACATTCCTGATGTTAATTCTCCTCAGTTCTAAGTGTATGCATAACACATGCTTACATAGACTTACAAACACACAGACTGTCTTAGAAACTCACACAACATGTCATAAAAATAAGATAAAATCATACATTTGTCCAGAAAGGTGAACAGTTGAGGGGGGATACAGGCAGACAGAAATATCTTCAAACTTTCATTGCTGTTGCCATTTTTCAAAATATTGATATAGTAACGTAGGTGAGTACTATTAAAACATGAATATGCTTGGTTGTCATCTCGCTCTCTTAATCCATGTCTTAACTCTATCTGAATCTTTGTGTTCTTATATCACTATTCCCTCACTAGTGAATAGACTTCCACAGCTCCTTCAAACTCCCGGAAAGGTTTATTTAAGAGGCACAGCTGGGGCCTCTTTTTCTCTGTTTTGTAACATGACAAATTGGAAAACTTTTTTCCCCCCTCCCTCGTCTTTCTTCTCACTCTCTTCCATTACAAAATAGTGAAGCATTCGTGCCTGGGCTGTGGAGGAGGATAAGGAGGTGGCAGGCCACAGCCAAACCGGGCCAATATAGACTCTTTCCTCATGTTTAGCCCTCAGCACAACCCCCTCAGTTCAGCCCAGAGGTCAGGAAAATAGACCCTTGCTCCTCTCTCTCTCACTTTCTTCTTTACCGCCCTCTCTTCCTATATGTCTTCCCTACCCCAGACTACGTCTTGTGTTGTATAAATCTTGGGAGAAAGTTGATTGGAGTGTTGTCTGCAAATGGCTGTAGTGCTGCTGAAAACAAAATGTTGTAAAATTTCTCACTTTATATTTTACAATAGCTTAATGTCTGAGTTGTTTATCGTTGATTTCTTGCAGAATTTCTGATGTTTTATTCTGACACATTCTGTCAAGACATTTGGCTAGTTAGTCAAGTCAGTTAAACTGGCTGTGTTTCAGTATTATTCCAGTCTGTGGCTCTCAGTAAAGTTGTGCATCAAGGTTTGGGCAAGTGGGTGTCAATGTTGAGATTAATTACAAACAATTCAAGTTGTTTATCTTGCCCCAATATAAACCCCCCTCTCCTAAATAATGAAGTTTTATCACCTCTCGCAGTAAAGAATATTTGGGATAGCAGGACCCTCTTCTCCCCTTGAGAAACTGTTGAAATGTTTTATTAGTGCTAGTACATGCTATCTTCAGTAGACTAAACTTGATGTTTTTTCCCCCCCAGAAGACTTAGGCAATAGTCTCTGTAAGCATTTTGAATAATTCACTACGCACTTACTTCAGCCAACACACCCACCTGCTGCCATTGTGTGGCCTGCCAGCTTTGTTATTCTCAATAGTTTTGGATGAATCAGCACCAGTTAGGATGCTCCAGAAGCTCGAAAGGATCACCTTCTCAGATCAGAGCGGATGTAGCCTGAGGAAATTTATTCTGCTTGTGTGTAGTAAAGGAAAGCAGCTGCTTTCATGTAAAAGCATTAAATTTATGCAAGCACCAAATACATTTTCACGACTGTGTTGTATTTCTCCTCCTCTGTCCCTCTGGGTCTCTTATAGTCATACTGACATATGCAGGGGGTGCATGCGGGTCATTTAAGCTCACCAAAGTCAAAAGGAAAAGCCAATTTATTTCACAGGCAGATTCCAAATTATGAGATTGGACTTGTGTAACAGATCGGACCTCAAGATAATTGTCTGTAATGTTCATGCAATACACTATTCTGCAAAATGATTTTCAGTTAGATTTAATACATGGCCCTAGAGATGGCAATGTCCATCTGTTGATCAATCGGTACATCAGTTTGATCCAGACCTAAATATCTTAACAACTATTGGATGGATTTCTATGGAATTTGCTAGATCCATATGTATGCCCCCCTCAGGCTGAACTGTAATAACTTTGGTGACCTTCTGACTTTTCATTAAGCGCCAACATCAGGTAGAAGTTTTGGTTTGTTTTTGAAGTTTTTGAAGCAATACCTACAAAATTAATGACATTCATCTCAGCCTCTGCTTTACTTTGATAATGTTAGCATTGTCATTTTAAGCATGTTTTGCGTGCTAACAGTAGCATTTTGCTCAAAGTTTGGCTCCACAGAGCTGCAAGCATGGTTGTAGACATTTAGTCTTGCTATACTGGGGCTTATAAATGGTTTTCAGGTTTGCAGATAGTTAACTGATCCCTGTAGGGACATTCTGGTTTCTTGTCTACCTCCACTGTGAGGTTTAAGCAGAACAGCAGATCTCGAACTGGTACAGATTGTCTCGCTCAGGGGCACTTGAATTGTGGCCGTCCATTTGACGGAACATCTCCCTGTGCGATACCTTACACGGCTGGCTTTGAAGACTGGATTCTGGATGCTGCCCAGGCTTCCTTTCAGCACCACTGTTGACAGTACTTTAAGTTTGCCTTCAGCTCAACCGCTGTTGAGTGGTGTGCGATGAGGCGGTAGTCTCAGTGTCTGCTGAAGCTTTGTAGTGCCCCGGCTGATCTCAGAGGGCAAGCGTCCAACTTATTTATAGCTTTGCTGTGGGTGTTGGAGGAAGTGGGGCTGTGGCTGGGGGCGAGGTTTGTGTTTGCCTTAGGAGAGCACTCATCCTTCCAACCAGACGGAGCTCATCCTGGAGGACTAGCAGACAGGGGCGGGGGCAGAGGGCAGTGGATTTGCAATTGGGCCCAAATGGCGATGACCCAAAGCATTTTCATGCAGCCTCTGCTTTGGTAAACACACAGGCAGCTCATTGATAGCATGTGTGACATTCCTCCATCCCATCTCAGTATCCCAGCCCAGCTCAGTCTGTTCTCAGATCCTCAGGCCTGTCCCCAGCTGTGGAGAGCCCTGCCCTCCCCCCTTTGACTTATAGCTCACACGCACCTCTCCATTTGCTCTCATAGCTGCAGTTCATCTAGTTTGTTCTCTTATGTCATCCTGTGTCGTATCCATCTGTTTACCCTCTTTCTTTGCCTCATCCTTTTCCTCACTGTATCATTTCCTCTTCAAACAAAGACAAATACATGAGAGACCTGTTCTATTCTGTACCAGATCACAAAACCGTGAAAAAGACCTCCAGAGCCAAAAGTATGTTTTGCTTAAGTACAGTTATCATTGACTCTCGTTAAACCTGGGTATAGTATTTTTAACCAGATAAATTCAAATTGTGTCACTTGATTTTGCCTCAACTGACAAATAAACCTGCACATTACCTCTGTAACATTCTGTAATATAAGCAATGAGCTAACATCCATCAGGCAAGCTTATCTGCCCAAGATAACTAAAAAGTAGTTGTGCTGTTACATTAGGTTTTACAATATACGTTAGTGACACTCGAACTGTTGGCATACATATGTATATGTATTCATTACTCTCAGATCTCGTTAAAATGATCAGATCTGTATTAACTGTAGGTCTGATTAACAAAGAAACAATAAACAACCTTCATCATTTATCCTTATAATATTAAAGTCATGGAGAGCAGGAGAGTCTCTTGGATATTTGTCAAACCTTTCATTTTAAAACTAACATCACTGGCAGAGGTAACAGTGCATCCTATTATTAACTGGGTAGTACACATGTGGGCAAATATGAACTCCAAGGCATCAAAAGACTACAAAGCTGCTGAAGCTGACTAACAGCTGATCCAGTGATGATCCAGCTGTGCTGTCGTCATCAGAAAGTGATGCCGCTTTAGATGATGACAGCTGAGAGGAAAGGAAAGGATGTCTCATTTCTCTAAAAACGTTTTCTTGATTGGTCTTCCCTTTGCTGCTTTGACTTGCATCTCTCCTCACGTCCTCAGTGGAAGACAATAAGATGAGAGGGAAAGACACAGGCAAGGGAAACATGGAGGCAATTAAGGGAATCGAGATGCATCCATAGTCTGTAACTTGCCTCCATGACCACTAATGTGGTTTGAGCTTCCTGGAATCTCAGCATTTGAGTTTTATTTATTTGTACAAGTGAAAATCAGACAAAGGACATAAAACCAACAATGGAAAATAGTGTGCAGGGAGAGGAAAAAAGGACAAAAAGGGAGTTTTCATTGTTCACAATGTTAAACATATAAGCACTTATGTTTATTACTACTGTATATTTGTTAGTCTAGTTGTGATTGGATGATCACAATGATTTAATGGCCTTTGTCTACACTCCCTTTGTTTCCCTCCACCTACCACAGCTAACTGAGCTGGTGTTATATTTACCCTTACTGCTGCATGGCTTCACCTTCAGCTAACTAACCTCCTGACCTACTTCCTTTGTTCCCCTGATATGTTCCTGTCAGCAGCATCTTGTGGTCTAGTCTGGGGAGGGCACGCACTCCTCCCACAGCCATTATCAGAAGCTGAGTTAACAGCGCAGAGTTCGAGCAGGTCAGCATCTAAATAAACAATAGACAATAGACAAACGCACCACAGCTAGCTGCCCACTATGGCTGTTGAGTTGATACCTCTAAACAAACAAACAAATAAACCTGCACGCACGCACCAAAGAAGAAGGATGAGGAGCAAAGAGGAGATGCTTTAACACAAGCCTGGTTGCATTTCATGAATAATTCGAAACCTTGTGACTTCTGAGAGAGAGGGGAAAAGACGCCCTCTATACACACGTCCACAAACCCACCTACACACACCCGCATACATATGTACACACACGGTGATTGTGGCGGCACAGAGAGGAGGATAAGTGTGGGGAGTGTGTGAATGTACGCAGCAGTATGTCAGGTTGAATTCATGGTATTTAGGTTGAGCTCCATTTCAAGATTCCCCTCACCACTGGAGTTGGAGGCTAGCTTCAAATGTAAATACAGTCACCCTGTTTATCCTGCTTTACCCCCATCATCCACCCCGATTCTATCTCATGTTTCCCCCGTCCTGTTCATCATGCTATATGCCTAAATAAGCTAGAGGTTGCATGACCTCATAATTTCCAACCAGGGCCTTATATTCTGACTGTAAAAAGCTGACTTTAAAAAAACTGTCTGCACAAAGGAACACATCTATTACACCACACTTTGTAAAATAATATTACAAATGTAAGTGATGAGTCGTATCAGTGGGCTGAGAGGAGACTGATGGAAGAATAACCACTGATATTCAACATAATGACAGAAAGAAATGGAGGTGGAGAATGTATAAAAAGACCTTTTGCCTGATGTGGAGGAAAACACGAGGCGCAGAGAGAAACATTACCTCAAATGATTCAAAACCATTAGTTCAATCACAGCCTGACTATAAACATTCAGACATTTAGCTATCCATGTGAGAATTCCAATTATAGTTTGGGATTGCCTGTTGCTCTCTTTAAATGTCATCTAGCAAATTGTTTGTTTTAATTTAATGAAAAAACAGATTTGAAAAAGTAATGTTTTATGAAAGCAGCACTTTAAGGTCAAATACTGTTGTTTTCTATTCAGCTATATCCTGTATGGCCTCATTATTAACAAGTATAGTCTTATGTAATTTTCTGTTTTCACTGGTAACTCCACATTGTTGCAACATTTTGCTAAATATTGTATTAATTTCCATATTTTACCAGATGTCATTTTTCCTATACTCTGTCTGAGAGTTAATGTGCTTTTGCAATAATCAGTGTTGAACAGTAACAATTTACTGAATAACATGTTACAGTACTTCCTGTTGTTAAAACAACTGCATGCACCTGTCCCTTCCACCTCATGCAGTATCTTTGCTTGGCATGTATCCCTCCCTGCCTCCCCCTTTGAAAACAGCCTAACATTTGGCAGGTGGAAACCCTCCCTAAAAGTAGCCTTAACTTTACTAACCTGCCCAAATCCATTTTTACCCACCCATTTAAAGAGACAGTAGCCCAGTTGGGCAGAAAACTGCCCCAGTCTGGTAACACAAAGTCTTGAAACCATGGGCTGGCTGCGTGTTAAACCGCAAGAAATAGTCACATGTGTGTGTGACTTTGCAGGCTTTGTAGTTGTTGAAAAGCACCTATAGAGCTGGGCTAATGGATAGCACTGTACAGAGTAATGTTAATATTATTCCTGCTAATGGGAGATTAATAAACCGCTATAATAAACAAATGAATTCTAGTGACAAATAAGTAACCAGTAGTTTTTAAAATGAAATTATAAGAAACTTGTCCAACACTGGTACAAATAAAATAGGCCTGTAGAGTATAAAACACAGATTTACAAGAAGTTTTTGTAATGAGTTTGCTAGACACTTGAATTTTTTAGGCATGGAAATTAGGGACTTGTTAATGAAATCAGGACAATATGAATGGTGAAATCTAAGTATTCATTAATCCTTTCTTCTCTTTACTCTTAAGTGACAAATACCCGCTGAATAAACGGACAGTTGTGAGGCTTAGATCTGCTTGTACATTTTCCACTTGAGTGTATAAAACCCAGAGTACTGAGCACACAAAAATGTTGGTATGTCAAGTACATCCTGGACATACCAATATTATTTTCTTTATTTGATTCTCTTGTCTCCTGTTAAGCATTTTTTCTTGACAAAAAGTGTTACGAAAGACAAGTCAGTACTCAGCAGTAAGTTGTTGTATCAAACTCTGCTCACCAAGAGCCTCCCTCAAATGCCCCTGGGTGACTCAGCTTTTGTTGCTTGTGTGTATATGTGTGTTGTCAATGTGTTTATGTGCTGTTCTGAGAGGACTTGAATTAGCGTGGGTTTGAATACACTCCCCCATTTGGCTGTGGATGGAGTGGGCATTTTTTTTCCCTCTATGGAAGGTTGGTTTGAAGGGGAAATGGATGATGGGGAGTGGGGAGGGGGGGCATTTTACCGAACAAGATGTTCTTTGATATCTTCCAAACAGTGTTGCATCACTGCAAATGGCCTGGGAACACTGACCTGGATATTTAGGTGCAGCAGGTTTATGCAAAGCCTTTCCACGCCCGCATGAGTGTGTGTCTTTAGGGTTTTTGTGTATCCATTCTCTATCCTCACCCATCAAGTAACAACTTTCCAGAGCCTAATTAGGGCCAGTGAGGGCCACTATTGACTCTGAACACAACAGACCCTGCTTGCTAATGAGACCTCAGGAATAAAGATCACTGACACAAAGGGAGCGTGTTTTTTTTTGTTGTTGTTGTTTTTAAAAAAAATTCTTTTCATTAATTCGCTTTTTTCCTTCTCTTTTCAGCCCCAAAGACCTGCAGCTCAAAGCAATTTGTGTGCAAAGATGGGGTGACGTGCATTTCTAAGGGCTGGCGCTGCGATCGGGAGAAGGATTGCCCGGATGGCTCTGACGAGGAGCCTGATGTTTGTAAGTCTTCTTGAGTCAAAACAGTCCAGTGTATTGTGTACAGATGTTGTTGGTTACCATCCTGTGTACTGAGATTGTTATGATTCTGCTGCATCTGTCTCCACAGCAGAATGAAACTTGGCTGACATGTAACCATTCAGCATAGATAACTGAAGCCTAAAGAGAAGTGCCTCTCAGCTTATTTAGACCTATATAAATGTATGTATTTCATATAAATTAAAACATGGAGCATTTTCAAATATAACACTATAAATTTAAATGTTAACCTTTGATTTTATTCATGACAAAAAATGCTGACTCATAGCCGCTTCATGTAACATCTTCAGCCTGTGCAGATGTTCTTTTGGTGATGTGTGAATTATGTAGATTGATTTGACTTGAACAGTATTCAACAGGTGCAGATGTTTTGAAGCTGCCTCTGAAAAGGATCTTTTTGCAATATCAAGAGTATGCTAATATGTAGTAATATTGTAGCGTTTGATCTCGCCAAACAGACTCTAAAAGCAGTCATTAGCTAACAGACTGAGATTGATGGGCTATTAGATTTATTTGGCTAACCACAGCCAGGCTGGAGAAAACAATGGGACGTTTTATCAGCTAGCGAGAGGTCATTTTGCCTTCGAACATTCCTGTCATGCCCAATTAGGAGATTTACAAAGTTTGTCTTTCTTTGATAAATGTGATTTCCTCCCGCATTCAGAGCCGCAGAGGATGCAGTCATGAGACAAAACAAAACCGAAAGTAGTACTAAAAAAAGACAACTGTTGTTTCACAGTCTTCATTAGAGTTGAGATGCTTTGAGGCTGAACCCCTGGGAAGTGAATGAAAGCAGCAGTGTCTTTTTGGTCAGCCTCTTTAGACTGAAACGCCTGTAGTTTTCTAAGAGGACAGAGGGCTCTGGGAGGGTGGGGGGTGTTAGTGTGTCTATGTGTGTGTGTGTGTACATGAGGCAGGGGTAAAGCGCTATAGCTGCAGTCTAGACGTAGAGGCTGTGTGAGAGTGGGTCTGGAAGTCATTAGAGACTCGCCCAGAGCAATGGAGAAACCTGCTGTTTTTCACAACCTGCTCTTTCCCCTCTTCTCATCTGTGGGCCAGCCTCCTTCCGTGTCTGTATCTGGGACAGAAACACAGTGACTCCATCCACTGTCTCATGCTACTCCCTCTAGCTTATGCCAGATTTATCTCAAAAACAACACTTACGGGACCTATGCTCTGGAGGGACCTGACTTTACACGGTGTCAGTGCAGAAAACCAAAGAAGTGAGTCAGAGAGACAAAAGAAATGCCAGACTTATGTTAGCTTTCTTAGAATTCTGGAGAAGACGATTGGCGAGATTGTTATTGAGTAAACACTATTATCTGCTTCTTTAGAGAATAACCACATATGGAAGTCATTACAGGAGGTTAAGCAGTCTGTAAGGTTGGTTTTAATGGGAATTTTGGGTTACTACTAGACAGTTGTGCTTCATTAAAAAGATCAAAACAAACAATTAATTGATCACACCAACAAATATTGCCCGATATAGCTTATTAATCTGTGTCAGATCTCTATGGTTGTCCAAAAACCTCTAAGGTTGACCCTTCATTATGATGAACACGGGAACTGTAGTTTGAGTTTGTCCTGCATTAAACAGTCACTACTGCATCAAATCTGCAGTGGAAAATAGGCCCCAACAAAAGCACTGTTGACTCCTGTTTCAATGGTTTTCTGCCAACTTGCAGTGCCCAGCAGCTATTTTATAAAAATAAAGAATATATTCATGATCATTTTATTTAAAAGATATCTTCTCAGTAGGAACCAATTGCCTTGGGGCTGTTTGTCACAGACAGGAAAGGAAATTTAAAAACTATTAAAACATGGTCAAACGCATTGTTGGTTTTGATCTCTCCTGGTGGCCGACGCTTTAGGAGACATACCACGAAACCACCATCATCCATCATTCAATTCTAACCTTTGTCGCATCTCTCTCCCCATTTTTCCTATTGATCTGTACTGTCAAGTCATCCAATAAAAACAAAATGCCAATTGGAAAGAAGCTAAAAAAAATGATCATGATGTTTGGTACACAGCAGATGTTGGATGTCAAAGCTGTAGAGCACTGAACAAATCTCAATTTCAATCTCAACCCAATTAAATATGACTGATAAGAATTTTTGTAGCTCATTATATGTATATGGCATAGAGAAAAACTGGAGCTCCACTATTCAGAGTTGGAGAAGTTGTCACAAGGACAGAAAATTAAAACTGATTGAAATGCCATGTTGTCAAATGGAAACGTATTATGGACATGTATCCCGACGTGCATGTGCACCATCCATATATTGAGTAACATTTGTAGTATTATTGTTGTGATAAAGGTTCTTTTGCTGATGCTTCTGGATGAGGGATGCATGAGAGAGGTTTATTTATTCACTCATGTGGATGGGACTTCACAGTGGCCTTTGTTGGGGTGTTGGCTATTGCCAGTGAAGTCAGCCACTGTCCAGTGCAGCTGCTTTGCCCTGCTGTGTAACCCCCACAATGCTGTTCTTTGTACCCCGGCGTGCTGGGTCAGACTGGCATAGAGGGATGCTGAAAGAGTAAAACAAAAACAAAATGGTTGTCTGGGCATATGATCTTTATGTAGAACTTTGATCTGCATTCCTAATCAATGAACAATTGAAAGCCATGTAATGAAGATAAATGTCTGGCCCTCATAGCCTGCAGGTAGGGTGTAGGCTCTTGTAGCGCTGCCATCTCTCTGGGCTGTAGACTTTATTACGGCCCTGAAATATTCCCATGTGCAGTGAGTGTGCCCTGGAAACACAGGAAGTGTGTAACACTGCAAAGACGTCCCCTGCCCCTGGCCTGTAATAAGGGCAGTTTTACAGGCAGTTCCCACCTAGGCTGCAATTAGCTTTTTAGAGATGAAGCACTTTTGTAACAGCCACTTTCAGAGTGGAAAACATAATCTTTCATGATGTAATGTGTATCTCACTGACTCCTGTCAAAAAAACAAACAAAAAAAAAACAAACATAAAAGACTCCCTTGAAAGGAAATAAAATTGGCCAAGTTTTATCTTTGAACCACTTATTCAGACGTTAGACCCACTGCAGTTGTAATGAGCCATGAGGGGGTTTATCGTTTGGTGTATCAGTGGTGTCATTTACCAGACAGTTGACCCAAAGCCAGTGGCTATACTGTGCAGATATGGAAAAGGAAATTAGCCGTTTGATCCTGCTACTGTCTCCTAAAAGCAGCCACCACCCCGTCCAGATAGCCATCAACATGTCAAAGAAAACAACCTTTGCTCAACATGAAAGAGTCCATCACCTGCCAGCACCTTGTTCCTACAAGAACCTGCTGCAGGTGTGAATGCAGTCTGCTCTCTCCCCTATCTCACTCTTTTACAGACATTTTGTTTCTCTCATGTATAGCAATGTTCTATCTTTTTGGAACAAAGTTCAAAGATGCTTTAAACTGTGTTCTTCAAATAGCGTCTTCAAGTAGTCACTAACCCACACGCATTAACAAGTAAAATATCCATGGTAGCATTACATCACACACCAACAGAGGAGAGGGGTTGTCACGATGGATGTGCAGTACATTGCAGTAAGTTAGGTGTTACATTTTACTTTTACTAAATACTAACTAACACATTCAGAGCATTCAAGCCTTAAAAGTAAGAAAAACTGTCAATAAATTATAAACTGAAATAAGGAAATTTAAACAGAGTACTTAAATGCATGTTAAAAATCTTCCTCTTTCTTTTAGGGGCAGCTAAACAAGCTGTAAACTCAATGCTGGTATACGTTATCGTTGTTAACACATAACCAGATGCAACAATTGTGCACTATTCTGTGTAGTTATTTGGATGACAATAAAGATGAGTTGAGCTTGAGTTTTTGAGTCTTATGAAGTTGGTGGGGCTAACGTGTAGTAGCAGTTTACACATACATCAGACAGACAACAACATTAACAGTGATTTTGTGTTTTGGTTCGGACTATCTGGAGAATGCAAGTCCATTATTCATTGTCCTTTTAGCTCTGTTTAGGTCTTCACCAACACCTGAGGGATTAATCTGGCTCTTTAGCAGCTACATGCGTCATGTACTTGTACATAGAGCTATTATGACCGGAATGTTGATTTTGTCATAAAAACAAACAAACATAAAGTGCATAATAAATACAACTCACCATAACGCAGACTCAGTGGGAGCAAGTTCACGACAGATGTCCTCAGCAGCAGGCGGGATCAACTCTTCCCCAATAGCGACAGGCTTCTTAGCTTTAGCAACCGTTAGCCACTAACTTCGACGCTGTCTATGCAGCCACATTTGTTAATGGTGGTGGCCTTTAACACTTCTGTCTTTCTTTCTGTTCACGTTTTTTTTCGTTCAAAGAACTCCAAAGGTTTGTCCATGTGCTGAAGCACTTTTGGAAGCATCACAGCCTGTTGTCACTATACTATACTATACTATACTATGCAGAGTCGGGTTAGCGCACTTTATCTGTAGCGATACAGACGTATTTTAAGAAGTGAAAGTATTTCCTGCTAAATGAAGCTTTCTTTTACTTGACAGTCTTAGGCTCCTCTGCTGTTTCATCACTGGACCTTTTTCCCGTTTCAAAGAAGCTCTCCACAGACATTTGTTTTTTACTCATTTTAGCTAGCTTGTGGGCTTGATATTTCGGGTGTCACAGCCATGACAGGTATGTGTCAAGCGGTGTTAAGTGGCACAGACGGATGTCATGGCTAGAGAGTCCGGCGATTTTTCAAAATAAAATACAGTGCAGATTCCGATAGTCAATAAAGTGAAATAAAATAAAATATTTATTATTTCTTTTTTTAAATTATTATTATTTTTATTTAAAAAGCGCAGCCTTAAACCTTTTAAAACCTTAAAGACAATGATGTTACACCAGGTATTTCAGTGCACAAAATATAATTGGTGAATGTAATTTCTGTGCCAGCCTAGTAAAAATGAAATCCTTGCCATCCCGAAAATCCAAAGTATCCCTCTGTCAATTAAAAAAATAAAATAAAATAAATATGTGGTTTTCATCTGACAAGATTTAGAATTAAAATATGCTTGTATTTTCAGCAGTATCAAACTAATATATATATATATATAGGTGTGTGTGTGTATATATATATATATATATACATACATACATACATACATACATACTCTATTATTTAAGGGTGTGGTGTGCCAGATGCAATCCACTAGCCACCAGTTGGCTGTTTTTAGATGACAAGTTGAGGCCGGGGCATAGGAGAGGGCAAATCTGGCCTCTGAAGCAGGAGAGCCTGGCCTATGTTCAGCCAAGAAAAGCGTGTCAGGGTTTTAAATTTTAAAAAGAGCATTATGTAATCTCAGCAGGGCTCTCTGCAGAAAGGGGGTGGGACAGGCCAGAGGCACCCTTAGGGGGGGAACTGGGAGCAAGCCTGGGACAAGAAGAGAGATGGATTTGGGTTTATGATGCAGGAGGACGAGGAACACGAACAATAATAATGTGGTAATTTGGGTGATCGAAGCCCCCACCCTGCACACAGATGTTGAACACCTGTCTCTGCCTCGTGGCTGGTCTTTCTCTCTGTACAATAAACCACCTTGAGTCTGATTAGCAGAGGTAATAAATTACTACATCCTGTATGCAAGAGTGCATTATTGAAGACACAGCTCGTCTCCTGCATTGGCTGTTTAACTTTGGTCTCCTTGGGTTTCTTGGCTCTTAAGATGCCGATTAACTCTCATCCTCCTCTCCGACCCCCTTGGGCCTTTCCTGTCATTTGCATAGCTGTTTTTCTATGCAATAATTAGTTGTCTGTCCTTGGAATTAGTTTTCTAATGCTCTACGTAACAAATGAAAACGACTGTCTGGAGAGGGGCTTGGTGTTTAATTTGTGATGATTAAAGTTAGTCTGTTGCTTTGTGGGTAAGAACTCTAAGCCAAAAAAGTGCCTCTCAGATATTTAGTCATTCTGGGGCAGCAGTATGGCTGCCTCTCTCCTCTGCTACAAGAAAAACTTGCACAGTACTAATAGTTTTAAGTTAATCCTCAGCCCATTGTGAGGGAATAATAGGTAAATTAATTAAATAAAGAGTCTGTTCAATCTCAGAAAGAGTCATTACTTAAGAACTTTTTTCAGGAGGCGATTGGTCTATTTTTCCTCTTTCATCTGAGTGTTTGTAAGAGCAAAGTGGAGAAAGAGAGACTGACAAAAAGATTCTGTTTGTCTTGTATGTGTGTGAGAGAGGTGAGAGAGGTACTATTAGACCTTTTGTCATATGTCCTTTTATGCGTGAGCTTGAGGAAGCAGGTGTGTGTGGGATGAATGGCATACCTTCTAGAAATTTTGCCACCAATGTCCTTTGTGTATATTTGTTTACTTTTTCCTCTTTTATAGCCAATGCTGATATAGGCTCAATCTATTTATTAGGCTGGGGTGTCTGGCGGTGTTGTCCTGTATGAATCTTGCAATTTACTTTGCTGATAGAGCTGTTTGCTTAGTGGTTTCTCTGCCCTGAGGAGCAGTGGTGCTGCCGTGTTTGGAGAAGGCTCAGTTTGTTGTGCTTTCGAGAGCTGGATTTAGCCTTCCTGCTTTCCTTGTCACCCTGCCAGCCACCCCAGAAGCCCCCCAGGAAGGAATGAAAATGTGGTGTTGATATCTTGGAAGGAAGGGGGGGTGGGTGGGTGAGTAGAGCAGAGAGCCAAAGATCCAACCATCAAGTGCAGAGTGCAGAGAAGGCACACTGTCTGCCACCAGGGTTAAAGTTAGAGATGGCTATGCTGTGAATTTGTTCGAAATCACTGTTATACTGAGATGTGATTGCCTGGACAATGGAAATTCAGATAGCTTAAAAATAAACTTGTGCTATTACCTGCAAGGCACCTGCAGGTGGGGTTGGAGTGGCAGGTTAATGTGTTGTTTTTCACCTGCAGAGTGAAAAGTGTTTATAGGATAGCTGTCAGAATAAACAGCGGTGGAGTGCAAGCGCAGTTACCCTCGGCACTCACGCTGCTACCTGTTGCTGTGCCTGCTCTTTTGCTGCTGCATGTGAGCTCTTTTCTTTTTTTGTTTTTGTTTTTGACAAGACCGTTGACTAGCAACATCAAAAAACACAAAACTCTCTGCCCTCTTTCAGCTGTAAAACGAAGCTCTGGCGTTGTTGCCTCTTGTTTTCGCTGCTGTGTCCTAGTTGTTTTGGGGTTTCGTTCCTTTGGCAGGGCAGCAGATGGGAGGGGCGGGGGGGGGGGGGGGGGTCAGGGGGGTGCCTCTGGGGCTGCTGGGTCAGGATTCGGGTGCTCTGTCCAAGAATGTGTCATGTGGGCCCGAGAGCATCACAGAAAGGGCCCAAGCCAGTCTGTGAGGACATGGTCATCAGTGGTCAGAGAAACCCAGTATTACTGTGTCATTAGGAGCTGCTGCCACTTAAGTGGTGCAACAGTATTTATTTATGAGGTATATTTATGGATCAACATATTAAATTATTCATCTGTGTCTGGATGGCTGATGTCTGTGAAATGTAGCTGGGTTATTTTAATTATCCAGTGCTCATCAGTAGAATGTGCTGTTGTACTTGTGTGTGTATATCTGCCATTGTTTCATGTGCTGAAGCTTCTGTTGTATTTAAAATAAAACTGAAGGCAGTGGGTAGCCTTGTAGTCTCTACAGTTGGCCTCATTCACATAGAGTTCCTTTTATATTTTTTTATTTTTTTTGCTCTAGCACTGGAAGCATCTTGTTATTTGTTTGTGTGTTTGTTATCGGTTGAATAAGCATTGTGTCGACCAGCATATGGAGGGGAAGCATGAACTAGTGAATGGAAAATCCCCACAGCCCTAACAAGCTTTGGGCTCGGGTACAGCCAGATCCAGACCCAGATCTTGACTCCTTCTCAGTCAGCTGGGCCTCTTTCTACTACTGGAGAGGAAACACAGATGAAGAGACAGTTTCCACAATGAATAATTCTCCAAAAATGTTCGCCCCTAAAAGAAGAAAAAAGCTCACAAGTTATAAAATTATGAGGAATCCTAGCGGACACAAAAACTAAGGAGAATGTGTCTTAAAATATTCATCCTGAAACACCAGGTAATTAGAAAGTGCCAGCCCTCCTGTCATCATTTCACCCCTGTGGCTCTCACCGCCTGCCCCCCGCCCCCCCGCTCACCCACCTCTCCAGCCCTCCCCTCCATGTGGCCGTGCCACGGTTCAGATCGGGCTCGGCACGTGACGCTGCTTACAACACTTCGGCTCAGCCTGCTTTGTAGGGGGCCACAGCAGATTTGTGTGATCCAAACAATGGCCTTAGTTTTCTTGCCCCCCCCCCCGGCCTCCCACACCAACCCCCCCCCGTGCCCTCACCCCCTCGGACTGGAAAAGCACATGTGATTTTCCCGCGTGGCTTTAAGACTCCACTCGTGCAAGGTGTCTGAAATCCAGCATGCCACAATCTTGTTTTGATAGATGCTTGGAGAAGAAAGGCTTTGTTTGGCTCTGGTGGTGACTTGGACTGCAGAAAAGTGTTTAGTGTTAATACAGCTACCTTAGATTTTCCTTCAAATACAGGTGTGTACAGGAGGTTAACTTAACCTCTTTATTGCACTGCAATTTTAGATTTTAAGTAAGGCTGAAATTGTTGTTTCTACATCTTCTGGCAAAATTGTTGATTCAGACCTATCTATGGAAGAAGTGAAATCTGTCCTGATATCTGCTGACGTGTCTGTGACGTCTGTAGCTGAGAAATGAAACCTTGGAACAACCTCAGGTTCTCCATAGGAAAAGAATAGTCAGATCTCCAGCCTCAGTTTTCAACCACTGGCGCTGTCACAAGGATAGCTTGCATGGGCCGATGACGGAGACACCAAGATAATTTTCCTTTCCCCTGGACACCCCGATTGAGCTGCAGAGCAGAATAGCTGAAGCTGTGCTGGCCAGCCCCATGTAGATCTTTCACTGAGCTCGTCAACGAGCTGCGTAGGGGAATATAGAGCAAATAGAAACTTCTCAAAGAAAAAAGATCTTTGGGCCTGCTAACCTGGCTCCCTCACAGTAGAGGAATGTTGAATAAAAGACCCTGTTTAATTCAAATTAGCAATGCCTTTTCCACTGCGGCCCCCGCTGCCAGCTCGCACAAGAATGAAGCCTTGTGGGGCTCTGTCCACTTCCTGTGGATGAGGTGTTCCACTTCTATGTCTCCTCTCTGTTTTTTCTCCACGCCCCCCCCCTTCTTTCCCTCTCTTTGTCTCTTACAGTTTTCATTTTCCACGTATTGCGCTGCCTCTTATGCTCTTACTGTAAATGGGTTAGCAGATGTTTGAGGAAAATAATGGGAAGAGATAAAGAAGGAGAGGGAGTGAGGAGGAGGTGGGACAGCCAACGGTTTGACTTTCCACATAGGCAGAGAAAGATTAGCTCCGTAGAGGAGTGACACACAGGAGAGGGGAGAAAGAAAAGACAAAAAGTCTTTGCATCATGCTGCATCTTGTTTGTATCTCGTATTCAGTTGATGAAAATGGACCCTTCTAACTTTTTACTATGTCTTTAAGAGAAACATTGCTTTCTCTGCCATGATTCACACACACAATGCAACAAATGCGTTTGGAGCAGACAAACATTTCAAGTGAGCATCATGGACCATAATGCAGCAATTTGTGGTTACAACTTTATAAATGCTGTTTAAAAAAATCACTGTGGTTGGGCCGTGGTTGTGAATTACTGTGTCTAAGTGCAGTTTGAGATACAGCACAAGGTTGTGCAGCCACAGAATTGTCAATTTTGAGGACAGAAGTTGTGCTGAGTCATTATCTTTTGTGATGAAAGTCAGAGCTCACGAGGCAGGAAAGTTCATCCAAGAAAAGAGTTCAATAATAAGGTCATTATGGGAAGCCCTGTGTGCTTTGCAAAGGATTTGCAGTATATTCACTTCATATCGAGTTAAAGCCGCACAGATTCAGTGTGTCTTAGCAGAGGTTTTAGAATAGGCCTGTTTGTGGATGGAATTTGGTGTTTCTTCTTTCCCGGTGGGAAACCCCGAAGTTGCCTCTTTAGCATTATTACGACTATACCAGGCTCAGAAGAATTACACTGGCGGCTTATTGTTGGTGTTTTGCCTCTGGGATGGACGTATGCTGTAGACGAGGAAGGTAGTCATTTGGCTCAGCCCAGCTAGGATAATGGTGTGTTTGTAGTTCCTGCTAGTTTCTCCCTAGTGGCCATCTCATGCTGCCACAATGATTCTTTTTGATTTCGCCTTGCGCCTTGCCTTCCGTTGGCGAGAGGAAAAGATGAATGTGGAATCCATGATGGACAGAAGGAAAGGCAGAAGTATTGGGGAAAACAAGGTAAAGGAACAAAACAGCTAGAAAAGGAGGGACTACTGAATGCAAGTTTTTCTTTGAGCAACTGACTTCCACCGAATCTAAGCCTGGTGTTGGAAATGAGTTTGTCTTTTTGTCGGCAGTCTTTAGAGGAGGGCCAAGAAAAATTAAGGAATACTTTGATCGACAATACAAGAAACAGAACCTGACACGGCTGCTGAAAAAACAATTTGTTTCTCCTGACATTACAACACCCAGCTCTGATTAATTACCGCAAAGGAACGTACTATGGGAATTTGGATCAATTACCTCTGAAATGAGCCAGGCAAGATCCCGACGGACGCTTGTCCATTTATCTGATGGTAGTTTGCCACACGAACTTCCCACCCCATTAAATAAAAATTTGGGTCTGGCGGTTTTTTTCCCGAGGGTTTGAATATTTTGCAAGCGTAACAGATGCATCTTTATTTTTACCACAAAGATCAGACGCAAATCTGAGGGGGGAAGTGTTGAGTGTGAAGAGTATTGTGGATTTTTCCGAATTGTTGCAGTGAACTCGGGTAACCCGGTGACCATGCAATGGCGGTGGGTGATTTGAAGAAGCCTACCGGTGGTCTTGGTTTTCAAGGTGAGAGAAGTAGAGACTTTTTGTAGGTTAAACAGTGAAGCCTGGGAAAGAATGCAAATATGTAGACAAGTGATTTTAGTACAGATTCAAAGTAGAGTGTTCACTGACGAGGGGTCAGGCTGGCAGGTATAGTGACTACACCTGAGCTTAGACAGAGAACGAGGGATTATACCAGATCTGCTGATCAGAGATGCTTTTAAACCGAAAGCATCTTTGCTGCCACATGGAGGAATAACCCCTGTTGGGTCCCTTAATTAATCGTCTGACAGCTCTCTTGCCTAACCTAGTTGGACCCATTGGATTTCAATAATGGTAAGCATGCAGGAGATCTCTAAGTCAGTCTTCTCCTGTTTTTAGTGTATTCATAGCCAGTGCTTGCTGCACACCCACTGCAGGTTATTCCTGCATTGTATCTCGCGTAGGATGGTCTGAGGCACACTCACTGCAGCTATCCACAGATATTATGGAACAGATAGCTTGATGTGCATTCACTTATGAGATGGCAGAGAAACATTTCAGGTTGTAGCAGTCTGACAACATAAGCTGTCATTGCACATAGTGCCCGTAGTCTGGTCAAAAGGTCTGTCATCCACTGGCAGAATGAAAGGGTATTTATAAAGATTGATTTCAAAGTGCTTTGTGCTTTACTGAGCAGTTTATAGTCAGACAAAATGGATGTGAAAGAGACAGACAGAGAAGGCATAAGACAAAAATCATGGCTACATGGTGCTGTAAAATATGCACCTTCATGGTTTGAACAAATCTGCTTGTAAATAGGTAGAGGTACAGCTGGACAGTTCATAGAGAAGATGGTGCAGTGATATCATTTTGGTATGACATGGTGCTTGTGTTTTTCCTGCTGGAGAGGCGGTCTTATTGCAAACCCAAGCAGAAAGAACAATTTTTAGTGACTTTAGTCAACAGAGGTTTAGGCAGGCTCCCTCCAAAATTCACTGAACCCTTTAGGAATACCTCTTTACTTTGATATACAATTCTAGTCAAGTGCACATTAAATATACATCAACAATAATTTTGTGACTAAGGAAGAATCCCTTATTTCAGTTCATTGCGCCTAGACCAACTTTTTTTACATTGGTTGCGGTGGTGGGCTTAACTTTTCGTCATGTAACAGCACATAATGCACCAAAAATGTTCACTGCCACAATAATACATTTTAAATGTCATCTTTTTGTATCAGTCTCATAAACATTGGTCATTTCTATAACATGACATAAACATGTTGTGGGTGGCACGGCATGTGACTGATGTGCATTCAGATCTATTATGCACTTCAGGAGGGGCAGAATGTAACCCAGGTTATTTTCTGTGGCTGCAATTTATAGATATCCCCTTGGCCTCACATATGCTGATTATTGGTGGTGGCTGAATACAGGTCAAATACATGTGTCATCAGTAGAACTGATAGATAACCAAATAAACACGTAATGAGGGCGGTGCAAGGTTTTCCATGAATTTGGAATAGGCAGAATTTTGATGATATTGAACTTTACTTTGCACTTTTCAGTTGACCATATTTGTATTTTTGTTTCCTCCTCTAGGTCCACACAGCACTGTGTCACGGTGCCCCACGAATACCAATGTGGAGGAACAGAGCTCTGTATCCACATGAGCAGCCAGCAACGGGTTCCCGACTGTACTGACGGGTTGGGATGAAGGGCCACACTGCAGAGGTATCACTGTCACTCATATCCATCCTACATTGATAGATTATTGTTAATTTAATGGGTTAATAATTAGATTTTGTGCTAGAGCATCATGTCTGTGTGAAAGAAATGGGGGTGGGAAGTAAGATTAGATTCATACTGTACTATTTCCCACTTATCACACAGTTCTCACTGCTCAAGTCTTCACACTGTGACATGACAGCAAAGTCTCAGATTGATCTACCACATTATGTGATAATATTGAATTGTGCTGTGTTAAAACATGCTGTATGTGTTATTAGTTTTTTTTTTTCTTCATGGCACAACTCTGCATACTGCATGGAGACACACCCAACCGTATATTTGACATTGTATATTTCTCTTCCCTTTGTCCTATATCTGAGCAAGTACAGTCATGAATTCATACTGTTAAATACTCATTAAAATAGGAAATTGTCACATTGAAACCAGAAAAGAGTAGCGTTTGTTTATGATGAGCCAAAAAGAATGCAGTCTCTTTTAAAAAGAATGTGCTGACCAAGTTGACTCAGACCGAGGAAAAATAGAACTTATTGTGCAAAAAGACCCAAATATCTTTGCTGGAGAGAGATGAATTGTTCAGGAAATGGTGAATATGCACCGAGTACTTCCTGTAGGCTGCCTGCCGTGTTGCCTGAGGAACACAGCAGATGATAGACAGTCAAATACCATGCATCAAGTTGCTGTGTGTGTCAAATTAGTCTAAATCCCAACACACATATGAATGTTAGAATATTGTAGACATCATTACCACTGTATCATTATTATATACCCTGAAGTACGCTTGAATAACCTTTGATTGATGTCAATGGTTTGGTAACAAAATATTTAATTATTATTTATTCCATGATCTGAGATTTTCTAACATTCAGACTTAAATACTAACCTGACCATCTCATGCTCCCTGAGGATCAAACTGTCATCCGTCTGTTTTTTTCTTCATATCTCCACTACACTTTCAGTTGAAAAATGAGCCGGGATGAAATATTTATTAAAGCAACATGGAGAGAGGAATGGGAAAAGACATCAAATTTTCATGCCTCAGGCTGGCTGGACTCAGGTTAGAAATGAATTTAACGCCTGTGAGAGTGTGTGTGAATGTGTGTGTTCACCCTCATGGTTGGGACGGAAATCTGCCCACATGGGGGACGAGCAGCTTGGGATAAACATGGGCTCCTGGCCATTAGTGACCCTCATTTATACAGACTTGGTTTTAGGTTTAAGTTAGAATTAGGGGTTTTTAACAGTTGGGACTCTCACGTGTGTTGGAAACATATCTCCTGTTACATCTTTTGTTTTCAGACAGTGTTCCAGTCAGGGTCGCCTGAATTGATATGAGTGGTTGCACCTGAACCAAACAGAAACACGTTATGTACTTTTATTTGCTCTGAATAAATATTTTGTGGTATGTGTCATGCGGTAGGTTGTTTACATTGTTGCCCATGTTGGTTTTCTTTTCTAAACACATCTCAGTTGTTTGCGCCTGATCTTGTTTTGGAAAATTACGGGCACGCCTGTAATTTGAACTGTGGTTGTCCCAGCAAGCCTTCTGGAGAGCAGCAGGAAGACTTGTGTACTTGTTGCCTGTCTGTAATATTCATTGCATTGTATAGGGACTTATTTATTTATTTTGTTGTTGCAGAGCAGTTAGGTGTTTGGAACTGTTCCAGTTAAAGTTTAATTTTAGCATTGAATTAGGGAAATTCATTTGGTCAGCAGCTTAAAAAAATATGTACAGTACAGCATCAGAATCCGTATGTTTAGCTTTTATCTTGAGAGTGGCGCCTTTGTAGTTAGATCGTCTCCGCTCTGCTCCTCTCTCAATTCGAGGTGTTGTGTTAGTGTGAATTGTCTGCCAGTGTTTCTGGGCAAAGTGAATCATTTGTGACTGATAGATCTCAGCCTGGCTTTGACATGGCTGTGTCTGCTTGATCATGACTCACTGTGTCTGATTTATATCTCACAGGATATGCAGGCGCTGTTGAAAACTCTGTTGAGATTCCATATGCAGCCAGTCAGCTGGACTGGAAGGTGTGACTGAGCGCTGAGTGTGTTTGTGCCCCTCTGTATTTGATGTATGTGTAGCCTTGAGATGGTTGGGGTTAGGCAGGAAGTTATTGATTGTGAATGCATGTGAGGTATTTGTTTGCCTTCCACCCAGAGGTTTTCTATCTGATATTTATTTTACTTTAAAGGAATAATCCCTCTCAACATTACTCTCCAGTCAGTAACATAGAATCAGAGAACTTAGGTATTTCAATCCAGACTCATATTTTGAACAGACATTCAGCAATGGCACACGACAATCACTCATATATTGCAGCTTCACACTGACAATAATCACTACTATACATTTGACCAGTTAGTTCACACATCTTAACTTTTGTAATTCTTTTTCATTTGGTGACACTTTAGACAGAATTGGATCCATTTTTCATTCACAAATATCTCAAAGGTCAAGTTTAGGCGATCCAGATCTTTTTATTCTTCCTCAGTAATAATGAGGATAATGTAGAATTGTGGTTATAGCTTATGTGCCCTGTAAAACATTGATTATACATTAGCCTGATAAGCTGTAATTGTCTGCATGAGATTCCTTTTCTTAGATTTGGAGTCATATACTGAGTAGGGCTAACATTTGGTCTTGAGAACTACTGTATGTGCAGATCTGACGACAGTGGAGCCACATTTGTGACCAGTGAACAGATGTATGGTTCAGCCCAACTGATAGGGTTTTAATAGCAGTAATGGATGCATGAATCATGAGCTAAAATCTCTCTCCTAAGGCTAAATGTGAAAATGTTATTTAATACCATTGTAACAGCTGTTGTTCTTATGATGATCTCCAATTCAGAACTCATCACCTCACAGATGACGCATTTTGCTGAATAGATGTCTTGCTGGTTTCAGGACAGACTGACGACTGTATCTGTGCTAGTGTGTGAGTCCTTCAGTTTCTGAACACACATGTAGTGGCACAAATATCTAACCACACCTCATTGTAGATCACATCTCCTGTCAGTTTCTAATGCTTAGTTGATGAGTAACTGAGCCAACTTCTAAATATTTTAATATGTCCTCATTGTCAGGAGGAGGCCATGAGTAGAGTTCAATAATTTAGCCGTATGCATCAAGTATTTATGTTTCATAGACCCCGCTGAGCTGTATTCTCCAGAAAGTAACAATGGCAGCTTCAGCAAGCACCCGTTCTGATACCTCCAGGCATGCTGTAAGCTCTGTGTCTCCTGCCAGATAGTACCAAAGCAGATGAATAGAAACCCGAGTGATCATGGCATAATCTGTGGTTTATAGTGGTATGTTGAATGGATTACATACCATGTCCAACCACCTCCCCATTAGAACCACTGTAACAATGTGGGCAGCAGAATGGAAACACAGAATAAACACAACCCCTTGTTCCTGCATTTTAACACATCATCATCCTCTCTGCCCTCCATCCTTTGTCTCTTTCTTCAGAGTTTATGTCCAACTGCTCGCTCGAGTTTGTCGAAAATCAGCAGTGACTCCAGGAGGACCTGTTTGTTACTGTAAGAGTGGTTATGAATCAGCTCCAGATGGAAAAACGTGAGTTCCTATAAGCACCAATCAATAAATCACAATGGAAAAAATACATGTTTATGGGATATATTTTGCATTTTATTCTGCATGACATGACAAATAGCTAGTAATGACAGGATAAGAATAACTGGTATGTGTGTCAATGTTGTTATGCTATGCAGCATCAACAGACATAAACTTATCTGTCCAGTAACTCCACATCAGCACTGAATTTCTCTGCATCCCAAAGCTGCACCAGTGTTTGCTCAGGTTTTTTCGAGAACGAAACCAAGTGCAGAGCACACAGTGGGTAGTTCAGGGGGGCCTGGGAGTGTAAGCATTTTCCACAAAAGCCTGCTTAGAAAGACTTTAAGCCTCAGTGGCCAGTGACGCTACAGAGGACTGACGGGCATCGATGAGCAACACTTAAAACATTACTTCCAGTATAAGGATGGTGTTTCTGCACAACAAGCCAGTAAAATATTACACTTTAATGAGTCACAAACTCAACTTGCAAAATAAACTTAACATGATTTATGTAATTGAATGAAGCATTTGTTGGTAGTTAAGGAAAGTGAAGATTTTAAATCTGTACCTTATTTTGATCTTGTTTGTGCTATTTCAAACAGAATTTGTGGTTTTTTTTTTTTTTAACTGAGTAATAAGACCATCTGTGGTTTTTGTGTCTGGGATTTTGATGAGTACCGTGTACGGGACCCAGTCAGTCCCACCAACACCGAAGGCCCTACACCTGCCCCCTGTGTGGAGGGGCTACTGTCCCAGCCAGACAACCGCCTCATGCAAGGCCAAGAACGGTAAGCACCAGCAGCAGACAACGGTGCATGACTGAATCATTGGCTGAGACAGTAGAGACTGTTCTGTTCTGTTCTCCCGCTTACTGTTAGTTCTGTCCTCGTGTTACATCTCCAGTGCCAGTAGACCGTCTGCCTGTCCTGTTGATTGCCAACTCCCAGAACATCCAAGCCACCTCCTGAGTGGCACCACTGTCCACAGCCTGCTGTCCACCAGCACCAAACAAACCACAGCCATGGACTTCTCCACGCTGGAGGAGACTGTCTGCTGATCCATGTGGGTGACTGGCCCACGCACCTCGCGTGTGCCAAGATCCTCAATCTGAAGAGTCATGGAGGAGAGGTTAACATCTCTCAGCCTGCACCGTGAGTACATCGCCGCATTTATAAATCATACTGTGATGGCTGAACTGGCATTTAGGTGAACAGCAGCACTGCAGTGCAGAAGTCGGGCAGTATGGTCTGCACAGGCAAAAATGTTACAGCCCGACTCTCCACACGTAGAATACATAAACCACACTCTGCAACAGCTGCCTCACACTGCAGCAAGGCAAAATATTACTTTACATATTGTAATTCACGATTTTTATTCCTGAAGGCCACATATAACATCAATCTCCACTGCAAATTGCATTAGCCTGAGCGCAAGTGCTTCAATAACAGCACAAAGCCCAGAGGCTAATACACCACCTGTGGCTGCAACAGCAAACTGTCAAACATCTCATGAAATTTTCAGTCAGATCCTACAGTTTTGGTTGTTTGTTTGGGCACAGGTATTTTCAATTTTAATTTGTGTGTCACCTCATTGATCTTTTCTGTATATAGAAAGGAGATATCGAATTCTTGCATCTCTGTTGCATATCAACTCAGAAAGGTATTCCATGCTTCCATTATCTGGCGCAGGCCTGGCTAAAGTGTAGTTACAGAAGGATACTTACAGCAGATGCATAAAGATGAAGGTACAGGCACAGCAGACGCTCTTTCCCTCACTGCCGCAGCAGGTGGACCTTGAACTGTTATATAAGCTGGCCACATTTGTAACACACCCACACACAATTAAAAGAACACCGTATCTACTAGAAATGGGCCATTACATTGACCGATTAATACAATAAAATCATATTGAACCAATGTTTTCAGTCCTGCTTCTTGGAATCAGATGTCATTCATGTTACAGATCAGAAGCTTGCTAGAGGGGTAGGGTGAGGCGGGCAAGCTAGATCCTCAAACTCAAATGGATATGTTTTTTTTGTGCTTGTAAATGGCAGTTTGCTGGGCCTGTTGCTGAAATTTGCTCATGTACACCTGTGGGTTGTGGGTACAATATAAATGGTGAACAAACAAAGCCCAGAATGTAGCAAAACCAAAGTGAGCATCAATACCTGTGAAATAAGACGTGTCCTCAGTTTTTTACAGTCAGGTATGCTAGCCTGTGACTCACTTGTATTGTGGTAACACACAAAAGTAGCTGTGTTTTTCCATGGCTTAGGTTTCGCTCAGAAAAACACTGAAGATTCTTTTTGTCCTGAGAAAATGAAACTAAGTAAGAGAGACGGCGGAGATGCGAGGGCATGATTGAGTGCAGACGTAAACACGCGTGCCCCTGATTGTAGACAACCTGCGGGTTCAAAGCCGCCACACCCACACCCTGCTTCCCCTCCCTCTATCACTCCTTTGCTTCCCGGCCAAGTCACAGCCTGGGTTTTTTTTCTCCTTTTTTTTTTGGGAAGCTTGACTTCAGTGAGTCAGAGGGAAAGCAGCAACAGAAACAACAACCTCATCCTCTCAAAGCCAACAGGGATGCCTCATTGTACTATCTTTTGGGGAGTTGGTTGACAGATGGTTTGTTCTATCTGCATTGTCTTGCTTATCTGCAAACATTAATTAAAGGACTTTGCCTTGAATCAAAACAACAACACTGCACTCACTCAGTAATTATGTCAGAGCCCTCCGCTTCAGTCCTTCCCCCGGTTCTTGCCACAATCCCTCAACTCCACTTCTAATCTCTACACAACACAGAACACTGTCATTGTATGGAATAATACAGCCTGCCACCTTCTTCTTCTGTTTCCTCTGTCTTTTACTTCAAAAGCATCGTGACCCATCACATTCACTCAGCAGGCTTGTCTCATTCACATCCCCTTTTCCATGTGACTAAAGAATGCATTAACATGTCAGAAATTACTTTCTCAAAGAGACCATCAGAGAAATGAAAAGGCCAAATGATGACAGTTGGGCAGCCTGTCTCTCCACATGCACGCACACGCGGCGCAGCTGTCATTTTGGAAATATGTTCATTTCAAACCAGATGATATCAGACAGGCTCAGTGTATAATGAAAATAATGCATGAGGCATTTTGGTGTCCTCGCAGTAATGAGATGAAGAAGCTTAATGCAGCTCACCGTCTGTTTTCAGCCTGCAAACACTAGACGAGTTATTAAATTATGCAGTATTTTTTAATCAATCAGCCTCACGCAGGAAACAAGACATCACAACACCCGTTCCAAAGTTACTGAAACAGTGCCATGTTGCTATATAGAGAATTTCTATTTGCACTTAATAATTATGATAAGAGTAATTACAAAAGAAAAAAACAAGAATAATCACTGCTGCTATAATCATGCAGCTGTAACTCAGCTCGAATTGGACTCTGCAATTTAAGGACCAGAAGAATTTGCAGGAAATTCCAGCAGCTTCTGCTGGGTCCCCCCCCACACACACACACACAGGCGCCACACACACACACACACACACACACACACTGCAGCGCTCCTATACAGAAACGTACTGATAGATATAGTAACACACACACACAAAATGGAGAAGTGGCGGCATTTAGGAACAAGGTCAGGATGCGCGTGACAGATGATTACAGATTAGAGCTGTATTGTTGAAATAAAGAGTAAGAATTGGAGGCATTGCACCTCCTGTATCCCAGTGACAATATTACTGTTTTCAGGTCTGTAAGGAGTGAGATGAGAAAAGGTGGAGTTGCCATATGAAGGCATTTAAATTGTTAATGAAACAAGTGAAATTGACAGAAAAAATTCTGTCATGTTGCGTCTGTTTTTCAGAGTAAAAGCAACTGTATTTCAATCAAACGGGTTGGATATGAATAAAACATGAGAAGAGTGTACGCCTATATATTTATGTATGACTTTAACAGGTGCTGTCTGAATATCTGCATCCTTTTCACCACCCAGTTGACTCCCAACACGCTTAGTCAGCACAGAAAAAAAAGAAGAAGAAGAAAACAATACAAAGGACAAATTTTCTCATCTGCTCCAGCCCATAATCGGTTTTCACTGCCCAGACAGCAGAGTTGATCTTTGGACAGGTTGTTGCTTATGAGGTGAGTGAAAAGGAGGGCAGGTTTGTGCTTACAGTCAACATGAGGGAACCAGCAAACAGTGGCCAGGGTGAACATACAGAAACGATGCGCTGCGGTGGTTGACTGTGGTGACTCATGACCAGATGCTACAGATGAGTTGTCCAGATGTGCCTTCCCCCACACCCCTCACACTCTCTCTCTCTCTCTCTCTTACTCCTAAGTTTCTACTTTCAGAATTGGTGAACATACACTTACTTCCTCATTCTCATTCTATATTTGACTCTGCCTGTTTATCACCATTGCTAATTAGACCAGTCAATTAAAATCATTGTGACACACACATAAGTGGTGATGTACCATGTGACCTCAGAGTTGTAATGAATAATGTAATCTATTTTCCACTAATTCTAGCCTGTATTTCAACATCTTATCACTTCCTAAGACATACAGCCTATTTCTAATGCTGTGCTGGGTCAGACATCATTTACCATTTCCTGTGGTGAGTACTGCCACAGCGGAATACATTTTCCCAGGGAAACCTAAACGACACAGAGATAGATTTACATTCGCAAAAAGTAGACGCCTGCCACACTCTATGCACATGAGGACCGGATCCTAAGCCTCCCTTCCCGTTTGTGTACTGTAAGGGCCACCTGCCCCACCCTGCAATAGGGTGAGCTACAGTGCTGCTTAACACAGACATCACCTGAGATCCTTACAGTCATGTGCTGTTAAAAGGCAAGTCAGTCAGCACATTTGCAAATCTTCTCTCCATTCAACACGTAGTTCAGCTTTTTAAACCTCCCTCCTCTCTGCTCGTTTCTCCCTCTCCTCGCCCTCTTAACCCACTCACATTAACCCTGAACTATGAAAGCTTAATTTGAACTATTTTTGGTCTTATGGCTCTGGACCTTAACCACATGTAGAGCCCCCCACTACACACACACACACACACAGGTTTATGTTCGTTTGTTTCTCGTTTCATTTTTATTTTCTCCCCCTGCTTGTGTTTTTCTCTGGTGTGACGCTTTCTCCAGATGGGAGTGTTGTGGGAGTGCTTTTGGAGGTTGGCAAGAGGAAGTGGGCGTTGGAGTGTACTTGCTGTTAAAGCTTCAATTACATCTTAAAAGTGACAGTTCAGAGGCATCAAAGAAATATCAGCTCCATTAAAAGCAATGTTACTGATATTGCAACACTATTGATCCCCTGTGTTAGTGGTGCAGTACTAGCAGTTAGTGCCTGTGAAGATGAATGCCCCTAACTTCTATTCCTACACATAGTTACCGGAGTAAAACTTAAGTTCTTATAGCTCTTATAATGTCTCTGGTAAATTTCTGCCTAGCGTTGCTCCATTTAGCAACATATTATCTAGACATCCCACTGGCTGTTGTTTTTCTTAGACCAACAGGGAGTGAGAGAGGATGAACAAGAAAACACGGAGAAAACAAGTTGTTTGGGAAAGAGGAGGAAAAGAAAAAAGAAGATTTGCAGCCGTCTCTGTTTTTTCAATTATGCTGTGTTGTTTTATAGCATAGTTTCAGACAGTTGAGCTGTAAAGTTAATGAATCCAGACTGGTTTCCCCAATTCTGGGAGCAGACAAAGGAGGGATAGGGGGATGCATGGAGGAGGAGAGAGGGAAGGAGAATGGAGGAGATAGAAACCTCTGGCTTTGCATGGAGCCATCTCTGTTTTAGCACAAGTGGACAAAATGGAGAGCAGCGGGGATGGGGGTTTGTCAGGAGAGCAGGGACTGACATTTTTCCAGTTCTTTTCATTGCACACTTTTAATATTGCACACCTCTCTTTTCTCCCCTTTGTTTATCCATTGTTTAATCAGTGAATCAGTGTGTTTTGGGAGCTGAAGCTATTAACAGAGAACCTGTGTTAAAATTAAGAGCACTTTTGGGAATACATGGCCCCTGATTCTATAAACCAGAAATGCTGCTGCACACGGCCAAGTTTCCTTTGTGGAAATCAGATCCCTTTCTCTCTCTCTCTCGCCTCCCCTTTTCTTCTCTGTCTTTTCATTTTTCTCACTTTCTCTTCCTTTCCACCGGCCCTCTGCATTTTCTTTAACCTTTTCCACTTTTACTCGAACCCAAAAATATTTGAGAGTGTGCTGCCTCCTCTCTTTTGCTAGTCGTGCTTCAGAAAAATATGTCAGTTATTCTAAAACACAGAGGGCTCCTCTGGAATTACAGTCAGATTTATTGGTCCATAGTTTAGCAAAAGCGCACTTTATTATGCTTCCACACAGAGGAATCTGCATCATTTCCTCCGTCTCCATTTTTTTCTGTCCTGAGAAAATTGATCCTCTTGCTTTCTCAAATCAACAGCACAGTGACCTGTTCACCCTGGTAAACATACCACCACACCACCTCCACCTCAGCACTGAGCACTTATGACTGGGAAGACCCCAGCTGACTTTAGTCTTATATCTGAGGTGTTTGTGTATGTGTGAGGACAATCTGTGCAGAGCAGAGTTCATGGCAGCTGTGAAAATATAAGTCTTGTGGTTTGTTAAGTCCTCATCCCTACTCTTTTCTTTCATTTTCTCTCTCTCTAGCTCAAATGTGTGTCCCTATCTTCCAGGCTATGATCAATATTTGAAGGTTTCAGTTTTAGAACACATATTCAAATAAAAAATGCTCAGCTAAGGAGTAAAAATCGTTATTTCAAATGTTACTTAATTCCTGCTATAATCAGTGTATATTAGCAATGCATCACATGACCACTATGTAGAAACCCACAGGATAATTATTATTCGACTTCTGTGTCCTGCCTCTTATTTTTATCACAGCAGGAAGCTTTTTTGTTTTTTTAAATTTTCTGTTTTGTTTGCATTTGTTAGTTTATTTTTGGACTTGTTTTAATGGACTAAAATTCATTAGAAAGACTCAGACACATCAATGAATGCTAATGTTCCTCTGTGTTGTTGAAAACTGAGCAAATTTTTTTTTTTTTTTTTACTAAAACTACTGACAAACTTTTTGTTGGGTGATAATTGAGTTTATCTTGTTTCCATTTCAAATGGTCAATGGTCACGTATATGTAGTGCATTAACAGCCAAACGTACTTAAATGTATCAAAAGTAGAAGTAATTATTATGCTAGTAGAATAGTCCATGTCTTTGTATTAATGGATTACTGATGGCCTGTATTAGTGCCATTTTAATGTCGCTTGTCTGGATAAGGCTAATTATTTTATATAATTATGGACAGTTTATATTCTGTATATTGATGCATTATCTTTATTCTCATTATTTCTAAGATCTCATTATGCAAAGTAAGAAGTAACTATAGCTGTCAAAATGTAGTGAGAAAAAGAATATATTTTAAGAAGATATAAAGAAAAAATATTAAAAAGAATAGAAAGAATAAAAAGAATAAAACTTAAAGTGCTGCTAGTATTATACTCAAGTAGAGGACTTCTAAATATACCAGAGGAAATTCATCGTACTGGACCTTGCATTATCCTCACATCTCCTTTCCTTCATCTTGTCAGCTTTCTTTCTCTCTGATCCTTGGCTCAGATTCAGTGTGGCTGAGCTGGTGTTTGAGGAAAGGAAGGAAGAGGAGGGAAAGCGCTAGAACCAGAGAGAGGGGTATTAATGTCTCATGTTATTCTTTTCACATTTTTTTTCTCCTTTTTTCAGATTCCCTCCCTATGTGGTCCTTTTTGCACCACATTCAGAACAGTTTGATGGATCGGGGTATTCAGTTTTTTCCCCTCTAGCCTTGTTCAGTTCTATGTTGAACTTGCAGGCTGTAAATGTTCCACAGAGGCTGCCTGTGTGGTGACATGTGCTGCTTCAGGGTAGCTTGATTTTCATGGATGGGTGGGGCGCTGGTCTTCCCCAAGAGTTGTTTCTCCCGGGAAAGCTAAACCTATGGAAAACCACACGCCTGCCGCCGCCAGCTAGCTACAGCAACATCACACTCTCTAAGCAACAAATGGCCTGTCTCATATTCTGTCTGTCTCAGTGACTTTGAATGACAGACTCATTACCAGACACTACACTGAGTTGGCTGTCATCTCGCTTGTCAAGGCTTAGGAAAATTTCCCCAAGTCCAAACCTGCAAATCTGACCAGTAGAACGTGTAGTATGGGAATGTGGTAGAGAGAGAGAGAGCTGTTGAGGTAGCTGCTACACAGTATTGCTGACTAATTTACTTCATCACATGACTATGAGTCAAACCTCTCACCCATCTGCTACAAGTATGTGCAAAACATCACAGTATCGGCATGGTACTGGTCAAATGGGACCAATTCGAGTACTGAAAACACTGTTTTTTTCTTCCTCGTGGCACCTCCTGTGTCCTGTCTTACCTCTTCCCTAATCTCCTCCCCCTCTACGTCCAGATGTGGGAGCAGATGGCCATCGACTGGCTCACCGGAAATCACTTGTGGGATGACGTGATGGACAGGGATTCTTCAGGTGTGGACAAGATGGGGTGGTGACATGTGTGTGACCTCCTCCCTGACTCCAGGAGCTGTACAACCACAGACGCCTGGACCCCACTACATGGGGTCAGTTTGAAAGCTTATTTTTATTCACACATAAAACACTAATAAACAGTTGCAGAGACGGGATTCCATGTATGTACATTGTATGTTAGTTTTTTTTAAATGTACTCATGCAGAGATCCTCCCAAACGCTCATGCTAACTCACAGTCCATGAGAGCCGAATGGAGTCAGGCTTCTGTCATCTGTCACTGTTGCCCAACTTTGAAATGGGATTGGGGAGGCTAAATAGAGGCTTTGACATTGAGTAATTGAGCATGATGTCCTGTTTGAATTAGGTACACTGACTGTATAGATTTTGAGTGTAAAAGCATGTTTTGTTTCGGGTTCCTTTTGTTTATAACAAGACTTTCCAGCTGAATGAAGCAAATGAATTCCTTAAAGTGTGTGTGTGGGAGTGTATCTGTGGTACATGCTTGTGTGTGTGGAAAAATAAAAGAAAGAACTGGACAGCACGGATGTGAGAATGTGTATGTAAAAATACATTTGCTTGTAGCTACATGCATTGTTTTCATCCCACGCTGTTTCTTCTGCTGTAATTGTCTTTCCAGTAACAAGGTCAGGTAGATTGAGTGTAGCTGGGGGTTTTTTGTTGATGTTGTTGTAGTCTGCAGTGTCATTAGAGGGAAGAAAACAACAATAATAACAATATAACAGCAAAAATCATCTTTTGGTCATGCCATTGTAAACTAGTGACCACAAACCTTTCCAAAATCCTACACTGACTGTTTAAAATTGACAAAAAATAGCATTGTTATCTTTCTGTTTGACTTACTCACTGATACTGATTGTAGAGTTATTATTGCATTATTGTTTTCAAGCTTGTTTAAGGCATAGTTTCTAAAAAACATGTTGCTTGTTAACACGCACTAGGTCTGTAAGCTTGATTTGTTATTTCAGTTATAAAAAAAGTCTTGTTTTTTAACGCTTTTGTCTTGTTTGTCAAGTTTTTGTTTTGGCATCATGAAAACTTAATAATGGTGGTGTCTCTACATTCTGTGTTTGTTCTAAATCAGGTTTTACAGTGGAAATGTGTTCTCCAGAATATTGTTGGCCTGTAAACTCTAAATTTAGGTCCTGAAATTATTGAATCCAAGTCCAACCTAAACTCTTTCTCCTTTGCCTACTGCAAAGCTAAATTATCATCGTCTCCTTGTGACGAAAAACAGGTGATCAGTCAATTATACCAAAGCCAGATGGGCTGAAAATGAAATGAAGCCACTAGTTCAGTTGATCTATCCAACCATCTGTCCCTCACTAGGTCTGATCCTTTGTTTCCGCAGGAAGGTGTTCTTCAGACCACGGTCAGATCCCTGTGGAGCGCCAGACATGGATGGTCAGAACCGCACTGCTTGTGGACAAGTAAGATTGTGTTCCCCCACGTGAATCACACTGACCTTGTCAGCAGACCGTACTGGGCCGACGCCCCCACCTGACCACATTGAGGTGGTGGACTACGAGGGCAAGAACCCACACCATCATCCAAGGCTCGTTGGTGTGAGAACAGACACACCAGACTTAGGACTACACCCCTATCATCTTTCCATCAGCAGAGAGATAATCTCTTAAATTTACTCTCCTTGTGTATGCTATTCATAATGCTCTAAAATCCCAGCATGCTTAAGAGTTCCCTATATCTATAACACACCCATAAGCTCTCTTTGTGTACCCTGTACGTGTTCTTGGCTGGTGAGTTATGAGCAGAGAAGATGGTGACATTTGGTTTTCATTAAAGCTGATTAATAGTGTCCAATACTGAGGCTGTTGATGTTGCAGCGCTGGTGAAGCACAGGCTCTTAAAGCTATTACCATGGCTTTTACTGTGATCTGTGGAAGTAATGACTTTCATTTACCACTGGAGCCTATACACAGACACACACACAAAAAACAACTATAATCTCTTTGCTTTGTGTGTGTATAAAAACCCCTGTAATAGGACATTAGTACATGCCCATCCTTCAGGTAAAGGCTAAAAGGAAGTGTATATTGATGATGCTGAGTTTGGGTTGTTTTATCTGGAGTGTATGTGTTTATTAAGGCCTGACTGGTCTCTTTAAGCTGCATGGGAAACTTTATGTGTAGAAATTAGTTCAAAAGCTCAAATCAAGACAGGGGTGTTGATTAGGAAAAAAATGTGCCAAGCTCTGCTCATGGAGAACCCTTAGGTTCATTATATTTTGACATATTCAGTTCTGATGTTACGGGTTTTTTGCAGCCACTTGAAGTTTATGTGTGTTTTTTCACAGCTACTCTTGGCCTGGTTTTGTCTTGGCTCAATCTGTGAGTAAAGGTGACAGTGCGCAGTCATCTTCCTAACGGTCTGATACTATTAGGTTTCATTGACTGTATCACACCGCAGAGCATTGCCTCCAGCCTCTGTTAGCTTTGTGTATCTTTGTGGCTGTCTGTGTCTCCGTGTGTCTCCCCTACAGTCCACTGAGCTCCTTACAGCCTGCTGTGATAGACCACAGTCCCATCTCAGGTTTTATGCTGGTGCTGACACAGCCTCTTGGGACACTGAGTCAGTGGCCTGTTCAGATCTGAAAGTCCTTGCCTTGCTTTTTTCTTCCTTCCTGATTTCAATAGATAGAAGTTGCCTGGCTCATGACTTGTGTCTTTCAGAGCGGAGTGGAATTCTAGACACTTCATTGCTTTTACAATAGCACTTTATACCATGGCCATGAAACACTCAGTTTGGAGTGAGTGGCTGCTAAATTGTATATCAGGACACCTCAGAAAGACTACAGTAAAACAGTTTAACCATTGTTCTGCACTGCGCACAGGTATATTAAACTGCAGGTTACCATGGCAACAATACTTCTCCTCCTTCATGCTACATTACCAGTCAAGACTCCAGCTGCAAAATAAAACTAACCATAAGAAAAAATGACTCAAGAACATTTTAAAAATACAGAGGATTATTTGAACAATGCTTTAATTTGTTTTGCATGGTAGTGTCATACAAGTGTCATAATAACTCCCAAAGTGTCCACATTGAATTGTGGCATTGTTTGGATCCACAGTTGTCCATTATGAGTACACCTACCTCCTTTAATCTTACATTTTTCTCTTTTCAGATTGAGCACCTGTATGGGCTGACTGTGTTTGAAAACCATCTGTATGCCACCAACTCAGACAACGCTTAACATGCAGCCTAAGACCAGCGTGATCAGGGTCAATCGCTTCAACAGTACAGACTATCAAGTAGTGACCAGGGTGATTAAGGGAGGAGTTTCTGTATGTTCACCACCAGAGACGCCAGCTCTCCAGGTGGGCTACTACAAACACACACACAATATTACTAGTGTATCATGCACATTTGAATAATAGCTTGATACTTATGGCTTTGTGACTGTATTTGCATCCAGCGTAGCCATGCATGTGAGGTGGACTGTTTGGAAGTTGCTGGAGGTCACCCACATCTGTCTGCTGGGAACGGGCCAAGACTCGAACCTCGTCGCTGTCGCTTCCTGGATTCAGCCTGTAGTGATGGCAAGTCCTGCAAAAGGGAGAACAGTAATTACGCTTTCAGCAACTGTAAATCAACAGGGGGAGCTTAGTGCTGTTGTCAGGTGGTACATGGAAAGACTTAGTAATGGTAAAAGGAATTTGAAAATAAAAAAACATACTGAGCCAGCTGTAACACAACAAGTAGAAAGGTCTAAATAGCTAGCTAAAAGTAATATGAAAGATTAAAGAGTTGAAACAATTAGCTAAAAGAATTGGATAAATAGTTTGACTGCTAAAAGTAGCCAACGAATAAATAGATGCACAAAAGTAATGAATAAATGGTTTGAAATAGTTAGCTAAAGTACAGAAATTGAAATATCTGAAATAGAATTAATGGGAAAAAAACAATTCTAGAAATAGTTACCTTTAAGTAATGAATAAATGGTTCAAATAGCTAAATTAAAGTTAATACACAGCTGGAAGCAGTTAGCAAAAAAAGGTTACAATTAGCTTAAAAGATACAGACAGCTGAAACAGTTTACAAAACTAAAGGATAACCGTTTGTGCACGCTACATGCACATAACTAGTTATATCCTAAAAGCTAACTAACGCTTGCCTCACTAGCAAAGCCACGTTAGCGCTCTAATTCAGTTCTGCCATGTGCTCTACACTGCCTTGACATTATTACATGTAACCCTGAGGAAACTTATAGATCTATAAACATATAATGCTGGACATACATGTAAGTAAAGTTTAAATCGATTCAGATGGGATATTTGAACCATGTCAATGGTCAATAAGCAGAATTACTATGCACTGTAGCACAGATTCAGCACATCCAGAGTTCGTTCAGACCTTTTTTTGTCCTCAAGGAGAAAACTGATTTTCAGGGTCCAAAGAAAACATAGATACAACATGACACAAAGGATATGGAAATAGTACACAACAGTAAAACAAATCAAGGATAAAAAGAATTAAATCTTCTGTGCAAGCCATTACACGTAGAATAAATAAATAAATAAATAATACTGATAAAAATAAAAAAAGGTGATGTAGGTGTGCATGCTCCCAGCATAACTGTGAGTATAAATCTGGGAGCCATAGTGATTCAGTTTGCTGGACTCCAAAGCCATGGGCAGCTAAGGCTGAATCAGGGATGAGGTTCTCCTGGCTGTAGATCAAAACAGTAATGAACAAAGTAGCTGAGTAACAACATAACTTAGTCTACCCCTAGCTCTCCCTTGACTCCTCCTATAAAGCTGTCAGCCTGATTCACATTCTGGAAAGCGTTTTAACATTCTATCAACCATTAATAGCATTATATTGATGTGCCTCCTGGAGAATAGACTGTCCTTGAAAATGACACACAATTGATTTAACTAAAGGCTATCTCTCCTCCCTCCTCTGCCTCCCAATTGAAAATCACTTAGTTTTCTATGAAGGGCTTTTTGCTGATCTTGCATGTTGTTTACTTTGATCAATACATTATGATTAATAATAATAATTACACATATAAATGCAGGCCTGCTTTTCACTCTTTTTGTTTTCTTGTTTTGCCGCAGAACCCGGGAACATGAGCTCTCTCCTGGTCTACGGTAAAGGTCGCCTCGGGGTCATCAGGGCATGGACATGAATGCCAAGGTGCCAGATGAGTACATGATCCCCATCGAAATCTGATGAACCCCGAGCCTGACTCACGAGAGCGAGTTCATTTATTTTGCTGACGCCACAAGCTACATCATTGACCCACAGAAGATTGACGGAACAGAGAGGGATACCATTCTCAAGGAAGGTAAGGGCAACAGTAACTAGAGAAAACAAAACAAAAAAACACTTTTGATCACCTAACTACAGATTTCAAGGCAGAAAACTGTGTGAAATCCATAACTCATACTTTCCACATTGTGTTTGACTCATGCAGACACAGATTTATTATAAGTACAAATTGGCCCAGGTTTTAGCTGTAAAATATTTTTTTTTTACAGGTTTACAGCAAGACAAACAACCAGCCTTTAAAATTATTTCAAGCTCAAAATCTTGTAAATCTTTTTTTTTTTTTCTGTTACGCTATGTTATTACTATATATACTACTGAGATCAAGAAATTTATTGCACCAGACCCATTTCCAGTGCAACAAAAGACAGAAATATTTAAAAGTCTATGATGACAAAATTACCCAGCATAAATATTAATAATTCAAAAGGTATTTTAAGTATACGCAATGCTTAAATCTTGAAGGATAAAAAAACTAAATTCTTAATTTAAAGTTATGCCAGACTTATGAAAGTGATGTGAGTGTTTTTATGTGCTGCAGGAAACAGACTTTCACCCAAATTAGTTTCAGGTTTTGAGAACTACACAGCTCAGGCATAGCTGTGACTGGATGGCTGACAACTTGTACTGACCGGATGACGGGCCCAAGAAACCATCAGTGTGGCTCGGCTGAAAAGGCTTCTACAGACCAAGAAAACCTCATTGAGGGAAAATGACTCCACCGCCATTGTAGTGGATCCTTGAACTGCAGGACAAAGACAGAGGGAGTTGATGGAGTGGTGTTTTTGTTCCAGAGAAAGAGGATAAAGTTCATTGAAGCAGATCCAGAATTACACAGCAGGGAGAAAAGGAGAAAGCAGAAAGTGCAGGTTCCAGGCAGCAGTTGAAATGATGCTGACTTTCAGATGGCTGGTTAATGAAGTGTGATGCATGCATGTCTTAGTGTGAATATTTGTGGGTACGTACAGCAAGGTTGACTCAAAATGAAATAATGCAGCCAGAATGTAATATCTCTTTTGACTACACTTATCACACACCACTTATTAAACAGATGGACATTTTGCACGTTACATGATAGATTTCCTCCACAAGCTTATTAACATAAACGCATATCTCTCTGGCACCTTTTCAAACGGCTCTTAATCTGCTGCACGTGACATGTCTTATTGATATGACCTCCTGGGCTCACTTCTCTCTGCGAATCACACGCTCATAAACACGCGCACACTCTTGGATTGTTAGCGACAGGGTGATGTGTGTCCACACAATCCCAGGAAAGGCACTTGCTCACTCAATGCCTGCAATCAATCAGGCTGAGTGAGAAGAAGAAGGAGGAGGAGGAGAATGCAGAAAGGGAAGGAAAAGATGGGTGGAGAGGGGAAATGAAAAGTTAATGCTAATGTCAGTCATATTCAACAGAGGGGAATATTTAGTTTTGCACAATGTTGTTGACAGACGGTATTTACAGCAGAGCTGAGATCAGTGGTGAGCTGACAGGTCCTAAAGTACCTGGTGACAAATATTGGTTTGCCTGTGGGCAGATAAACTCAGAAACACACTGAGCCGCCACTGGATGCTCTGATGAGTGTTGTATGCTTTAGGGCAGCAGATAAAATGTCATTGCCTCCGTTAATGCTGACAGATTCTCTCAAGATGCCCCAACAAATATCCTCCCTTTTTCTCTCACACACAACTGCATTTCCATAACAGTTCCCCTGTTGCTTATTCAGGTGATGTACTGACAGACTGGGAGGAGGACCCTAAGGAGAGCAAACGAGGCAAAATTGAGCGTGCTCTGATGGATGGCTCCAACAGAAACGTAGACCCTGACCAGCAAATCGGTGCTGTGGGCCCACCGCCTGAGTTCGACATTCCGCAGGGCCTCCTCTACTGGGTGGATCACCACGACCGCAGATCGAGATGGTCTACCTCAACAGTTCAACGCAAGGTCACACCCGCCATCAGTGGATTATTTTACCGGTCTAGTGACAGAGCAGTGGAGTAGAATGAGAGCTGGAGATTATCTCAGCAGCCGCAAGTGAGCTAATAAGGAATGAGTTTTAAAGCAGTGGATGACTGTGGGTGGCCTATCACAATACAGTCCAGAGCTTTTTAAAAATACCAGTCACCCTTTGTGGCTAAATTAAGATATTTTGTTGTTTTCAATGGCCCGTGTGTTGGTTTATATTTGGTTTGATGGTGTTGTGTCTAGCATTTAAAACTTATAATGGTGAACTGAATATTGAGAGTTGACAATGAGTGAAACCCAAATATTTACACACATAGTCTGAATATCACTGAAAGGTATTTTAGAGCCAAATAGATCTGCTTTTGTGCCATTATTGCAGAGATACTTGTAAGGTTCAAATGGGTCTTAACTGAGTGTAGTGTTGCAAGGAAGACTAGCAAACCAGTGTTGATTTGTAGTATAATCAACTTAAATGTTAACTAGAAGAAACAAAAAGCTTCATCACATCACATTCTGCCATCTTGTTGCTTTTTCTCACATCACCAGACGGTGTACGGTCAGGAACTGAACCACGCCTTTGGTCTGTGCCACTATAAACACTTCTTATTCTGGAACGAGTACCAGAAAGGCATTTACAAGTTGGACACCACCACTGGTACCGCCACTTGTTGCGCAAGAATGAGCGACCGCCCATCTTTTTGAAATCCGGATGGTATGGACGCTTTCAGCAGCAGCAAAAGGTAATGAGCAACCTATCACGCACAGATTGGCCTTCTGTCCAGCCATATTTATCCATCCATAATTCAAATGTTATAATTGTTCCAAAACACATAATAGCATGCATGAAGCATAACTGGTGCTAATTAGCGTTGGTGTTAACCATCTATATCTCTGTACATTCTTGTTTGTTCACCCACAGGCTCTAATGCGTGGTCGTGTGTATTAATGGAGGCTGCAGCAGTCTGTGTCTTGGCGTATACCAGGTGGCAGACAGTGCCTGTGCAGAAGACCAACACTCAGACCCAGCTGGACAACACCAGCTGCAAAAGGTAGGGACAAACACGACGCTTAGTAGGTATGTGTTTGTGTGTGTGAGGCTGAGGGTTATTTTCGCGGTACTGATTTTGCTCCAACACATATACAAGGTTTCATTTGGTATGTTGGACAAGATGAGTCATTAAAAAGGGATCGTGTGTTTTTGTTAGAGCCGTTGTCATGAAATATGTGAACACACCAGGTGGCCACAATAACAGCAGGGCGTAATGTATCGCAATCCAGTACAAATCCTGCAGTAAATACTGTCTTTGTCGCGTCTAGAATATTCAAGGTGTTTTTATTATGTTGCCCACCCCCAAGTTGGTCAAAATAACAGGTGGATCTTAAGATATAATACAAGCAACAAGACCACAAACTCAACAAAAACAGCTGGATTAAAATTTGTTGGAGTGTTGTTTGTCAAGAGTTGTTAAGTGTTATTTTGTCCACCTTTGTATGTCTCGAATTTTATGCAGCTACTGGTCAGTTTTATATAATACAGCTTTCAAGGCTGCTTATATATATAATTGCACATTTCCACAAACCCCATCCATTGTCCTTCTGTTGCAAAGTTTGAAATCCAATTTTTTTGTCCGCCATGACCTCTTTTTCACATTCTTTTTATTCCTCTACTTCTCCACTCCACAGCCAACCCGTCTTACGTACCCCCTCCTCAGTGCCAGCCTGGAGAGTTCGCTTGCAAGAACAACCGCTGCATCCAGGAGCGCTGGAAGTGTGATGGAGACACTGACTGTCTGGACAACAGTGATGAGGCTCCTGAGCTGCGAGTTACTGCACAAAATCACACACACACACGCATAGTCAAACCTCATCTAACACAGTTTCAAAACAGCCAACCCCTCCCGTTGGTACTGAGTCAGATGACCTCTGGCAGTCTGAATTTGACAGTCTGTTGATGCCAGAATGAAATGAGAGCGCCGACTCTGAATCGTGTGTGCGAGCGTGTGTGTTTATAAGTGCTAATTGTGTGTATACGTGAGTACACAGGATGTGTGTGTGTGCTCAAGGAGGAATGTAGCGACGTCTGTGAATCTGGAAAAGCTCTCTGTCTGCTTGTCTGTCTGTCTGTGGTCAAAGTGCAGACATGTTCCCATTCCAGACAAAACACGAATCCAGTCCAAAGCAGCTAGAATATCTGCCCCCTCTTTCACTCAATTTGCACGTCGCAGCTCTCCACTCTTTCACCTTTCCAGTCCTCGTCTGCCTCCACCTACACCCTCCACCTCCCCCCACATGGCTTCTCATTTTCCTCCGTTTCCTTCTTGACAATCAATGCGCCCTTTCTTCTCTCCAGACCAGCACACTTGCCCCACAGACAGATTTAAGTGCAAGAACAACCGCTGCATCCCCCTGCGCTGGCTGTGTGACGGGGACAATGACTGTGGGAACGACGAGGACGAGTCCAACACCACCTGCTCAGGTACAAAAAACAAATACCATACCAAAATCTGACAGGTGTTTCTTGTTGATCACCTGTGACGTGAGCTCTGCCTTGTTGCCTTTTAGCTCGTACCTGCCCGCCTAATCAGTACTCCTGTGCTAGTGGGCGCTGCATCCCTCTTTCATGGACGTATGACCTGGACGATGACTGTGGTGATCGCTCGGACGAACCTGCCTCCTGTGGTTGGTCAACTTATCCTCACAATATAGAGTAGCATTTGGGTGACTTATAGCTGTTTGCAGAGGTTGTTTTTACATTTAAGAGTGTGGTTTTTAGGAGGTATTAGGAGCAACATGTCTAAACTGTTATTCTGTCCACAGCCTATCCCACATGTTTCCCCCTCACACAGTTTACTTGCAACAATGGACGCTGCATCAACATTAACTGGCGCTGTGATAACGGTTAGTATCTGTTCTTTATTCTCTGCTCTTCTCCAGAGTGCCTGTTAACAGTAGCAACTTCTCGTCTTCCTTTTGTCACAGTTTGCCGTGCATGTTTTGCCACCAGCCTCATTTTGGCGTACACTCTTCTTTTTGTCACCTCGTACTTTTGTGTGTTTTCACCTCGCTTTCCTGTCTTTTGTTGTTCTGTGTTGTTGGTTTTGTTGTTCCATGTTGTGCCGTTCGCCCACTCTGCTGTCTTCCGTTGGTTCTGTCTTTCAGAAAAGGATTGTGGGGACGGCTCTGATGAGTTGAATTGTCCAAACCTGACCGGTTAGTGCATAGATCAACATGCACCACAACAGCATTGACGCTAGCCCTAGCTCTAGGACTGGAAACAGTAACAGTTTAGTGCTGCTTTTTCTGCTAACGGAACATGGCCACAAGCTGAGGCCAATACTGCTACCATTCATTTAGTCTGCTGCACACAGGTTTGAAGCTAAATTAGATTTGATAAACTGTAAGTGCATTACCCAGTCAGCCAAATACATGAAAAACTGAAAGTGTAGTTGTTGGGTTAGCGATCAAATTAATGAAACTCAATTTAATTTGGCATGGATGTAATAGGATGCCAGGTTAAATTATAACAAGGAGTTGAAGCACAGAATATATTTTCTTTCTTTGATGACTATGAAATTAACTTGTGTAAAATCTGATAAAAGTTTTACATTAGGTTGCCCTTTAACATTAGTATGGGCATAAAAATGCTTATGTTGCTCTGCTGCCAAGCTCAATGTATCAGCCCTGGGTACATTCCCCCGTGGTGCATGGTCTGATCTATGCAGTTTCTGTCATTATTTTAACTCTCATCTCTCATATTCTATTTCATTTGTATTCCATAGTTTTCACTGTCACTGTGTTAATTGTGAAAAAAGAAAAGCAATTACTTTCTGCACATTGAAATATATATTTGTATTTTTTGTCCCTTTGAGGCAGTGGGTGCCTCATAATGCGAGAGAGTGGGTGTCGTTTGACTGTGTTTGTTTTTCAGATAACGACTGCGGGGACAACAGTGATGAGGCAGGCTGTAGTCACTCCTGTTCCAGCGCTCAGTTCAAATGTAACAGCGGCCGCTGCATCCCAGATTACTGGACTTGTGATGGAGATAATGACTGTGGGGACTACAGCGACGAGACCCACGCAAACTGCACCAATCAGGGTCAGTGTCTCAGCCTGCTGATCATGTAGGGTTGTTCAGTTCGCCACTGACAGCAACAAAACTCTTCACTGCAGCAGATTATTGAATATAAGAAATAAGAAATGAGGGTTTATAAGAAGTCCTTATAAATTAGAAAATAACTACAACATTCTTGGATTTTTCACACATTTTTAAACCAATATGGCAAGAGTTGGGTTACCTAGTAAAAGTGTCTTGTTATTAAAGTCTGTCTGCATTTACCATTTCAGCCCACAACTACTTTTAAACATTACTGCACAAGCTTGTATTTTTTGATTCTGACTTGCCCTTGTTCATGCAGCACACCTACAGGAGGATGCCATACCCTGTAATTACAACAACTGAAGTAATTTAAATGTCTAGGATATCTAACACACTACCTGGTATGGTTTAATGGTGCATTAAACTAAGAAAAGACTCATCTAGATAGCAGTTATTTGTGGCAAGATTACAGTCCACCTTGACATGCAGAATCTAAACCTGAATAAAATCAGACAAGAAAAGCATGGACCTGAAGAACACAGGTGTTGCAGTTGATACCAGCCTCCAACAAACACACCCACTAACAATGTATGATAACAAATTTCTCATGATCCCAACCTGTTGATTAGATCAAGCTGTGCAAACCAGGACATGAAAATGCCAAAAGAGGCTGCACATGACACATTAAGTACTCTGTGTTTTATTCAAGCATATACAGCCCCTAGTCACCAAGAATAACCTTTAGTAACTAGTCAATAATAAAAGCTACAGCCAACATTAAAAGCAGCTACTTACAAATAAATTGCCACTGGTCCTTTTTTGCAGTATTTATTGAACACAGCTGTGACAGGTGGTTGTTATTATCATGGGTGGGTGGTTGCATCTCTACGCTGCTCTGTCATTTATTCCGTGAAGTGTACTCTGCGCTAAAATCATAGCTAGTATTTACATTTCAGTCAGCAGATGTAATAGGTCCCCAGTCCCTATTAGTCACACTGGTACCAGTCTAATGGGCAACACCACTGACACCTAATAACTCTCGCTAGTCGTTTAAAGTGACTGATACAATAACTGTTCTCTTTAGAATATCAACACGATATAGGTACTTATAATTATTTATTAGTAATTATGTTTCTATCAACAGTGAGACAATAACAAAAATGATTCACTGTCAGCTGGGGTTTATGACAGTGACCTTTTGAATGCATAGTTGAATCTGTTCAGGCTTCATGTTGCTAAGACTTGTTGCTACCCAGATTTCTAACAGACAGCTCATTAGTTTATGTTTCCACAGCCTTTTGATGTTGCACATTGTCTGTGCTCAAGGCTGCGTGTCCTGATTTGATTAATGGAGGCAACGACTGAAGACAGTGTCATTTTCGAGTTTCATGATGTCTTTCTCTCTGCAGCCACTCGTCCTCCCGGGGGTTGTCACACGGACGAGTTTCAGTGCCGAATGGACGGCCTGTGCATCCCCCTGCGTTGGCGCTGCGACGGCGACACCGACTGCATGGACCTGAGCGATGAGAAGAACTGCGAGGGTGTCACACACATGTGCGACCCAGCCGTCAAGTTTGGCTGCAGGGACTCTGGTGAGGAGGTCACACTTCAAATTAAGAAGTATGTGAAGCGCATGAAGTTAGACGAAGTATTTATTTTTAAAGTAACCCTGCCTTCTGGCCGTAGCACGCTGTATCAGCAAAGCCTGGGTGTGCGACGGTGACAGTGACTGCGAGGACAACTCGGACGAGGACAATTGTGAGGCACTGGTGTGTAAGCTCTCTCACCATGTGTGCGCCAACGACTCCACCATCTGTCTGCCTTCGGAGAAACTTTGCGATGGCAAAGATGACTGCCCAGATGGCTCTGATGAGAAACTCTGTGGTAAGAGAAAACAGTACTCAGGCTGTGTTTCAGTACAGGGAGCACCATAACAGCAAGTAAAAGCATCTTCATCATGGCTTCAGTGGTTAGATAACAGTTCTTTAAAGCTTTCCCGTGTCTCAGTCTTCCTCTTATTTTCTCTGTTTTACAGACCTGTGTTCACTGGACAATGGCGACTGCAGCCATAACTGCACAGTGGCCCCTGGTGAGGGTGTGATCTGTTCCTGTCCACTGGGCATGGAGTTAGGGCCCGACAACAAGACCTGTCAGATCCAGAGCTTCTGCGCCAAACACCTTAAGTGCAGTCAACGCTGTGAACAGGACAAGTTCAGTGTGAAATGCTCGTGTTATGAGGGCTGGGAACTGGAGCCTGACATGGAGAACTGCAAGAGCACGGGTAAGAGACGGAGGAAAACAGCACAGGAGGGGAAGATAGATTAGTGAAGAAGCTGGATATTTGACTGATGGTAGCTGTACTGTGAGGGAGGAAGTTAGAGAGGGGACTGGGTTCTGGGCTTTGTCAGGGTTCAAGAATCAAGAAGTCTGCTGTGGGTTTGGGACTGAGCAGGAGAGAAGCAGCTCAAAGAAAGAAGCTGTGTGGTTGGGGAAGACGTTGTATGCCAAAGTGTAATACTTATTTGGACAATGGACAGAGCACTGGAGACAGAAGGGAGGGGGAGCTTAAATGTCATTCACACAAGTATATGATGGGCAGGGGGAAGGTTCACTCAGAAGACAAAAAAAACCTTGGACACTGGTCTCTAGCCGTCTTTATTATTTTATGAAAAGAATCTCAAATATTAAGTATAAAGTGAAGAGCAGAAATGCTTTTTATTAAAGTCAGCAAAAGGCCAAGATGTGAAAAACGGAACCTGCTCAGTCACATCAAATCAGCTTTGAATTTTATCATCCACATAAAGAATATAGCTCTCTCCCTGCAGCAACTAGCCAATGAGGAAACATGAATTTATGATTGTGCTCTTCACTGCCAGGTCTTAGCGACTAGCCACCAGCACCCCGTCATTCATCCCGCTGCCTGTCTGGCTGCCTGTTAGGTACAGATAACTCCTGTCTTATTTACACTGCGTTTTAATTACCCAGGATTAGAGCCACTTTCAACACAGCCCCTCTTTCATTGGACAAGTCGCATACTGCAGTGGAACATGGCCACTGTGTTTTCCAGCAGAGCTGTCCTGCAGTATTTTGACTTGCAATCAACAATGACCAAGCAAACAGTTTTAACCCTTTGCCATCTCGTCGGTTCTCCTTTTTAAAGACGGCCTCTGATGTTTTTTTCTCCTCATTTCCACAGATCCTTTCAAGCCCTTCATCATCTTCTCAAACCGGCACGAGATCCGCCGCATCGATCTGAACAAGGGAGAGTTCAGTGTGTTGGTACCAGGTCTAAGGAACACCATTGCGCTTGACTTCCATCTTAGCCAGAGCGCGCTCTACTGGACTGACGTGGTGGAGGATAAGATCTATCGTGGGAAGCTGTCCGAGAACGGAGGTGAGCGCTTGCAACACAGTTAATTTGCTTAAAATACTTTTTTGTGCCATTTTTTATTTTTTTTTTACAGTTGTCTGAAATAGGATTACATTTATATTTACATACAAATTCTTATGGGGTTTTACGCCACATCACATGGTCTTCATGAGCAGATAGAGATCCTTTTACATTCACGGACATCAAGGGATTTACATTTCTGATTAAGACAACGCAATTCAAGTGATGAACTTCATAATGCAGATGGCTCTCTGTTAAAAAATATTAAGGATACTGTACTGGCTTTTACTGGATTCAAGGGACATTTATGAGTCATAAAATGTTAATCTCTAAATACAATATTGCACACTGGGGAAATACATTGTAGTTCCTTTGAGATAAACCACTTGTGCTTATTGAAATTTCAGTGATGACAGTTTTGCTGTGTCTAAAATCTTGGTGAACCAGCCTAACAGGCAAGAATATTCAATAAAACATGTAAAATTCCAGCATGCAAAGCTACACTTGTTGGTGCTGGTGCCATGGCTTCTTGTGACCAGAAAAGTAAGATGTGGCTTCATAAAAGGCCAGACCAGTCAATCATGACCGCTGTGCACCGCAAACAATGCCCTATCGTCACTGCAGCAGTAATAATGAGCAGGTCGGCACACTGAAGTCATGTTGCATCTATGTGTATTTGTCTGTTGCATGTGGTCGTTTGCGTACAGAATATTTACCAAGCACAGCCCACAGGCCACGTACAGCAAGTGTGTGTTTTCATAGACCCAGACAGGATAATGACTCATCACAAATAATTAGACATGTCCCTCTGATTAGGGAACCAATGGAAAATGAAAGGGTTTGAAAGAGGCTGGAAAATGGCTCTTTAGCCCTGCAAGACACCACATACTCGTCCCATTTGGTAATTGCAGTATCACACCCCCCTGCTGTGCCACTACTGTATTTATTTATTTATGTTTTGTTTATTGTACTAACATGTGTTCTCTCCCAAACAAAACGTCTATTCATTTGATCGAAGGAATTACAGTTTGTGATGCAATGTCAGCTTTGGATCCAAATAGCTTGATTACATTTACATAATTTGTAAATACTGAAGCAAAACAGATCAGTGCTTCGGGTTTACAGTACAGTCTGAAATGCTGCCATCAGCAGATCCCAGCCTTCAAAGCTTTTATCCATACATATTGAAGTACTGTGTGAATTCATTAAGAAAGTTAAGCGCCCCGGAGGGATGTTTATTTTATTGAGCAGCGAGATGAAATATGATTAGATCAGATTTCTCCAGCAGTTTTAAACAGAGATGGATGATACAAAGCATTCCTTAACATATGCCTTCTACTCCACTATGTTTCATAGATAGATAGATGGATAGATCATCACAGAGTAACCTATACACAAACACAAAAATCAAAACAGGATTTTTGATCATTTCTGCTGTCTTTTTTATTCGTCCTTGTAGCTTTAACCAGCTTTGATGTGGTAATCCAATATGGGCTGGCTACCCCTGAGGGTCTGGCAGTAGACTGGATAGCGGGAAACATTTACTGGGTGGAAAGCAACCTGGATCAGATAGAGGTAGCCAAATTGGATGGCACCATGAGGACAACACTGCTGGCTGGGGAGGTGGAGCACCCTCGAGCTATTGCCCTGGACCCACGGGACGGGTAATGGCTCCACTGCTCACTGCTCATATCAAACAAAACTCATTTACAACAATTTAAAGACAAAGTGTTTTGGTGGAGTAATTGCGGCGCTGGCTGATCCACTGATCCTGTTCCTACTGTACTTTATTTTTTGAATGACCGCATGTCTGTATCGTGGCATGACTCTGCAGGATCCTCTTCTGGACAGACTGGGACGCCAGCTTGCCGAGGATTGAGGCTGCATCCATGAGTGGAGAGGGCAGGAAGACCATCCATAAGGAAACTGGCAATGGAGGCTGGCCAAATGGACTCACTGTGGATTATCTAGAGCGACGCATCCTCTGGATCGATGCCAGGTCACACAGACACGAACGCACTCACACGAACATCTCTGTTAAACGCACATGCATATCTTTTAACTATACCTAGAAATGTAACAGAAAAATGTGCCGTACGCAGATCCGACGCCATCTATTCAGCCAAGTACGATGGCTCCGGGCTTATTGAGGTTCTGAGGGGACATGAGTATCTGTCACATCCCTTTGCGGTCACCATGTATGGTGGAGAGGTTTACTGGACAGACTGGAGGACCAACACGCTGGCCAAGGCAAACAAGTGGACCGGGAGCAATGTCACTGTAGTCCAGAGAACCAACACGCAGCCTTTTGACCTCCAGGTCTACCACCCATCCAGACAGCCGCAGGGTGAGAAAGACACGCACACATACTCTCAAAGTGCAGTTTGAAATAGTGGTACAAAACAGCTTGAAGCAACTAGTTTGTTCATTTACAGCTGGTATATTCATTATGAGAATGACAACCCTTGTCAACATTGCACAAACACATACTGAATTATTGTTCCATACTCATGTCTCCACAGCTCCCAACCCCTGTGCGGCTAAAGATGGCAAGGAGCCCTGCTCTCATCTTTGTCTCATCAACTACAATCAGACATTCTCTTGCGCCTGCCCTCACCTCATGAAACTGGGCCCTGACAAACGCACCTGCTATGGTAAGCATGAACACATACTGTACACAAACACTGTAGAAAACATACTCTTTGATTCCCCTCTGAGCTAGCAGACAGTTTTCCCTTCTGCTTGTCTTGGCAAAACTCTTGTTGAATGCCACAGTGTAATCCCTGTCCTTGCAGAATTGTTTGTTTCCATTTGTGTCTATGTGTGTGTGAAAGAGAGAGAGAGAGAGGATTAAACAATCTAGACTTTTTTTCACTTTGAGGTGCTATTGCTGTGACAGCTTTGGAGCGCATTGAAGTGTCTGTCCGTGAAAGCTGAGAGCGGGCCTGTTTATTCAGTGTGTGAGTTTAGTATTCAGGGCAGCACTTTCTATTATCTTCGGGGGTAATGGAATGGAGAGACCCATTCTGTCTGATGCAGGCATCAGCCACAAACCTCTACATCTACCACCTAGTCTGGCCTGGCCGATACAGCCCGACACCGTCATTATTCTCCCCCTCTCCCTTTCTCTTTCCCTCTCTTCCTGTCTATCATTTAAGCTGCACACAGCTAAATGATGAGAGGACCATTGAGACCAATGCAGTTGTAATGTATCTGGACTGACTGAATTCACTCTCACTGTCATGGCCGTGGATATCGAGTTAGCCAGCCAAACACAATCATCAGAGTCAGAGATGCAATTGGATTAACTGTTTGTTCAAGTGGCAGGAATAATGCGCAGATGCACCCACCCATGCTGCAGCCGCCAGTCCACAACTAGGGCATTAGTGTGCACTCACGTATTTGACTTTTAACTTGAAGCTTGCATTTAACTCCTGATTACTCCCATTGAAATGCTGAAGCTTTGGAGAACTACTGAAGGATGACTGTCAACGTCTTCTCTTCCTCCACCCACAGAGTCTCGTCAGTTCCTGCTGTATGCCCGACAGATCGAGATCAGAGGAGTGGACATTGACAACCCGTACTACAACTACATTATCTCCTTCACTGTGCCGGACATCGACAACGTGACCGTGGTGGACTATGACGCTCTGGAGCACCGTATCTACTGGTCAGATGTCCGCACCCAGACCATCAAGAGAGCGTTCATCAATGGCACTGGAGTTGAGACTGTGGTCTCTGCTGGTATGGAAAAGGCAACGCAGCAGAATACACAACACACTTAAGACTAATTGTTTTCAGTTTTTACAAGACAAAAAACAAGAAGATATAGGATTGATTTCTACTGATTACACCAGAGTAATTTTTATAAAATGATGAGTGGATAATTCAACCATTTGCTGTATAATTTATCTATGTATCAATTTTCATTTTAAATTCAGATTCAAGTTTTGCACTTGACTACGAAGCCATGATAAATTCTCAGATTTATTCGGAAAAAAAAAAAATTATTATCAAAACATTATCCTAACCATACTATATTGTGAAGAGGACCCATTAAAAAGTCACCTGAGGATGATGTTTTCAACCAAATTACAGAGTTAATGTTAATTAGCTTGATAGTCACAGCTGATAAAATCTGTTAGCGACAGTTATCGGTTCAGCTGATTAAATGAATGAATGGCTGTAGGCTAGAAATGAGGAGCCTGCTTTTGTCTGCTGCTGTGTGAAATCAAAGAGCCATTGTTTCAGAAATTACTTTGAATCTCCAGTGGTAAATCTGCCAGTTGTTGTAGACTGATGTGGTACAATGAAAAGCCGAACAGGCGTAGCAACAGTAACAAAGGGAGGAGGGGCTTAGTAAATTAGACAATGATGCAGAATGCGTTTCTGAGTTTAGATTTTTGGTTTTTATATAACATAACTGAGAATGCTGATTAATGGTTCTGTATGTATTTTTTTTAATCTTTCTCCAGATCTGCCCAACGCCCACGGTCTAGCAGTGGACTGGGTGTCCAGAAACCTGTTCTGGACCAGCTACGATGCAAATAAAAAACAGATTAATGTTGCCAGATTGGACGGCTCCTTCAAAAATGCCGTCATCCAAGGCCTGGACAAACCACACTGCCTAGTGCTGCATCCAATACTAGGGTTGGTCGTATGCACAAACACACAAACACACACACCATAAAGCTGTCACACTTTGTTGAAATGAAGTTTTCAAAAATTGTTCGCAGACAACCTCCTGATTTCACCTTTAACCTGCAACACATACACACAAACGTGCACACACACAGTCCTACACACTTCAGCACTGTCTTGCTGTCAGGCCCCCCTCTGTTTGCAGTCTGCGATGACAGGCAGAGTAGTTTGGTATAAATGGTCGCTGACCTCTGACTGTTTCTTCATTCAGGAAGTCATTCCAATTTTCCTCCCCCTGTGTCATCTTTCTCCTGTCTCTCTCTTTCTCTCTCTCTTCTTTCATTTCTATTTTGAAAGATAGCCTCTGTGCTCAGATAGACTATCTATGAATTATTTAGAGCCAGTGTCTCTGTCACTTTCTGTCGCTATTTCTGTTTTAGTGTTTATCTTACATCCTGTCCCCTCCTGCCATGTTCAGCAAATGTCCGGGGTTTTTTTCCCTTCTGTCTCCCCTCTTGAAACCTCATCCCCTTCAGCTCCCCAACCTGGCCTCTGCCTCTCTTCTTACCAGCACAGTAGAGACAGGCCATCTGTATTTATATATTTAGTTTTGACCTGCAGGAATATGTGTGCTTTTGAGTATTTGAGGTGGATGAAGGAAGGGTATTTTCCTAAGAAACGTCTGTGCCTTCTCGTGTTTTTTTGTGTACTCCTTCCTCTCTTTAGAAGACTTAGCCTACTTAAGCGGAGGAATGTTTCCGATCTGAGCATTGTTGGCATGGGGGAAAATGAGAAGCAGATGCTAGATCCATATGCTTGGGCTGTCCTCTCTTTCTGGCACACAAACACACTGCCCAGAATACGTTCAGGAGTGGGTGGGGGCAAAGACAGTCAGGCGGGGGGAGGAACTCAAACTCAAATGTGTGTGCTAAAACACGACAATGTGGGAGTTTAAGTGCTTCAGAAACTTTATTTAAAGGCACGTTAACAAACAAATGAAGGGTGTGGTGGATGTGGTAGGATATAACAGGAAGTGGGTGATGGGGGCAGAGGATAGATACCCTTTAAACATAGAGTGTACACATTCTAGACAGTGACACACAAATCATATTGTTGTGTAGACTCTGCATGTGTGTGTTCACTGAGGACTTTGGGCAGTTGGAGGAGCAAGGCAACTTGAAGGCAAAAGAAAGGTGTTTATGTGAGTGTGTGTGGTGTGGGAGAGTGAGGGAGTCAAAGATGGGATGATGTGTCAGAGAGAGCATTTTTCAGCTGCTGATTCGAATGCCCTGAAATAGATTTTCTGTGGATCTCTACTGTCCAGTTTGCCAACTCAGCTATATTTCTGCTTCACCTAGTTCCATCGGCCTCTGCTCAGCTTGGCTGAGCCTTAAATTGAAAAAGACATATTGCATTTTTAAAAAACATTCCTTTTAAGGTCACATACAGTTAGGTACGATTTACAGACTAGACAGATTCTACAGCATTTTGTTGTTACTATTACTGTTGTATAGTAACAACAAAAGGTCTCATTGAAATTAAGGTCACATCTAACATACGGCCACAAAACCAGCAAACAAACAATGGCCACAGGTAAACAAAACTATCCACCAATCAACCAACAAAAATGATCAAGACAAGAGTCATAAGAAACATTACAAAATAAAGCTTCAATATCTCCAAGGTTGATAAAAGAAACTAGCTTGCAAGCTGTTTGCAATTCTTTCCACGCGACAGAAAGTTAATGGATTTCCTCAGATTGTGATATTATTAGACTTTTTTGTCAATAAGAAAGCCCCTCCAGTTTTGCCATACTTTGAGCAATGAGGTTTGTGTTCTGAAGTCTGTGAGAGTTATTAGTAGGGCTTATTGACTAAGTTTGGTCAGCAAGGCAGACTGTGATGTGCTGAGAATAAATCAAAAGTTCTCCCACTCTTGCCTATGCTCTGCTGATTCTCTCTGCCTGCCTCCTTCAGGAAGCTCTACTGGACAGATGGGGACAACATCAGCATGGCCAACACAGACGGCAGCAACCGCAGCATCCTCTTCACCAACCAGAAAGGCCCCGTCGGTGAGTGACGTGCTGTGCTTTTCTGTGTGAGAGACAGCACACCCTAGTGACAGGGCAGGTCATTACACATCAGGTCTCTCTTTGTTTTCCAGGTCTCTCCATTGACTTTGACACAGAGCAGCTTTACTGGATCAGCTCAGGAAACAGCACCATTAACCGCTGCAAACTGGACGGCACCGGACTGGAGGTGCTCGAGGGGGTCAAGGGCAAGCTGACCAAGGCTACTGCTCTGGCCATCATGGGTATGTCTCCAGAAAATGTTCATTTCAGCCAGTGATGTATGTAGATGGAGGTAGCAAGAGATCAGCCATGACATATGATAGTGATGCAGATTTATGTATGCATCTTTAAATGATGCTCCAAGTTAAGGTTTATATGGTTCTTCCAGTGTTAGCTCTGGTCCCAGTGGAGGGAGAGTGTTGATCATCCTGTTGTGTGCTGTGTCCCCCAGGAGACAAGTTGTGGTGGGCAGACCAAGGAACTGACCAGATAGGAACCTGCGACAAGAAGGACGGGGGCAACTGGAAGGTCCTGAGGAACAGCACATCCCCCATGATGCACATGAAAATCTACAATGAAACTGTGCAGAGAGGTGAGGGACTGGCTTCTACACACCAGCTTCTTCTGAGCTTATAGACATTTGTTTTCGTTAAATTACTTGCCAAAAAAAAAGGGGAGGAAAATATGTCCTTGTCTCATTGAGGGTCTGTTTTGCTTGCTCCATGTAGCCTATTTATCTAAGCTAAAGCACATCTGTTTATGTCTCTGTAACTCCTCTTTGATTTGTTTTGTGTATTTATTCCTGTGCTTTTGTGTTTGCAGGCACCAATCTCTGCAGTAATAACAATGGAGACTGTTCCCAGCTGTGTCTCCCCACCTCCCCGACCACCAGAGCCTGCATGTGCACAGCAGGATACAGCCTGCGCAGAGGACAGCAGTCTTGTGAGGGTACGACAGAGCTACACGCACACTGTATTCTTAATTGAGCTAAATTTGGGTTGAAGAAATTGGATGACAAATGATAAATGTGTGATGTAGAACAAACTTTCCACAGTCTAAAAAGTAGGAATTTCATTTGTTTGCTGTAGGTGTTGGCTCTTTCCTGCTCTACTCTGTGCATGAGGGCATTCGTGGTATTCCTTTGGACCCATCAGACAAGTCTGATGCCCTTGTACCAGTGTCAGGCACATCCCTAGCTGTGGGCATAGATTTCCATGCTGGTAAGACTGCAATAAGTATGTATTACTTTACAAGGATAAAGGGAAGCTCTGCATGGTCTGACTCTTGATATGTGTTTTCCCAGACAATGACACTATTTACTGGGTGGATATGGGCCTGAGCACCATCAGCAGAGCCAAGAGAGACCAGACCTGGAGAGAGGACGTGGTCACTAATGGCATCGGCAGAGTGGAGGGCATCGCTGTTGACTGGATAGCAGGTGAGAGACACCTCAGACAGACTGTGTTTCTCTGTGGCTACCTGTGGATCTATCATTCTCACTCAGACTGTCACTGTCTCTCACCATGTAATAGAATAGGAAAAGGAGGTAGCAAGGAGAACCTACTGCAGTAATAATTACTTTAAGTGTCAAAAAGGGTCCACCTCTGCATGAATACACGTTGCTTCCTGCCCTGCCCTCCACAGGAAACATCTACTGGACTGACCAAGGCTTTGATGTGATTGAGGTGGCCAGATTGAACGGCTCTTTCCGCTACGTGGTGATTTCCCAAGGCCTGGACAAGCCTCGTGCCATCACTGTCCACCCTGAGAAAGGGTGAGAGGAAACAACACTGGCTGTAGCCCTAATTACCGTTCTGGTTGTCTTAAGCTTCTTTTTCTGTAATTTCTCTCCTTATTGATTACTGAGGAAGTTATCTCTGTTTATGTGTGTAGCTACCTGTTCTGGACAGAGTGGGGCCAGTATCCCCGTATCGAACGGTCTCGTCTGGATGGCTCTCAGAGGGCCGTGCTGGTGAATGTCAGTATCAGCTGGCCCAACGGTATCTCTATCGACTATGAGGTAAAACACAATAGACCATTCCTGCATTTATATCAGTGTGTTACAAGAAAGAGCGCGAACTTCCCATCACAACATTATCTCAACCATTAATGTCTGTGTGTATGTAGGAGGGTCTGCTGTATTGGTGCGATGCCAGAACGGACAAGATTGAGCGCATCAACCTTGAAACTGGAGAAAACAGGGAAGTGGTCCTGGCCAACAACAACATGGACATGTTTTCTGTGTCTGTGTTTGAGAGCTACATCTACTGGAGTGACAGGTCAGATTTACCCTTCCTACTCAGTCTTACTTATCCTCACTTTTGACTTTCTATCATTTGTATTATTTCTAGTATTTTTCCTGTAATATCTGCAAGCATAAGCCTTTGTTTAATGATGTTTGTCTGTCTGCTTTGAAGGACGCATGCTAACGGCTCCATAAAGAGAGGTAGCAAGGACAATGCCACAGACTCTGTGTCTCTGAGGACTGGTATTGGGGTGCAGCTCAAAGACATCAAGGTTTTCAACAGGGCCAGACAGCAAGGTAAGCACCGGGGTGTTAAATATGTAAAACTGTCAGTACTCTGCTTAACATGCAAGTTTGATTTGTATTTTTTGGAGTTAGTAGGAAATTAAATATCTCTGTTATCTTATGTCTGTTCTCCTGCATTTTCATTTAGAGATCTGAGAAATTAGTTTTTAAAGCGTGATTAATAATAATGTCATGGATTTCACATCTGTTTGCAGGAACAAATGTGTGCAAAGACAAAAATGGCGGCTGTCAGCAGCTCTGTCTTTTCCGCGGCAACGGGCAGCGCACATGCGCCTGTGCCCATGGCATGCTGGCTGAAGATGGCCGCAGCTGCCGGGACTACGACGGCTACCTGCTCTACTCAGAGCGAACCATTCTAAAGAGCGTCCACCTGTCAGATGAAAACAACCTGAATGCGCCCATAAAACCATTTGAAGACCCCGAGCACATGAAGAATGTCATCGCGCTCACTTTTGATTACAGAGGGGGCGGAGGAAAGGGAGCTAACCGCATCTTCTTCAGTGACATCCACTTTGGCAACATCCAACAAATCAGTGATGACGGATCCGATCGCAAGACTGTAGTAGAGAGTGAGTATTTCCAAATCTTAAGTTTGTCTAAACCTTTTTTTTTAACATCCTCTTATTCTTTAACAATCAATCCACACCCAGCTTACTTCCCAGTTTATCTCCAGTTTGTTCCCTCTCGTCATTAGTCAAGTGTCATTTCTGGTTATTCCACTATTTTGTGAGTAACAAAGAGTCTTAGTTGTAAACATCAGGCCCCCCCAGTGAGAAATCTTCTGGGAGGAGAAAACAGCTGGATTTCCCCAAAACACTTCCACTGATCTACACAGAACCAGGAAGCTTTTATTCTGAAGTTGAAGCCAAACTAGAAACAAAAAAATACCTTTTTTTATCTGTGCTTTGGGAACAGAGTGTATACAAACATAAACAGGCTCAGAGACAGATAGACCTTCATTCACCTTATCTCAGCACAACAAAACACAGGTGCACCGTTAATGTTTCACCAAAGTGCCTTTACTTTAATCTGTTTTACAAAGAATGCATGATTCAACATTGTTTGTCCCACTGTCCCTGTGGAGCAGCACCTCCCAAGGCAAGTGGTTTGATCTCCTTGTACAATATTCAGGCTAACAGCGAATGCTTTTAAGAGAGCACTGTTGTTTTGCCTTGTTAAGTAGACTTTCCTCATGAGGGCAATGGTCATGTCCATTTTGTTCATGTGAGTAGCTCAGCTTGTAATTTTTTTATTGTAATTCCCAGTAGTCAGGATTTACTGAGTGTCTGTGTGTCAGGTGTCCAGTTATATCAAGGTAGCTGCTGATAGTAATACTCTCAGGCAGCAGCCATAGCCACAGTCCCACTTGCTCGTTGCCCTCCCCTCTTGAACAGCCCCAGTAAGTCTTGTCTGAACTTTTGGGACATGAGCACGTAGAGGATGGGGTTCATCACTGTAGAGGAGGTTGCCATGAAGCGTGCAAACACACTGAAGGGGCCGTACCGTGGTGAGGTGCCAGTGGCCCCTGAGCTCCTATCCTCCAGTAAGGCCAGTGTCAGGCCATAGGACGGCAGCCAGCACAAGGTAAAAGCCAGCACCAGCATGGCTGAGGTCTGGGTCACTCTGCTCTGGTGGCGCTCTACTTGGGGGGCACTGCCGGCGTGGCGACTCCTCCACAGGAACACATAGATGCTGCCATAGGCCACTGCGATGGTGATCAGTGGTAGCAAGAAGGCCATGAGAAAGTGAAACAATCCATAGATCAGCTGGTCTCGGTGGGACAGGAACGCAAAGCAAGCAGCCCCATCGGGGGCTCGTCGGGGCGTTCCCACAGAGCGAAAAACCAGCTGGGGGACAGCCAGGCAGCAGGCCGGCACCCAAAGAAGTACAGCGGTTATAGACAGCCGGCGAGGGGAGAGGAGGCTGTAAGCTCTAGCAGGGTGCACCACAATGAGATAGCGCGACACAGCCAGTGTGGCCAGTGTGAAGACGCTGGCTGAGGAACAGGCCGATCCCAAGAAGCCCACCAGACGGCACATGAGATCCCCAAATGGCCATCGCTGCATAGCTATGGCGGCGGTGTGGAGGGGAAGCATGGAGAGCAAGAGCAGGTCTGCAGCGCTCAGGGCCAGCAGCAGGATGTCTGTCCCTGTGCCTGTCACAGAGCTGTGAGGAGACTGTCCAGTATGTCCCCTCCCCCTCCTCTGCCTCCCACACAGGATCACCATCACCATGGTGTGCCCCACCACCCCCAGCACCAGAATCAATGCATCTAGTATTGGGACAAGGACCTGCTCCACTTTCCCCAGCCCAGTGTCACTGCTGTTCCCCAGCAGATCCTCTGAACCTGAAGAGTTCCACTGCAGCATCTTGTCCTCATACAGTCATACTGCTACTGTTAAAACACTGTTGGCTTTTGGTTGGGTCAATATGCATAAGCCGGTCATAAAACTACTGATAATACAGGTGGGAATGATTACTCATACTGTGGTCCAACAGCAGTGTACTCAGAAATAACATCACACAATTTCCAGTCATTTAACAGGGTGTTGAAGATTAAAATGAACCAATCAAGACTACAGGTGACTGTTAAATACATATACATATTACATATTACATATATTCATGTTCCTACTGACAGTGTGAGTGACATTACCTTCACCTAGAGAATTGTCCTTTAAATCACATCCAGCAAATGACCATTCTCATAGTTGTGTTAAAAGCTGCTTCTTCTGTGAATCAAACCATTTCACAATCAGCCCCAACTCTGATTGGCTGGGGGGTCGGTGGAGGGAACAAAATAACGTCAGACCTCTCCACTGAAGTCAAGACACCATTGATTTCTCAGGGTTTTCATCCCTCCCCATCCAAGAGCTGAGAGCAATGAACGGCAACGAACAGTTGTAGATTGTGTGATTTCCTGTCACCGTCTAGCAGGCAGCTACTCCACATGACACCTTAATCAGGCCCTGTGCTCCGCAATCCACAATCAGCCTTCCTCCTGCCTCCAAGGAAGGGATCTCCTTAGAAACACAACGGTGGCAGAGGAGGAAAAGAGAGGCGAATAGCTCAACAGTAAGAGACGACAGGTGAACTCTGGACTGGTTATCACAGAGCAGGACAGAGATGGGCCGGCCTGCTTTCTGTGTGGGAGGGCCTAATGAGAAAACAGTTTTTTTCCCAGGGTCCACTGTTTCTGCTCATTTTCTGAAAGGATCTGTACATTTTCTAGAAGTGCCATCCCCACACACACACATATACAGGACACATACACAGATATGGTATATACACAAAGAGAGACATGTTTGCCTTCAGAAATCAGGGTAATTATTGACTGCCAGTTTGACAGCAAACACTGAGCTGCTATCGCACCCACTGCAGATAACTGCAATAAAGAACTATCAGTGTCAGTATAAGCAGCTGAGCTCAACAGCTGTAAATTCAGCTCATCTGTATTACTGTAAGCAACAAGCGAAAACATACAGAACTCCAGATAGGCTTAGGTCAACAACAATGTGATGATAAACAGAAGTGAGAAGCAAGAATTTGAGTCAAGAGTGCTGCAGGCTAGAGATTTACAACTCATTAACGGCACCAAAGAAAAAGAGGAAATAGGGGTGAATGGATTTCATGTTGCTCTCTATCGATTTTCAGGGCATTGATTTATGGTTGCGAGAGACAGAGGGGAGCTGCTTTTGCATCGCATGCCTCTGCTTGGTTTTCTTGTTGTTTCGGTGCATTCAGAGTCTCGTAGCACGGGCTAGACAAATGTTGATTCATGTCCGTGGCATTTCACTGTAGGTGTAGTGTTAAGTGTCCCACCTGGTGGTGAATCTCACTCATTCCTCTGGACTGAGCCGTGATAGAGTGAGGTCATCTGCAGCCCTGGAAAAGGCCGTTGTGATCATTAGACCCTGTTCCATTGCAGTAACAGTAACGAGGAAGCAACTATTACCAGTTATCTGGCATTGGAATGATCTGATGTGTGGTTTTTTGAACTGACTCTTCCTGAAGTACACAGATGTGTGTGTGTGCATGTATTGTTTGTCAGCAGCAGAGCAGCTGTTCTCTATCCGCCGCTAGAGAACTTTGTGTTCCTCCATCTTGGCTGCCTCTCGTCTGTCCTCTGGCCTCTGTGCAGGCGAGGAGTGCACAACCTCTTACTCATTTCAAGGCTGCGGAGTGGAGAAATGACTTTTTACTTCTCATCTGTTGATGAGGTAGTGCAATGGAAAGTAATACACTAGCCAGTAACTGTTATTGTGACCTTTTTAGTGAGCTATTTGTTGGATAAAAGCCTTGAATCACACTGTGTTCTCGGTCATTAATACCAAGCTGTCATGTCCGTAGGCCTGACTCTGTGCTATGCCACACAGCAGTTTGCCAGCACTGAGCTGCCGCCAGACAGTCCACACTTGGCCTTTTAACACAGCACTGGGATTGACGTCCTTCTTTTCCTTTCCTTCTTTTCTCTCTTGTCTCCTCCCTCATTCTGGTTTAATGTCTCCCTGTTCTTTTTCTTTACTCCCTGTCCTCTGTATTTATCTCTTTGTGTCTTTCCCCTCCTCTCTCCATTCCTCTGTCCTTTTTCAGATGTGGGCTCGGTGGAGGGTTTGGCGTACCACAGGGGCTGGGATATGCTGTATTGGACAAGCTACACCACCTCGACCATCACCCGCCACACCGTGGATCAGAGCCGCTGGGGGGGCGTTGACCGGCACACGGTGGTCACCATGTCAGGAGATGACCACCCCAGGGCCTTTGTCCTTGATGAGTGTCAGAGGTTAGAACCAATTCAGTTATTCACATACAATACTGCTCTTATATTATATCTTATTATCTTTGCACATATTTACATCACTTATTATTATGCTCTCCTGCAGCCTCATGTTCTGGACCAACTGGAATGAGCAGTCTCCCAGTATCATGCGCGCCACGCTGACTGGTGCCAATGTCCTTGTGATCATTGGCACTGACATCCGAACTCCTAATGGCCTGGCCATAGACCACCGCGCTGAAAAACTTTACTTCTCTGACGCCACCCTGGACAAGATAGAGCGCTGCGAGTATGACGGCAGTCGGCGCTATGTGAGTGACACAAATGCTCAACACACTGACACACATGGCGTACATCACTAAGCATAATGAAAATATTTGCACTGCAGCATAATTTTACTATGGGATTGCCTAATAACAGTCATCAGTTTGTTTATCTTTTTCGAGTTTGTTGCAAGACTGGAATGCATGAGGTCATGGCTGTGGTTGTGCTTCCCCCTGCAGGTGGTGCTGAAGAATGAGCCGGTCCATCCGTTTGGCCTGGCTGTGTACGGTGACTACATCTTCTGGACTGACTGGGTGAGGAGGGCCGTGCTTCGCGCAGACAAATACACAGGAGGAGACATGAAGGTCCTGCGTGCCGACATCCCTCAGCAGCCAATGGGCATCGTCGCAGTGGCCAACGACACCAATAGCTGTGAGTTTTTTTAATTGTGATTTAGTACGTTTTATGGCAAAATCAATTGTGAAACTACCCAGACAAGAAAGAATGCCTATTATAGGCTAATCCATCAAATTAAATACCTGCCAAATCTAGATACTTCATCACATTAGTGCAAAAATAAGTCATTAATCAATCCAGCTCGTGGACCTACAACATTGCACAAATACCACCAAAGATTATTTAATTAATACATTGTGAAAAATGAAAAGGTTTAAATGGTTTTAAATGTGTAACGAAATCTCTGGCAGTTGACAAATTTATGTAATCTCATATTGTGCTAGCATGCGTCTAAACCGTACATACATTTACAAGTTGAGCAGTCATTTGATTTGATATAGATCACTTGATAGAATTTCAGGTATTATGAAATTATCTCTATCTATCATTACTGCATACGTTCTTGTTCATGCCTTGGTGATAACATAATGATAGGGCCATTACAAATCAAGCTAGTTAAATAATAGGTTTTAGTAAAGGCTCTTAAGAAGTTAGTACAAAACACATGGACAAAGATGTTTTTTTCTGCCTCAACAGAGCAGTTAATGAAATGACAAAACTAATCTGGGAGTGTTGCTGCAGCAGATGAGTTACAGACACCTCCATTCATGAGCCCCAACCTTAGCTCTATATTACTACACACACACTCACCTTCTAAACTGCTGTTCACTTTTATCCATACGTCTTAACCTCTTTCTCCAACTCGTCTTGTTCTACATCTCCAATTGTCTGTATATTTTAAAACGAGTGCAGCCCAGCGTTTTATTTCCTTTTTCTCCTCCGTATCGTCAGCCATCCTCTCCCTCGAGTTGCCTCATTCGGTAAACTCTCTCGCGCTCCAATACCCCCAGCGACCATACAAGCCGAGAGCCTGCGGTAAATAGTTGTGAATCCCATTTAGATCAAGTCGCACTGAATTATGCATTCAGTGGAGGCAGAGCCGTTGCCACAGTCAGGCAGGCGTATCTGTCTGCTGATGTGGATGCATGCGTAGGAGGGGTGAATGTCAGGAGGGTGGATGTGGGGATCAGAAAATCTCATTCACTCAAGAGTGTTTGTGTGTGTGTGTGTGTGTTCAACTTTCCTCGTGTCTGCATAGGTGAGTTCTCTCTGTGCCGTGTTAACAATGGAGGATGTCAGGATCTGTGTCTGCTGACCTCTGAGGGAAGGGTCAACTGCAGTTGCCGTGGTGACAGGAAACTTTTGGAAGACAACACCTGCATAGGTAATGCAAGCAAAGGATTCAGAAAAACAAATGTTTGGCTTAAAAATCTTGTCATACAGAGATAACAAAAGTAATCTTAAGCACACATTTTTATTAAATGTTTTTTAATCTGCTAATCCTACTGTGCAGAAGCTCTTTGGCATACAGACCAAAATATAATAAAACAACAAGCAAAACTGAGATCAGGCTTTGAATGGATTTGAGTAAATACTGAAAAACTTTGCCATGCTGCATGCTTCAGGGGCAGGCAACTCTTCCTAAGTGCATTTTTCTGTCCTTGTCTCACAGCCCTTAACACTACATGTAACAACATTGATGAGTTTGAGTGTGGGAATGGAGACTGTGTTAACTACACCCTTACTTGTGATGGCATGGCCCACTGCAAGGACAAGTCAGATGAGAAACAGTCCTACTGTGGTGAGTGGAGCATCTTCCTCTGTTGAGACACTTTCAGCCATGCTCTTGCTGTTGACATTTGTAAGCTGAGTCTATATCATATCCTGTGTGATTCTCAGCCAACCGCGTGTGTAAGAAGGGCTACAGACGGTGTGTGAATGGCCGCTGCGTGGGGCATAGCTCCTGGTGCAACGGGCAGGATGACTGTGGAGACAACTCTGACGAACTCTTCTGCAACAGTGAGTCAGGTCTTTTGATTAAACAAGTTTCTTTTCCGCCTGCAGATATTTTGAAATCGTGTTCTGCCTAAACACCGTGTCTGGTTTTCTTGTGTCTGTCAGCTACACTGTGCTCAGCCGATCAGTTCCAGTGCAGAGATGGAGGCTGCATCTCCAACTCCAGCAAGTGTAACCAGAAAGTGGACTGCGAGGACGCCAGCGATGAGATGAACTGCAGTAAGTTCAGCAATAATCAGAATAACTTTAATAAGAAAAGCCAGCACTAGCTCCCAGGTCTCGGTAAGAAGTAGTTCTCCTCTCTTTGTTAAGCTGCCACGGACTGTTCCAGTTACTTCCACCTTGGAGTGAAGGGAGTGACATTTCAGAAGTGCGAGTTCACCACACTCTGCTATGCCCCTTCATGGCAGTGCGATGGAGCTAATGACTGTGGAGACTTCTCAGATGAAAGAAATTGCCCAGGTATTTTAACAACCTCTGATATACGACATATTTTTCTCACAGCTAAACGTACATGCAGTATTCAAGGATAAAGGGGAAATAATTTTTTCACAGATGGATTAGAGCAAAAAGTCCAATTTGGATTATTCTAAATGGAACTGAAACAAAAACAATAAATGTCTCCATCCATTAAATTGTGGTTTGGGATGACATTCTCCTTGAAAAAAAAAGTAAATTCATTTTTCTGTCTCTCTCTTTATGCCGGCTTAACTCCCTGATTTTTTCTTCTTCACCTTACCACTTGTCTGTCACTCTGCCAGGGAGCGGGAAAACAAAATGTCCAACACCCTTCTTTGCCTGTCCCAGTGGACGCTGTATCCCTATGAGCTGGACTTGCGATAAGGAGAACGACTGTGAGAACGGCGCGGACGAGGCTCATTGTGGTATGTTTAGAGACTGCACCAGAACCTAAACAATCAGAAATGCAGCGGACCGTCGCTTTGTTTTGGCACTCGGTTTACTCACTTTATACATTCTCTCTGGTCCTCTAGATAAGTTCTGCTCGGCCTCCCAGTTTGAGTGTGGGAACCACCGCTGCATTCCCAACCGCTGGGTGTGTGACGGAGCAGACGACTGCGGTGATAGCAGTGATGAGGACAGCAAGTGCAGTGAGTGTTGGGAACAAAACCATAGTGAATACAAATACAGGAACCAAACATAGTGCTGACAAATTTAGAATTCAAGTATTTTTACAGCAGAAGATTCAGTGTGAAAATACAAACAAACCAGATTTGAGGATATTGTGATGCTCTTTTAGCTTCAATCTTTTTGCATGGTAACAATAATGATGAAATGATGATTACTTCACATTACTCTACTGCAATGTGAAATGGCATGTATGCAAATAATTAAGGTTTAAATGATAGCTTTAAACCACAATGGTTGTGTTATCAACAATAATATAACAGTTCCCATTCTGCCCCTGAAATATTCTAAAAATCTAATCATTGATGATCACAAATTTCTCAAGGCCGTGAAAGATATTGAAAACACCTTCAGTAACGTCTTTCCATCACAGAGACCAAAACCTGCAGTCCCGAGGCGTTCCAGTGTCCTGGATCACACATGTGTATCCCTCAACGTTGGAAGTGCGACGGGGACAAAGACTGTCCAGATGGAGCTGACGAGAGCGTCAAAGCTGGCTGTGGTGAGTGCAAGCAGGGGCAGGGTATGGTCAAAATAAAAGCCAGGGAGATAAAGGGGGAACATAAATCCACACTGGCACCTGTTGGGAGCATAAAACCTTTTTATCTCATTTACTCACCAAATATTTTTATGTCTCAGTGTTCAACAACACATGCAGCAACAATGAGTTCATGTGCCAGAACCGACAGTGCATCCCCAAGCACTTTGTGTGTGACCATGACAACGACTGCAGTGACGGTTCAGACGAGTCCCAGGAGTGTGGTGAGTGGACCCGCGACCTCTTATTCCTGTTGGGGGCGATTTAAAAAGCTCTCTCACTGCTCACTCTTGCTTTTAACAACGAGCGCAGCCGTCCTTCAACCCCCGCTGCTGTTTTCTTGCTGCAGAATACCCAACGTGCGGACCCAATGAGTTCCGCTGTGCCAACGGACGCTGCCTCATCCAGAGTTCATGGGAGTGCGACGGAGACTTCGACTGCCACGACCAATCAGATGAAGCACCCAAGAACCCGCGTTGCAATGGCCCAGGTAAAATTCACACTGCCGCTTCCAGAAACACTTTATTTTACTTACCTTTTAAAAATGTATTTATCCAGTTAAATTAGAATATTAATTGACATTGGAATATTTAGCCAGATGTCTATTTTTCATCTGTAGCCTTTGGGCATGAAAGGGAAATGCAGGCAAGACAAGGGACACCATTATGGCACTAACAGCAGATCAACAGCGCAGAGAGTAAACATGGAGAAGTCACATCCAGTGTAATTAAATACATTAAAGCACATAAAAGTGAAAATGACACCAATTTTTGTTGTTACCTTTGTGGCAACTGGAAAGCACTCTCAACAGTGGTGACTAAGAGCCACACTGGTTGACCTTTTCTCTTCCCATTTAATTTCTTTCTTTCATGGAACAGAGAAGAAATGTAATGACACAGCCTATGCCTGCAATAATGGAAACTGTGTCAATGAGACGTTGCTCTGCGACCATAAGGATGACTGCGGTGACGGCTCCGATGAGCTGAACTGCTTCATTAACGAGTGCCTGAACAGCAAGCTGAGTGGCTGCTCTCAGCTCTGCGAGGACCTGAAGATAGGCTTCAAGGTAAGTGAACACCTGTGAAATTCTGACTCGAGTTCAGTTCAGTTCAGTCCAGTCGTGAATGTGTAATATAAACAGCACGTACTGTTGCTTTACCCACTCTTTGCTTTGCCACCTCACAGTGCAGGTGCCACCCTGGCTTCCGTCTGAAAGATGATGGGAAGACTTGTGTCGACATAGACGAGTGCACAACCACCTATCCCTGCACGCAGCGCTGCATCAACACGCACGGCAGCTTCCACTGTCTGTGTGTGGAGGGTTTCCAGCTCAGTCCCGAAAACCCCACCATATGCAAATCCACCTCTGGTAAGAAGCATGACAGATTAAATAATATTCAGGCGAGTTTTTAAGTCAAATCCACTCAAATATGATGTCGCCCTCCCTGCAGATGAAGAACCCTTCCTGATCTTTGCCAACCGCTATTACCTGAGGAAGCTAAACTTGGATGGATCCAACTACACACTGCTTAAACAGGTGAGACCTGCAGATACAGTATGTCCTTTTGAAGTGCCGGGAAAATCTCACAAACCCTCCTGCGGGAGGTTTACTGCTGGCCCAGACTAATGCAGCTCCTGTGCTTCGACAGGGCTTGAACAATGCTGTGGCTCTGGACTTTGACTATCGCCAGCAGATGATTTATTGGACAGATGTGACCACACAGGGCAGCATGATCCGACGTATGCACATCAACGGCAGCGATGTTCAGGTCAGTGCAGCAGCATCTTGTCTAAGCAAGATAGGGGATGGTAAAATGTACTGATAATACCTGCCTGGCTTTCCGTCTCACTATAAAACCTGCATTTAAAATGATTAATTAATCCTCATTTATACATGTGTATGTGTACTAAAAACCCAGAAAAAATAATTAAATCCTTCATTGCAAGGCACAGATTCAGGAAGTATATACTGCTTTATTTGTTAGGTGCTTCATCGCACATCACTCAGCAACCCAGACGGTCTGGCAGTCGACTGGGTTGGAGGAAACCTGTACTGGTGTGATAAGGGACGGGACACTATCGAGGTGTCAAAGCTGAATGGAGCGTACCGGACAGTTCTTGTCAACAGTGGCCTGAGGGAGCCACGCGCTGTGGCTGTGGACGTACGCTATGGGTAAGAGTGACATGACACAACTTTTAAAGATCTGGGTCACCTGAAAGTTAGAAAGTTGTAATGTGTTTGAAGCTACAAGACATCTGGTACCTAGTTGATGTTAAACCTGATTTGTTATGAGAAATAAACGTTACTAACACAGCACATCCTTGACAGGTATTTATACTGGTCAGACTGGGGAGACAACCCCCACATAGGGAGGATTGGGATGGACGGCACCAACAGGAGTGTCATCGTGGAAGATAAGATCACCTGGCCCAACGGTCTCACCCTGGACTTTGTCAACGACCGCATCTATTGGGCTGATGCTCGGGAGGACTACATCGCATTTGCCAGCCTGGATGGAACCAGCAGACACACAGGTATCACACATACAGACACAGAGGAGTGTGTTCACATACTTTTCCAGCTGATTCAACCAACTTATTTGTCTTTTTTTACCCCTGCCTCCTGCAGTTCTGACTCAGGATATCCCTCACATCTTTGCTATGACCCTGTTTGAGGAGTACATCTACTGGACAGACTGGGAGACTAAGTCCATCAACAGAGCTCATAAGACCCTGGGGATCAACAAGACCATGCTGATCAGCACGTTACACAGACCAATGGACATCCACATTTACCACCCGTACCGCCAGCCTGAAGGTAAAGCCAAGACGCCCAACATTCATAACTACATGTAAATGAGATATTTCCTGGTCCCTGTCTGATCTACTCATTATTCTACTTGTGTACATTTCCTCTGTGCTTTAGTGGCTGACCACCCATGCAAAATCGACAATGGAGGCTGCAGTAACCTGTGTTTGCTTTCACCTGGAGGGGGCTACAAGTGTGCTTGCCCCACTAACTTCTACCTAGCAGCTGATGGCAAACAGTGCTTGTCCAACTGCACTGCAAGTCAGGTGCGCTACCTCAAGGTCATAATTTTTGACATTTACACATTATTAATCTGAAGTAGTAAATCATTCTCTCTTTTTGTCTCTTCAGTTTGTTTGCAAAAATGACAAATGCATTCCATTTTGGTGGAAGTGTGATACTGAGGATGACTGTGGGGACCGCTCAGACGAGCCTGCCGACTGCCGTGAGTGATGGGAGCTGCCTAGATTTAATTTCCTGTTGAGTCAGTGTGAGAATACAGTGTATTGCTTCGTTTGTTCTGGTTAATACTGTGCTTTGTTTTCTCAATGTAGCTGAGTTTAAATGCAGACCAGGCCAGTTCCAGTGTGGCACCGGCATCTGCACCAACCCAGCCTATATTTGTGATGGAGACAATGATTGCCAAGACAACTCTGATGAGGCCAACTGCGGTACATACACCTACAGATTTTATATTTTTTTCTTAGTTAGTGCCTATAATAACTCATGTCCTCTGTTACTCACCATTTGTTCTCTCTGTGTTTCTAGACATCCATGTGTGTCTGCCCAGTCAGTTTAAATGCACCCACCCTAGTCGCTGCATCCCCGGCATCTTCCGTTGCAACGGACAGGACAACTGTGGAGAGGGAGAGGATGAGAAAGACTGTCGTAAGTCCTCTAATGATTGCGATCTTAGTCACTACAGTATGCCTGTTCATTTATATAAACACCACTTTGGTCCAGAAAAAGACATATACCATTTGTAGCCTCAGAGGATGAACCCTACTGATTGCGGTGACCTCTTGGCCTTTTTTTCTCTTGCTTCCCTTAGGCCACAGTTTCCACTTGTACATGCTGTATTTCAAAATCTAATGAGCAAGACAGGAAAATGCTGAAGACTTTCACGCTCCCCAGAGGATCTGTCCATTTTGACCTTTCCTTTAACAACGCCCTTAGGCCAAATGATGTTGCATAATGTAATTGCCATGACATTTGCTGAGCACATTCATCCTCCACAGAGGGAGATTACATGAACTGTTCTTTTGTGCCACTCTCGGGTCAAAATTTACATTTTAGCACCTTTAAATGCAAAGCTGTAAGAATAGCAACATCACCATGTTATTATGTGATGGATGTGCAGTCTCGAGGTGTCGCAACAGGACTTTAGCATTGTCATCTTTTTAATTTGTGAAATTTGTGATTACATAAGTGTAAGTAAGTGGTCTAATGTGTCTGTCTCTTGTGCAGCGGAAGTCACATGTGCCCCCAACCAGTTCCAGTGTGCCATCACCAAGCGCTGTATCCCACGGGTGTGGGTGTGTGACAGGGACAATGACTGTGTGGATGGATCCGATGAGCCTGCCAACTGCAGTAAGACACAGCTTATTATCACGGCACGAAACAAAGACCTCTACTCAAGAAATAAGTCTCCATTACAGCATGAACACGGTCCTCTAATTGTCTAAATCCTCTTGACTGATATTATTGATGGGAAGCTGTGACTGTCAGTAATAGATAAAAACAAAATCTAGAAAATATTGCACTGGGGTTTAGCAATTTAAAAAGCAAAGAGCCACAACAGGAGGATGATTCACTTCATCATTTCTCAGCTGTTGATTATTCAGCTGGTCATTATTGAGGCTGATCAGACTAAAACAGGACTGGTCGATTTTACACTATTATCTATTCATTATCTGTCAATTATTCTGCAGAAACAGAGTGAGTAAGCTTGTATTGTGTGTCTAGTGTTAAGACGTCTAATCCATCAACTCCTCTCTGTTGCAGCCCAAATGACATGCGGTGTAGATGAGTTCCGCTGTAAGGACTCGGGGCGCTGCATCCCGGCACGCTGGAAGTGCGACGGAGAGGATGACTGTGGAGACGCTTCAGACGAACCCAAAGAGGAGTGCGGTAAGGAGAGAGTGGTAGAGGGAGAAAAAATGAAATAAAATCAGGTGCAAAACTTTGTGCTTATTATGTCTGTGTGGTGCACAGATGAGCGGACATGCGAGCCATACCAGTTCCGCTGCAAGAACAACCGCTGCGTGCCCGGCCGCTGGCAGTGCGACTACGACAACGACTGTGGTGACAACTCTGATGAAGACAAGTGTGGTAGGCTTCTCTTTTTTTTCCATTTTGTGGAGGGACTCTGCTCGCTCACATGGCCACAACCACAGCTCATTATCTGTATGAAAATGATGATTTATAATATAACGTGAGCTCTACTGTAAGCAGACTTTAGGTGCAACAGGTTATAAGCGGTAAGCAGTGTATCACCTTTCACTGTGTATGTGTGTGCTATATTTACTCAACTTGCATGGTTGAGGCTTTGATTTTTCTTTTTAGTTAATTAGTTCTGTGGCCATTTGCACATCTCACATCATCTCATGTCTATTTTGCATTTCACACTGGCCTGTTGCTGTGAGCCAGAGGTAGGTGTTTTCACAGTTTCAGCTCGACCATTCACACCCTCAGCTCCCTACTCCTTCGTGTGCCCCTGGCTTGTCTTTTGTTCTGAGCTTTTTCCTTCCTTTCTGACCCCACCAGCTCCTCCACTACATAGAGTATGTCGTACCATCCCCGCCTCTGTTACCCCCATGAGTCAACCTTGTGATTGAATAACTGGCTTTATTTTATTCATGTACGTCCGGCTCTCAACAGAGAACCCTGTGTTCTTTTAGCAGTGTGCGCTGTTCCCACCTTTTCTCTTCTCTTTTCCTTTCCTGATGCCTTTCCTTGCTCCTCGCCTCTACTCTTTGTTCCTCCTTAATGGTATCCCTTCTCTCAGCCCTTCTAAACTGTCTCCACTTTGTCCCTCAGTGCCTCGTCAGTGTTCAGAGAGCGAGTTTGCCTGCACAAATGGCCGCTGCATCGCCGGGCGCTGGAAGTGCGATGGGGACCACGATTGTGCCGATGGCTCGGATGAGGTATCACTTAACCAGTTCCTTCCTGATTAAAATACTGCTTCAAAATTTGACACAGTAGGTGGTACTTATGAAAATAATTATCTGCTTTCAGAATGGCTGTGACGTGAAGTGTGACAGTGATCAGTTCCAGTGCAAAAATGGCCACTGCATCCCCATCCGCTGGCGCTGCGATGCCGATGCCGACTGCATGGATGGCAGTGATGAGGAGAAATGTGACAGCGGTGGTGAGAAACACAGTTATTTTCTCCTGGGTGTTTAGTCAAACATGATGCTGAAAATGTGGATGCATACAGCAGCTGATGTGATGTATCGTTCTTTCCTCTTTCCTCTTCTTTCCACCTCGTGTTTTAGTGGGTAGATACTGCCCCCTGGATGAGTTCCAGTGCAACAACACTCTCTGCAAACCCTTGGGCTGGAAGTGTGATGGCGAGGACGACTGTGGAGACAACTCTGATGAGAACCCGGAGGAGTGTGGTGAGGATTACTGTTTCATGTGTCGACAGGCATTCCTGAAGACAATCTGATACCCTGCACCTACACCTTCAACATTTCTCTCCTCCTGTCCCTCAGTGAAATTCCAGTGTCCACCCACAAGGCAGTTTCGCTGTCATAACGACCGTGTGTGTCTGCCAGTATCGAAACGCTGTGATGGAGTCAACAACTGTGGAGACAACAGTGATGAAGTCAACTGCTGTGAGTTGCTTTAATTTAAAAAGTTGAAAATTATATACAGTGTTTTAGTTGCTTACAATAAAGCCATACTTTTAATGAAGTTTAATAACAACAAAAAAAAAAACAAATTGCAGTTGCATTTAGGATGAGTTTTTGCACGATAATCAGGGTAATAATTAACTCTGTGACACCTATACTCCTCCACAAGTGCCTCCTTCCACACCAACATGTCAGAAGGATGAGTTCCAGTGCTCCAATGGCCGTTGCATCAGCTCCGTCCTGCGCTGCAACTACTTCAACGACTGTGAGGACTACGGTTCTGATGAAATCAACTGCAATAAGAAAGGTGTGCTGCGTCATAGTATATTTGTCATAATGAGAGTGTACATTCAGCGTGGTTGTCAGCGTGAATGCATGCTCCCTGTTTCTTCACCCCCAGACACAGTGCTGAATGACTGCCGCAGCAACAGGACAGTGTGTGGAGACGGAGACGAGGCCCACTGTGTGGTGAACGGCACCGACTCTTTCTGCTCCTGCAAACCGGGCTTCCAGCCCAAAGGACATAACAGATGTGAAGGTAGAGTTTTCTCTGCCCGGCTTCATTTGTCACATACTGTGTTGTGGATACAGTTTTCTCCATGACTTGAAGCTATGTGTAATATGTATTGTTTGGCCTTGGTTGTTGTTGTACAGATAAGAACGAGTGTAAGCAGTTTGGAGTGTGTTCCCACATCTGCAACAACACAAAGGGTTCCCACAAGTGTAGCTGCCACAAGTACTTCACCAGAATCAATGACACCTGCAAGGCTGACAGTGAGTACCTCTATCATAACTGACATTTGTTAGCTCTCCAAGCTTTTGTTTATCTGTATACTGTATACAGTCTGTTTGTTCTTCCTCTGGTCTGACATAATTTCCTGTGCATCCCCCAGCTCAGAGACAAGTGCTTTACATCGCAGATGACAATGAGATCCGCAGCCTGGACCCTTCCATGCCCAACTGGCGCTATGAGCAGATCTTCCAGGGTGATGCCAATGTGCGCATTGATGCCATGGACCTGCACGTCAAGACAAACCGCATTTACTGGACAAACTGGCACACGGGACGCATTTCTTCCTATGATTTGCCCTCTTCCTCCTCCTCTCCTAATAGCAACCGTAACAGACGCCAAAGTGACTCCAGGGTCACCAACCTGGAGGTAAGTGTGTAAATGATTGCTTTTGTGGAAAGATCGGTAAAGTGAGATCAATTTTGGAGGTTCTTACTGGGTCTTTGTGTTCAGATCCCTGATCTGAAGATGCCCCGTGGCATTGCTGTGGACTGGGTGGCAGGGAACTTGTACTGGACTGACTCTGGCAGAGACGTCATCGAGGTGGCCCAGATAAGCGGAGGACGCCACCGCAAGACCCTCATCTCTGGCATGATTGATGAGCCGTATGCCATTGTGGTCGACCCCCAGAGAGGGTGAGTGGGGCTCGGGAGACTGGGGGGAAAGGAAGCGTCGTAGAAAATCACAAGAATGCAAACTGCAGATTTAATTATGATAACAGCAGTGATGAATGGAGCTGTTCTATTTTCTTCACTAGGAAAATGTACTGGGCAGACTGGGGGAACCACCCAAAGATTGAAACAGCTGCTATGGATGGAACCATGAGAGAAACGCTGGTAGAGGAAAACATCCAGTGGCCAACTGGTAAAACACACACACTTATACACAAACAGATCCTCCTCTCCTTTATCATCTGTTCTATAATGGACACAGAGATTGAGTTTTTAATATCTACTTTTACTAACATTGTTGTCTGCACAGGTCTGGCGGTGGACTACTTCAACGAGCGTCTGTACTGGGCCGATGCCAAACTCTCCCTGATCTGCAGTGTGAGGCTGAATGGCAGCGACGCAGTTGTGGCTGCAAACAGCATTAAGAACAGTTGAGTGACACATACTCACAATGGGTTGCACAGGATTGTGTATATCAGCATGAAACTTCCATAACATGTCCTCTCTGCTCATACACAGAACTCCATCACCCCTTCAGCATCGATGTGTTTGAAGACTACGTCTATGGCGTCACCTACATTAACAACTACGTCTTCCGAGTGAATAAATTCGGCAAAGGCCCCATTGAGAACCTGACAACTGGAATGAACCATGCCACAGATATAGTTTTGTACCACCGCTACAAACAACCTGAGGGTGAGTAGAAAAGTAAAACTCTCAGCAGCAGCAATGCTCTCAAAAACAAAAACAGTGAGGAAGAGAAGCAGGTGGTTATTTATCCTGTTTTTTAATACTGGTTCTGTGTCTGTCCATTTCAGTGACAAATCCCTGCGACAGGAAGAAATGTGAATGGCTGTGCCTGCTGAGCCCCAGCGGACCAGTCTGCACCTGTCCCAACGGACGCACGCTGGACAACGGCACATGCGTGGAGCTGCCCACTCCCACACTGTCTCCTATCTGTGAGTGAACACAAACACACACACTCCCATGTACAGAGCACACACAAGTGCTTCCTCACAACTGATAAAACATCCTCTCACCGTGCTCTGCAGCTCCTCCCAGTGGTCCCTGCTTGGTCCAGTGTATGAACGGTGGCAGCTGTTTCCTGAACGCCCATAAGCAGCCAAAGTGTCGCTGTCAGCCTAATTATGGAGGAGAAAGATGTGAGATTGACCAGTGCAGAGACTACTGCAAGAATGGAGGCACATGCACACCTTCCCCTACAGGTAAGATTTGCACATTGTAAGGGCTGAAGTACGGTTTTGTGGGCCACCTTTATGTATCTGTTGGCCCAGTAATTTGACACATTCTTTCTCTCTTTCCCTTCTTTCTTTATCCCTTCATATGTCTGTCCTTCCACAGGCTCTCCCACTTGTCGATGCCTGACAGGCTTTACAGGGCCAAACTGTAACCTGCACACATGTAAGGATTATTGTAAGAACGGAGGCAACTGTACAGTTAGTGCTGGAAACCAACCAACCTGCCGCTGCCCCCCTGACTTCCTGGGCGACCAGTGCCAGTATAGTGAGTGTTCCCGTTATGTAGCCAGGTTTAATGCAAGTTTAAAAATGTACTTAATTACTTATACTGACCCGTGGGGAAAACTACGTGTTAATGTGTGTGTGTGCAGGAAGCTGTGAAGGCCACTGCCTGAACAAAGGCACATGTCTGCAGAGTGAAAATGGCTCCCTGCTATGCCGCTGTATGCCCCAGTACACCGGCAGCATGTGCGAAATTGACAAGTGTCACTACTGTCGTGACGGGGAGTGCATCCCCAGCAACAGCTTTTCCCCTACGGGGGACTTCACCTGCCGGTAAGAGCACTCACAGACACATAATTTGCTCAGCGTCAAACAGACACAAACAAAACAGACGTACACGTGCAAAGCCGTCTCGTCTTCCTCATCATCGCTCACATTTTTTTCTGTCCTCAACAGCTGCACAAATGGCAGAGTCCAGCCCAGTTGTTACACGTGTGATACAAATGAGTACTGTGCAAATGGCCAGTGCTCTATAAACCCCATCACTCGCCTGCCAGAGTGCAGGTGAGGAGCAGACTCCATGACTGTTTTCATTTGAGTCTGAGTATCTCCAGTGTATCATTGCTTACATATCTCTATTTTCTCTCTTCTTCTGTGTGTGTAGATGTTCACCAGGGTGGACAGGGCATCGCTATGAGTCCGTGGCCAAGGGTGAAAGTGCACCAGGTTCAGGCGGACGTGAGTTGCCACTTGTACAGTGACGTAAATGATCATGTTGCTTGAATTTGATATTATTAAGGATGACTTCATGTCTTCATTCATTCTTCACGTATCATTCTTATATGTATGTGGTATGTGTGTGTGTGTGTGTGTGTGTGTGTGTGTGTGTGTGTGTGTGTGTGTGTGCAGGCACAGCCTCCATAGTGATCCCGGTGCTGCTACTGTTGCTGCTGATTCTGGTGGCCGGAGGAGCGTTGTTCTGGTACAGGAGGAGGATGAGAGGGTGAGTAACACAGTCTTAAACACACCCACAACAGGAGCCGGTGCAGACCTCTTTTTGCCTTTGCACTCCCCCTTTTTCTTCCTCCTTTTCTTTTCCTCAGTCTGCACTTTCCCCCTCCTCTCTGTAATGGCGTCTCTTCTGCTCCTCAGGTCTAGCCGGCCCGGCAAAACCGGCTCCAGACGTTTGCGGTAACGGTTGCCAGGGTTACACTTTTCCCCCTCCATGCCTTCATTCAGTTCTGCATCCCGATGCTCTCTCTTTTCTCTTGTCTTTCCCTCACTCATGAGTCTTGGTCGCTGTGCAGTGTTTGGTCCTGTGGTGAATGTCGCGCCATTTTCTCTGACAATCATGGGAGCTGTGGCTCATCACGCTCCCACAGTATTACCTCCCTTTCAAATGAATTGCCCTCCTCTGAGCAGCTCCAGGGCAGATCTATTGAAAAGATGCATTGAATAGATCTGTCAGTGCTGTGGACCTCTCATACTGTTGTCCATCATATTGTGCCATGTTGTACTGTACTGTACCGTACTGTGCTGTGGTTTGTATTGTGGTAGTGTCTCTCATAGTTGAGACATGGACAGTGCAACAGCATTCTTCCAAGCTCAGATTGGAAAATGCAACATGAAAAATCCAGCATTTACTCAGAGGTAGACACCATAGTCGATGCAGATATTCCTAGCATATTCTAGAGGATCTATTGTGGGTTTATTGTGGTCTCAAAGGTTAGTCTGCACAGTGACAGTCCTGTGTCCTGTGCTACATGAATGCTGGGTTTGTGTAGGTGCCTGTGCTGTGGCTTAGTTCCCTCAGCCTGGATGGTGGTGAGAGTCACCTGATGCCTCTGCCCTCCCTTCATAATGTGTGGCTGTGTCCCTGCTTGCCCTGTTTAGGCTCCCATAACTTTGACTTAGACACAGAGGTGTGACTGTGCCCTAAATATTTTTGTGTAGGGCCAAGGGCTTCCAGCACCAAAGGATGACCAACGGGGCCATGAATGTTGAGATTGGAAACCCGGCCTACAAGATCTACGAGGGAGAGCCCGACGACGACGCCGGGGAGCTACTAGACGCAGACTTCACGCTGGACCCAGACAAGGTAGAGATAAATGCACATATATGTATCCACACACATTCCATAACCTCCTGCATGTCATATAATACCTAATGGATGATCTTTGATCCTTTCCAGCCCACTAACTTCACAAACCCAGTATATGCCACTCTGTACATGGGAGGTCACAACAGCCGCAACTCTCTGGCCAGCACAGATGAGAAGAAGGAGTTGCTATCACGCGGAGATGAGGAGCCCCTCGTGGACCCACTGTCATAGACTGTCCATCGGCCTGGATCATGCTATTCCAAACACACCCCTCTTCTTGCCTTTTAAAGAAAAAAAAACAGAACAAAAAAAATTGATAAAAAGTGTGAGAGAAAATTGATAAAAAGTGTGAACACTGTATAAAATGTACAAAAATGAAGGACTACTTTTGTATGTGATTGCAGTATTATATTTTGTTCTTTTGAGATTCCTCTGGTCAAAAATTAATAACATTTTCTATGAGAGATTTTTAATTTACACTTTGTCCCTTACCCTTTACCCAAATAGCCACTACCTCTGTGCAAAATGAAATGGAAACAAGAAAAATCAGAAGAAAAGATGCTATCATTGGAGCAATTTTAATTTTTTATTTTTGTATGAATTGTATAGAAAAGAAAAAAACATTGTTCCATTTCACCAGTGCCAACTGTTTGTTGCTTGTGTTGACTTTGAGCGGGAAAGGCAAAACTCAAAGTTTTCTAAATCGGTACATATGTTGTCTCGCCGGGTCTCTCGGCGAGGTGGTGAAGACGGATTTGTGATAGCACCGTTTGTGTATAGCACATGTAAAATGTCAGTACCAGATGGCAACTACAGTATTTCCACATAATTTTTTTTTTTCTCAGAGAACAATGTTCATGAAATGATTGTGTTGTCTTCCTTGCACAGAACATCATATTTTACGGTATAGTGTATACTGTAGGCTTTATACTGTAAAGATGTAAAGCAGGTATGTTTGTTTTTATCACATTTGTATGACAGTTGGAGCTTGTGTGTCGCTGAGATGAGAGGCGTTTCGATGTGTGATTGATGAGAATGAGGAAGTTGGTCAAGGATTAAACATTCCAGGCAAAGTGGTGGATGGAGATCGCAGATGTAAAGAGATGGTAAGGGTGAATGCCTTCATGGGTGGGGTGTTGGCTACTAATGGGAGGGCTATAGCATGCAAGACTTTAGTGGGTAGTGTCATGTTTGCACCATTTAGCTCTGTTACAAGGGTCTTCCTCCAGAGGAAAAGGGAGGCTGCAATTATGGTAAAATGGGAGGAAAAAAATCGATTGAGATGGGACTTCTGCTTGTCTATTTCTCCAGTCCATTTTTTTTCCCGTAAAAAAACAGATAGCGTCTGTCTGGCCTTGTGAGTAGATTTATCTTTCCACCTTTAGAGGATCAAAGTCTGTATGTTCACGGTTTTGTAATGACTTAGTCTTAACTGCATTATGTTCATTTGGTCCTCAATATTTCTCTGTTTTTAATGAGTTCTTTCTGATCTCTCACTCTCTGCCCTGCTGCTGCTAATGCTACCATTCTGGTCGCTCTGACACGTCCTTACACTCAGCCTCTGTCCCAAAAATGCTGCTTCTGTCAGAAATGTGTCAGCCATATCTTAATGCATGTGAAAAGTAACACCGATCTTTAATGTAACTACAATAACAAGTTTTTATTTTGCTTACCTGTCAGCAAGTGTTATTTTATGCTGTTGTATATGTTTTGTCTTTAATTGAGAGAGAAGTACAATCATTTTACCTAAAGAACATTTTTGCAAAATCATACATGCATTTTCAGATTATTTTTTTTTGATTAGTCCTTTTTTTTTAAATGAAAAATGACACATAGCTTTTATAGTACACGATGCATGGAGGCTCAGACTTTCTTCTGGAAAGAGAATAATGTTTAATTTTTGCTGGAGTACTTTACAAACTAAATAACAGATATTGTTATAAATAAAATTTTAAAAATTGTACAGAAAACAAACTAGTGTGTTTTGTGTTTTGTTCACAACTTGTTGGATGTTTTTCTGCTTTATCAGCGAGACGTAAACTCAAATTTATGTAAGCCCCACTGTTTTTCAGAAATAATTTTCCAGGACATCTTTTCAGTGACACTGGGCTGCTATGTCAGCTGGGGATCACACCCCAGACTAATTAAGTTTCTCTCTGTGGAAGTCTCCTTAAAATATATACAGTACTGTGCAAAAGTTTTAGACAAATTATATATTTTTGATTTGATTTGATTTTTTAGATTCTTATCCATCACATAATACCATCAGGAGGTGTCTAACTCATCCTAAATTCATTCTGCAGCATGACAACACACAGCCAGACACACAGTCAGAGTCATAAAAAACTATCTTCAGAGACAATATGATCTATACAGAGCTCTGATCTCAGCATCACGGAGTCAGCCTGGGATTAAAGGAAGAGGCAGGCACTGACACAACTTTTCCAACAACCTACCTGCCAGTGTCTTGGGTTAAAATCACCGGAATATTAATTCGGCATAAAAACAAACACAGGTAAAGTGCATATTAAATATAACTCACCATAACGCAGCAGCAGCTCTTCACCAACAGTGAGACTTCTTAGCCTTAGCAACACGGTTAGCAACGAAGTACAGTGCTCTCAGTGCAGCTACACCTGTTGCTGTAGTGGTCCTGAAGACTTGTTTCTGTCCTTCTTCTTCACGTTTTTTTCTTCAAAGAACTTTGGTTCAGGCTTGTTTTTTAACGCAGGGTGCTTTGTCTCTGTGTGTCGACGCAGTTTTGAAGGGTCCATTGCCTCATTTGAAGCCACATATGTGTAGAGGAGGCCTGTGCATGTGAATCACCTGTCGCGATAAGGTCGTACTTTAAGTTGGACTCCTGGTATTTCCCCACTAAGTGCAGCTTTGCTTTTCTTGACAGTCTTAGACTTTTCTGCTGTCTCACCATTGGGCCTTTTCCCCTTTTCAAAGACGCTCTCCACAGACATTTGTTTCTTACTCACTTTAGCTAATTAGCTTGCGGGTTTAATTAATCAGGCGTCACAAACATGACAGACACAGGTGTGTGTCAAGCGGTATCAGGAGGCACAGACGGATGTGATGGGCAGAGATTCCGGTCATTTTTCAAAATAAAAAACCCCGCAGATTCTCAATAGTCACTGAAGTGATATGAATTTAGAGATAAGAGCCCTATGCACAGCATGTAATGTGACATAGTATTTCTGATATATCGAACAATTATCTTTGGTAAAACACCACCTAAAAAATCAATTTAATTCAATGCAGTTTTATTAGCATAGTGCCAAATCACAACATACATGTAATAAATATGAAAAGTAATCAGAGTAAACGTACAGTAAGTACTGTAGCCACTGTCCGCATGTATTACCTCATTGTACACATTAGTTACATCAGACCAGTGACATATGATGGAATAGACTTTTCTGCGCATGCAACAGGACTGAAGATGGTATTACTGATATTACAAAGTAAAATGCTAATGTACTTCAGCTTCACTGAGAGCTGCACTGCGTTCATGTTTCAGAATAACAGAATAACCTTAGATAAGGTTTTACTCTTCATACAATTATTGCCATATTTTTGTTTGTCTTGATTATGTGTATGATACCGGTTCAAAATACGGTAGATAATAATGTATATATGTCGTGATCCATTAACAATGCAATGAAGTTTGTCAAACAGAAATGTCTTGTGTTGTTTAGTCACTGTTAACTATTTGTAGAAAATGATTACTTGCAAAACTAGCCAGGGTGTTATTTCCCACCCTTCTACATGCATGAAGTCAAGTAAGTTGTTCATATGACCTGTTTTAACAGTATAATCACATGAAATCTTTTAAATTAAATAATATATTTCTCTACTACTGCAGGACTCAGAGGGTTTTTCAGGGGACAGGGGAACTATATCAAATATCAGTCTCATAATAAATTTAAAGATTTTATCCTTCATCCTTCCTCCATCAAAGGAAATAATTCCTAACAGGTAAAGATAATACATGTTGTTAAACAATAAACTTAAGATGCAAATCCTGTTTGGTGCCCCTCAAAGCAGCTCTTAGAAGACGGAACATACAATATGTGTATTCCAGTAACTGCTTGTTTTAAGTAAACATCTTAATTTTTGAATTTCTACCAATGTGTAAAATTAGACTTGCAGCTACAACCCTCTAAAGTCACTTTGTATCAAAGTCTTCAATTTATGCCTTTAGCCTTCAGCTCCTCTTTCACTCTGCTCAGGTAGCCAGGGTCAGGATACCCAAAACTGTGGAAGGAGAGTATCTACACAGGTTAATATAAATATTTCAGAAGACTTAACAATGAAAAATAATTTATATCAAAAGAGAAAAGATTTGGCATCCGTACCATTCTGGTCCTCCTGAGGTGGAGGTTTTGTGGTGAATGTCGTTCCAGGTCACTGCGTTCTCTATCCCAGTCATACTGGATATACCAACAGTGAAAATCAGCCTCTGGTCAAATGCTCTCCTCAACAGGCTCAGTACTTCTCTGCCCTCAGTGTTGTCTGGCAGATATGCTCTTCTGTTAACACCAGAGTAATACTGTCCGGGTTTGGGATGTTTTTCCTGCAAAGGGAGAATGAAAGGTAAATATAAATAACAATAATGTCATAAAATGAACATAGACGTTTACAAACTTATCACACAACTGACACAGTCTCTTCAAATATTTAAAGTATTTACCGTCTGTATCCCACTTGGAATATGATAGTCTATGACTATAGTGCCACAGCCTGGGAATCCAGGTAGGGTTAAGGAATTTCTTGTCCATGACATTTTTCCATCTGGCTGATCTCCCTCTATCACACCAAAGACATCTTTGCACACAGGACAGATGGATCCACTGCTTTTCTTTGCTTGTTCCAGGCATTCCTCACAAAACTCATGCTTACACCTGAGCTTTTTCTTATTGGTGAATGCATCCAAGCATATAGGGCAGGTTTGGTCTTTATTGTCTCCTTCTGCTGCTGCCCCTGCTGCGGCTGCGTCTGTGTTGTGCGCGCTGTATCCTGAGTGTCCATTCGACACAGGTCCGCTGGAGGCTCCCTCTGACTGATGATCTTCGCTCAAGTTGTTCAGTGAGCTGCTGAACCCACTGGCACCATTGTACTGGGTGAACCTCAGGGGTGACGTTGCTATGGTCTGGCACAGACGAAGAAGAGCTCAGACAGCGTGGCTCTCCATTGACTTGTTTCCTCCAGGTCTTCTGTAGCAAGCTTTGACATCCACTTTACCTTGACTGATGCCTGATTCTTTAAAATCCACACCAAACTTTGTTTTGATCTTAGCTACCTGCTCTTTGTAGGAGGTAGTCATCAGCTTCCAGCAGCTCTCCTCCATGGTTAGCCCTGTATCGACAAGAGGGTCTTTGATGCTCATGCCAATGGTCAGTGGTGTGTGGGGGCTTGTCCGTTCAATGTCTTCAAAAAAAGTGTGGGTGTTTGTTGAGGCTGTATTTAAGGACTTATTGATGGCATCTTGACTTTGGCTTGGCCCACATACGGTCATTTCATCAGAGGACAGTGTAAGCAGAAGCTTGCTCTCAGGTCTCTGGATGATTTTAAGTGCGTCAATCCACTGTTCTTGATCTGTGAACTTGAGAGGAATGACTGAGCCATTGGTTTCAGGTATGGACTTCTGGACAAGGCTTGTGAATTCAGTGAGAGCTTTGGTGGGTTTCCATCTTTCTGGTATGGTACAGATTTGACCATCACTTCGGCTTCAATTGTAACTCCATTCTCTCTCTCTATACGTTGAATTTCTTCCCTGTAGATATGGCTCACATACCAGTAACAGCCAACTGGGAGAGACACAGGATGAAGGCATGTTGCCTCTTCAGCTGCAGAAACTGCTGCTGAACTGCTTTGTTTCTCCACTTGTACTTGCACCTGAATAAAAATATAATGTATCAACTTAGTTTTAAAAAAGATGATAATTTAAAGAAAATTTTAATTCCTACTGATTTACTACACAGTACATACATCTTTAGGCTTTGACACAGATGAAGAGGGGGGGTTCACTGAAGCAACATCTGGTATTTGTGTCTCCAGCTCTTGTGTTCCCACACTAACAGACTTTACTGTGACTGTTGGTGTTCCATCTTTGTTGGCCAGTGTTTGTCCAACCAGTTCCTGAAGCTTACTCAAAGCTTAAAAAGAAGATGAACACAAATGAATTTGCATCCAAAAGAAATTCAAGAAAAGCACAACAAATTGAATTGCAAAACTAATATCAATACAGGAAGCTGCTCAAAATATGTTGTATTGTATTGGTCATACTGCACCTGAAGCAGGTTTTATCTTTAATACAGCTCTCCCATCTTCTGAGGCATTTTCAACTGTGCAGTCTACACGTATTTTCTCGTTGTTGCCCCAAGTCTGAAGAACTCGCTGTAGTATCACCTTATATTTCTGCGACTGACAAGCCCCTAACCACTTGACACAGAGAGTGACTTGAGCTTCATCTTCATTCTGAGCCTGAAAACATGATAAAATTAGTGCCACAGTATTATTAAGCAAAACAGCAAAAATCCTCCCTGGTATTCAGCTTAAAATGTCTGTTTGGAAAATCATTTTTTCCAGAGCATTTTATGATTAAAAAAAAAAAGAAAATAGAAAATGAATGGCATCACTGGCACAGTGTACAGTTTCAAAAAAAGAAATGGCAATTAATTACTCCACTGGACACCATGTAAAGTAGATACTGGATATCATATGTATATGTACTGGAGGTCTTGTTTTTAAACTTAAATTGCTGGGTTTAATACATGCAGTATGATAATATATGTGACCAAAGTAGACATCCTCCATACAGCAGAGAGCAACAGTGATTCTTAGGGCTAGCATAGTCTATCCTGGAAACTTTCACTTTCACATACACTTTACAGGAAAACATACAGGCCTGCTGAAACTCGACCTGGATTTTCTATACACTTGTTTTTTATTCTTAAATTAAGTGCTCATTCACTCTGACAGTTTCTACACTCTGCACCAGTTTTCAAATCAAAACCTGAACTGGCACCAGACTGGTTTAAATGATATCTGTGACTAAATATGCAAGTTTACAAATACTCTCTCAAAAACATACCCACCTCATCACCCCTCTCAGGAGATGCTGCGGGTTGCTGGTTTGCGTCCCACTCCTCACTCTACACCAACCACGAGAGAAGACAGGAAATAAAAAAGAAAATTGTGGCAAACACCAACAATTTTAAGCAGTATTATTCCTACTGAAGACAGTCGCTGTTAATATTCACAAATTAATACCAAAGCTCCTTTAACATTTGTCTTTCATACTGTTCCAGTGTTCAGCATTAGACTTGATACACAGCTACTCACAATTTCCATGTCCTCTACCTCACTGCTTGCCATTTTGACAGTCTTCTTCCTTTAAGACACAGCAAACATTCATGACACAAATGACAACAGTGTTTGTTAAAGTCATGCCGTCATGTTCTAACAACCAACAAGTCCTTATTTAGTGTATTTATATAAAAACTGCACAAAGTCAATTGTCAAATGTCATTACGTTTTAAGGATTACTCAGCTTCGACTCCACTCCACGGTTGCGACAGACTAATGCAAACTTCTACAGGCTATTTCTTCGCTGTCCACTTTTCTCTTTGATTTTTAACACAACCTCTGACACAATATTATGTCGCAAGCTTTAGGTCTAATATTTGAACGAACATACAGCACGTTAAAATGAATTTACTTACCTTCCCGTGACTTTACGCTTTAAACGCAGCCTCTACTTCCTTGTAAATGAAAGTGAAAGTCTTGCAGCTAGAGGCGACGTCACAGCTGCAGACTCAGTCTGCATTATCAACAAGTGCAGTCATTGGCCTGATGTGTTCGGTTTCAACTGAGACTTCACTGCAGGGCTGATCTGACCGCTTATATCCAGTCAATAATCTGTAAATCAGCGGTACATTTACTCAGCTACTGTTCATAAATACAGTTGTGAGATACTTAACCTGGGCATATTCATTTTCTGCTTCTTTACATTCCACTACATTTCAGAGGTAAATGTTGCACATTTTAGTCTTTACATTTATTTGACAGGTGTTATTTCTTTATGGATTAAAATGTATATAAAATATAATCAAATAAACTATGATGTATTATTATGAATTAAAGTACCCAACAGTATTTAAAGAAGGTAATATGGCTAATGCATGATGACTACTTTTACTTTTGGTTAGGGTATTTGTATATTGTGGAATGTGTACTTTTGCTTTTACTTTTAAATGTCTGAGTACTTCTCACTGTCTCTACCAAACTCCAGAGAATGGTTCCACAAAAACAAAAAGTCAGAGGTGCAAAATCTGTTTATTCTTCATCTTTCAACAGTATCCGATCTGATTCGTAATCTTTGCAAATATACACAAATGATTTAATTGTAACATAGGTGTAACAAATGTCTTGTAGAAAAGAAAATCTTATAAAAATTATTTTCAAAAGCAGTTTCAAACACAAATGTAGCAATGTGCTGTGAAAAATAAAATAACTCCAATGCAAGACTGTCATACAACAGATCCAAAATACTGAAGTGGCACTAGCATACATCAGCAATATATTTAAAAAAAAAGAAAAAGTTACTGCTCTTCAAACAAGATACTCTTAGATCTGAACCATTGCAGCAATAAAAGAGCAAAAAAGAGCAAACACTAAATATGACTTCATTCTTTCTGGACTTGTACATCTTCCACTTGCTCCACTCAATCTTAAAACTATTATTTCTTCATATAGTAAAGTAATCTTCAGTCAAAACTAACTTGCACTTTAACTTTGTCAACTCAGCTACTTCAGCCTACTTATCTTTGGTGAGAATACTGATGTATGTGAATATACAGTGCAGTCCACTTCTATATTATATGTTAATATACAAAGAGCTGGGTGGAAGCAGGTAAGGCTGCCACAGTGGCAATGTACGCAGAGGCGGGAAGGAGAAGGCATCGGTGTGAGTTGCAGCAATGGCACAGTGCCAGCTTTATGTGATGACAGTATCGTCGTCGTACAATATCACCGGCAAGCAGAACGACTATTCAGCTTCGTCTTTCAGAGTGAACCTGGAATAGAAGAAAAGTCATAAAATGCATACACCAAGACATGGTCATAAAACAATACAAAATGAAAAAACAAGTGCACAGGTTAGTGATATTCCACTCAAAATTTCTAAAAGCACTCCTGCAGCATAATCTATTTCTCTGCTGTGCGTACATTTACTTAGTATGTTAAAATAGTCACAGTTAAACAGGCTAATTCCAGTGCTGATTATCTGGAATGTACTGATTATACTGATAGACAGCAGTGTTCAGTAGTGGCCACAGCCACCTTTCACATCAAAAGATGGTGACACTCACTATTGTTGGACACTAAATATACTAAATAGATACAAAACAGACTTTGGGTGGAGTATCACTTTAACAAACTTAAATGCAGTCTGAAGAAGGTTCAGTCAGCTCTGCTCACCATTCTGTGACACCAGAAATCAGGTCAACTTCAGCCAACTCGATTTGCACCTATAACAGGAACGACAGGTTAGCATCTGTACACACAACATTTCTGCATGTGTTCAGAGCACTCAAAGAATTACACACCGAGCATAAGAGAATCTGAATCAGAATCTGAAAGCTGGGGATATATATGAAGTGTCCTGCAATACATGTTATCTACCAATCAAGCCAATACTAGCATACAGTTTGACCTGGAAAGGTGTGGATTTAACCACATTTTATTAGTGTGTGTGTGTTCTGGACTAGTCATGTGATATTGTTTGCATACTCTACAGGCCACTTCTATGTTTTTTGTTAACTAAATACCACTGACTACTGCCAAAAATCTTATAAAATCTGTCAGTGTGTGTGGGATACAGCACATTTTCAAAATCTGAATTTCAAGTCCCTCTGTGTTTCCCATTACGTATGAAGGGGGGGTGTAAATGGTGTACAGTCTCAGACTGACCTGTCCAATGACATCGCGGCTCCTGAATGAGGCCGAGTTATTCTTCACTGATACACTGAGGCGCCTGAATTTTGCCTCCTCCATGGGCAGATCATACTCAAACCTTAAAGAAAATGCCAGAGATGATTAGATGTGAATGTTGACACTAACACACGGATACAAAGACAAGTGCAATAAGTCAATTAGTTAATTACTTCTCATTGTATTCTGGTTTGAGGTCTCTCTTCTTCACAGCTGTCTTCCTCTTGGTGGCCTTGCTTTTGTCTGGCAGCAGCATAAGGGAGACATAGCTGTCTACACCATCCTTACTGTGAGACAAAAGGCCTCTGTGCACAGAAAAAGAAAGTACAGCCTAAATACTTTTACATGTTAAAACACAAGAATAGTTAAAAACACACAGCATGTTAGTGCAATGTGCAAAGTATGCATTGGTCATATTTCATTTGAGTTATCATCAACAGTGTCCTTTCAGTTTGTAGGTCCTTCTTAAAGGATAGGTTTTTTTATGCAGATCTTTTTTCTGTGTTACTATGAATTATAATTTCAAAGAGAATCACAAACCATGGTTTGAACAGTCTTACTGAAAGTGTTGTGGAATATTATTTGAGGAAGCACACCTGCAAGCATGGACAACAACGATGAGCTTTCTCTCCTGGGTGGCATACGACAGAGACAACTTCACCTGCCCATTTCCAGACCCATAAGCCGCACAGGGCAGAGTCTCTGCACTGATCATATCTACCATTTTGGTATCCAGTATCTATTTGAAAACAAATTCAGATTAGCATAAAAAAATCATTGTTTATTAGCAAAAAATATGACGTTATTACTTCTGTAAGCGCAGATGTATTTGCCTTCTCACCTTGAGTTCAGCCCTAAGCAGGATCTGACTCTCAGGTGAGGCTCCATCCAGATGGAACCACTGGTCCAGGACCAGCTGTGGCTCTGCAAGGAGTTCCTTCACAGTAACCACCAGAGATCCCATTGGTTGGTCCCAGCCGCTTGACAACTGCAATGCCAGAGAGACAGGATGAAACTTTCGCTCCAACATTACTTCAAATGCAAACTGCAACCACAAATGGATGCAGCAGCCAACAGCAGAGATGCAGATTCTTTAAACAAATAGATAAATGCCTTGCCTTTACTACAAGCATCTGATGTTTAGGGTCACGGACCAGGAAGTAGAAAGACTCATTCCACTGAGGACTGGTGCCACGGTCACAAAGCTAAGGATGAAAAAATAAGATAGAGTCATTACAATTATGAGTTACTCATTAGATTGAGAATAGAGAACTGTGCACGAGGAGTCTTACTTTGGTTTTATATGTTGTTTCACCCAGAACAAGCTCAGCTCCTGCTTTGGGCTCCTTTCCACTTTTCTTCAACTGATAAAGCAGAAAGAGGCAATTAAACTTTATTATATAAGGAATCATTTTTGTTAACTACTGCACAGTGTGTAGATACATTGCAGGTGACTTACAGGTAATGAATGTGCTCTCTCCACATGGACAAAGAGCAGAGCAGCAGAGGAGACAGCTTTGTTCTGATAAGACTGGAGAGACTGAAGCTGCAGTACCTGTAACATGGAGCACAGCCAGTGAGGCCTGACAACGATGCTGCAATGTGAATAATGTTACCTGTGTTGTTGGAATGTGACTCGACAGCTTCATTTAAGAGGCTGCTATCTTTGGTACACTTCAATAGTCCATGTTTGAGGAACGTCTGAATAAAAAGAGTGAGACTAAAGCTGGTGGGTGATTAACATAGATAAGGACTGACCTGGTCAAGTCTGACTGCATTTGACACAGTAGGGACCCATTCCAGTATCAAGTGAACCCGCCCAGACTTCACATCATTCAGAGTGTACCACTGCAACAAAAACAAAGTCAGGCAAACAAGCAAGGAAACGCCCTTCATAGAGGGAAATGAAAGAGTTTAGGGATCACATGCCATGAATTCTGAGAATGATTTATTGACTAACCTGATCTGTGTACTGCGATCTGATGACCTCATTTAGCTTAACACTGAATCTGTGAACATGAAAACAGGCAGTTGTTTTACAATGATTTTAATTTCAACTGCTGACTCTAAGGAGTATATTACCATCATATAATAAAAACAGCAGAGAAGCATATGCCCCAGATGGCAGGCCCTCTGTGAACCAGTTTATCTGATCTTGTCCTTTTAACCTTGACCTGTGATAATAAATACTCAACGACTGACTCATTCTTATACACTGATGTATTTCAGTACAAAATTTTGTGAAGTCACACGTGAATCTCTGTTAGAGTTCTTATCACACAGGTCAATGTACATAGGACTATACACTTTTTTTTTTTTATCTCCAGTACTGACATAAGTAACTGATTAACCAACACAGAGAAGTAAACAAGACACACACCTGCCAAGGAAATCATCAGAATCTATGTCCTTATCAAATGCTTCAAACTTAATCTCCTGGACACTGTTCCCAGTCAAAACCAACTGTTAAAAACAAACACAAACCCATATTTGTAAAACAAGCAAACAAACAAACACTGTACATACAATGAAATCCAAACAATGTACAGTACTTAACCCTAAGGTACTTCATACCTCATACATTTCATTCCATGTTGGGTTCAGATTCTCTTTTATAACGTGACTCTTAAATGCAACACCGCCTATGTTGATTTTGACATAGGGGTCACTCTTTCCCTTCACCATGCCCCCCATCAGGTTATCCTTGGCAACCAGATTCTGGGCCTCCAGCAGGTGAATCCTCAGCAGCCCCTGCAGGGTGAACATTGTAAGTGACTAAAACATATAGGACGTCTTTGAGCAAACAGCATCTGTAGCTTTTAACATGCAGCTACTCTAAACTGTATATTCCCAGGGTGACCCAGACAGCAAGAATCAGCACAAATATTATGGAAGAACAGCATTTTTTCATTATGCCATAATTTTGGAATTATTTTCCTTAGTATAGTATTCAACCTTTGTGGCCAAAAACAGACTTCTTAAATCCAAACCATTTTCAATAGCACCTGGTGGTTTCCTACCTTACATAGGTTTATTTAAATCAGTTCACAATATGTACAGGAGATGCATTTTGAATAGATCACATGACTGCTAGTAACAAAGACCTGACATTAGGAACACAATGCCACTGTAATAGGAAAGAATGAACTTTTGTTGTGTCTAATCCAAATGTGGTTTATAAGAATGTGTTTTTATTTTTTTATTTTTTTTCATTTAGTAAAGGTCCATCCTTCAAACCAGATCTCTGCACATTGTATAAATGATACAATGCTCAGTTCTATTTTGAGCGCTCCTGTTCAAAATGAGTGAGTTCAGCAGAGGAAGCTGAAATCACCTCAGCAGGACTTAACATTATATTTTAAGACAAGCAGAAGTGGCACATTCACAGTGTATGGAAATTCCAGAGACCCAGCAGCATCAGTTCACTAAAATATTCACCATCAAATGACTGCAGATAAAAAGGAGCAATAACTAAAGACTTGCCATTTCCCCTGTGTCCTCAGTTATGAGATAGTTTTGATGGACATTTTCAGATAATATGGTTTCTAAATTATTATTGAGTTTAATTATAAATTTATACCGTCACCTGAAATAGTAACAATGTCTGAAAATTCAGCCTGGGACTGTGATGGGAAACAAAGCTTAACTTCCAATCTGCTAATCAAGGCATAATATAAACCCACCTCTTTACCAAAGTTCTGGCTGGGGGTGGTATGTGGTGGAAGCACTTCAGCAGGTTCTGGGATCTCTACTGTGCCCAGGGTTTCAGCAGGAAGACCAGTCACTGTGGCATGGGCAAGGTTATCTAAGCCAGTACTACATTCATGCACAAACAAACACACACACACACACACACAACATACAGTTACTGATCATTATTCTATCATAGCTTTTCTTCAAATTTATGGCTCTCTAGGTAATGATAAAGGGAAAAAAGAACATGGCGCTAACCCCTTTGTTTGTATTTGCTGTGGTTCAGAGTCTCCTGTAATTGCTGAGTCTGACTGTGGGGGGTGCTGTTCTGCTTCTCTTGGTTCCTCCACCAGCTGAGCAAAATTACATGAAGGTCATTAAGGTGAAAACAGACAGAGCATAATAACAATTGACTATTGTGTGATGTAACTCACTGCAGCAGCAGGGAATGTATCAGGTGCAGTGTGAATGGCAGCTGGTTCAGCAGGAGTAACCTTTTCAGGAAAGGCATGTACTTGTGCTGCTTCAGGTTGTTTAGGCTGGTTGGGTACTGCAACAGACCTAAATACACACACTGCTGTCACCAAACACCACAGCCAGACTGCTGACTGGAACTAAAAAAAAACCAAACAGTACGCTCTCTTTTTGTGAAATAACTTCACTGAGCTACAAATGAACTTGTGCACTTTGTAAGGAGTATACTTCCTGACACGCCCCACCCTTGCATTCCTGCACTCACTCTCTCTTGAACAGCACTCTGCAAAATGGTTGGTGTGCATTATCAAATCAACCCAAAACACTCACTCATGTTTTGGCAGCTCTGAGTTTTTTTCCTCCTCCCCAGATGCTTTGAATGCCTTGTCAGTGGTGGTGATCATCTCTTCCTTCTTTGAACTGGTTACAGAGGGCTGCGGAGCTTCAGTCATCCTTGAGTCAAGAATCTGTCACCAACAAATTTGCAGTTGGTTACTCTGTGTATCAGAATCAATGGCACTAATTTGCTGTGTGTGTGTGTGTTCTGTTACCTTGAGTTCAGCCCTTAGCAGAATCTCACTTTCGGGTAAAGCCCCATCCAGATGCATCCACTGGTCCAGGACCAGCTGTGGCTGAGAGAGCAGCTCTCTCACGGGAACTACCAGAGATCCCATTGGTTGGTCCCATGCACTTGACAACTACAGAGATTGCGGCACATTTATGATGTCATTCAGAGGATAAGATGTTTAGCAGTAGGCTTTAGATAGCAGTTATTAGTATTGTGAGACACACAGTACATTCACCTTAATTATGAGCATTTCCTCTGTGGGGTTCCGAACCAAAAAGTAGAATGCCTCATTCCACTGAGGCGATCTGGAGCGATCACACACCTTCAGTCAGAAAAAGAAGAAAATATGGGTTATGGTAGATCCTTAAACCAAAAACATATAAATTTTCTTCCTCACAGTTTGAACTCAAAAAGGTATTGGTGTGCACTGCTGTCAAGCCTTTTGTCTTTTTTGATGCTGTCACTAGGGGGTGTCACTGTCACAATTTTTCTTATTTTAAACAGCAGTTCATAGTTCTTCATCCAATAAAATGTTTAATCATTTACCAACACACTTGTTTGGTTTCTATTCTATTTCTAATTGTGATGGAGACATTCTATTGACTGAATGATTAACAGATTAATCCAAAAGTAATAGATCAACCAATATTATAATAATGAAAATACTTAGTAGTTGCAGCCCTACACTGGAACAGCAAGTGTTTCAAGTCTTTATTATTTGCATCATACCTTGGTTTTGTAGGTTGCCTTGCCAAATACAAGCTCAGCTCCAGCCTTAGGCTCCTTTCCACTTTTCTTAAACTGGATACAGAAAACACATAACAAATAGCATTTGGTGAATAGACTGTATTCACTCTTTGTAATTAAGGCGAAATAGAGGGATGTCCAACTTCCCTTTCTTTTAAAAAACAATTCAATATTCCTATCTCACACCATGGAGTCATAAAACTCTTTTTGTAAGTCATTACTTACAAAAACAATGTCTTAAGAAGCAGATGTTATTTTCCACTTTATGCCAGTGGTATTATCATCTTATCTACACATGCTTTCCAAACTTTAGTCTATCTATAACTCAGAAACAGGACACTTATTATAGTGGTTTTCAGTTGACAAAATTACAAGGGACTCACAGGCAATAAGTGTGCTCTGTCCATATAAACAAAGAGCAGGGCTGCAGAGGGAACGGCCTTGTTCTGGTAAGACTGGAGAGACTGCAGCTGCATCACCTGCAGCAGAAAATCAAATTAAAAATACATTACAGTGACTCAGCACCGATGTGCACAGTGAATCAACTGAGCAGGGGATCTTAGAGATGAGAGAAGAATCGGCAACACAGATGACCCAGATTATAAATATGTGCATGACTGTGTGAAGAAACTTAAACAAATCATTTAAAAATTGCACTCACTTGGTCCAGGGGGTCATTACAGGACACTGCTGGAACCCACTCCAATATCAGACGGACACGTCCAGACTTCACGTCATTCAGGGTGTACCACTGAAATAAGAGACATACTCTTACTGTATCACAGCCTGTGATTACACCGGGGGAACACATATTTACATACAGTAATGATGGAATACTCACCTGGTCGGTGTACTGGGAACGGATGATGTCTGCCACACTGATTTTCATTCTGTTTGCAATGAAGAAGAGAATGCACATTTTAGTCTGTGTCTGTGAAATGCAGCCTCATCACTAAATATAAATAAAAATGGAATGATCAGTTTTCTTACACATCTTTAAGTAAGTCTTTATGTAAGACTGCTCTTAAATTCAGATTTTTATTTAGTCAATACACAAAACATCATAATATACCATTTTTTTCTGTATGGTAAAATAACTACAGTTTGAGCACATAAATACATCTATTTACTAGATACCATGCTGAGGCAATGAGGACTAGGAGATTAAGAGCCTTCCTGTAAATGTTAGGCAGCTGGAAACCTCCACATTAGCTCTCACCTGCCCAGGAAGTCATCTTTGTCCATGTCTTTATCATACAGCTCTACCTGCACCTCCTGTCCTGACTGAGGCCTCAGCACCACCTGTAGGAACACAGAACAGTTTAAGCAGTTGTTGGTGGTTATCACTGCCATTTCTATTTGAAAAATATTTAGCGGAAGTCAAAAAGTACAGTCACCTATACATACCTCATACATCTCATTCCAGACAGGGTTGAGATTCTCCTTGATCACATTACTCTTAAACGCAACCTCTCCAACATTGATCTTGGCATAGGGGTCACTCTTGCCCTTCACCATACCACCCATCTTGTTATCTTTGGCAACAAGACTCTGAGCCTCAAACAGGATGATTCTCAACAGCCCCTACAGGAAGAGATTCTTTTACTTAATTGAGTTATTTTCAAATCAGATGTGATGGTGTTATGTCTGTTGCCTGTATCCGGTACTAAGGATCACTATTTAGCAACATTACCTCACTGGCAAAGCTGAGGTCTGGAGAGGTGTGAGGAGGCTGTGGAGGCTGTGCTACGGCAGGGCTCGGTGATTCTTCCACCGTCTCTTCAGTCACATCAGCTACTGTTTCCTTTACATCAACATCTTCATCCAAAGTCACTGACGAGACAATGGTCTCGACAGGAGGAGCGTCCACTGAACTTGACCTAGAAACAAAAAATGAGAGTAAAGAGTAGCAATGACAAATCTAAGAGACAACGGAGAAATGGAAATTTAGGAAAGACAACTTTTTGGAATGAGCTATCTCACCTCAGCACTGGGTCTGTCTCCTGTTTTGGCCGAGCAGGGGAGGGGTCTGAAGCTGAAGTGACCTTAGCCTTATCAGTGGCACCGGGACATTTGTTAGGAATCAGTATCTGCAATTGAATTGATGTTATTATTTTGATAGTAGTAGAAGTAGAAAATTAAAGAACTGCCTCCAAAGCCAAATGAAAGAAAGGGGGCAAACTGAGTGTGAGATACAGATGAGAAACAAAGACACACAAAGAGTAACATATACGGACAGTAGGAGAGACAGAGAAAAGGACACAGAGAGATGAGAGACAGAGAAAAGGACACATAGTGAAAGTGATAAAGAGATGGAAAAGAGAAACTTAAGGACACATGCTTAATATTTAGATTGACACATACAGTGAAAATGACTCCCACCTTAAGTTCAGCCCTCAGAAGAACCTGACTCTCAGGTGAGGCTCCATCCAGATGGAACCACTGGTCCAGGACCAGCTCTGGTTCAGACAGCAGCTCTCTAAGAGGAACTACCAGGGAACCAATGGGCAGGGTCCAGCTGTGGGAGAACTGGAGGAACACGACAGAGGTTAACAGAGAGTGGGAGTATTTGTATATTAGAGATTATACTGTATCCACAGTGCTTTGATTAGGCACTAAAGTGAAGCCTGCCTACCTTAACTACAAGTATATCTTCTCTGGGGTCTCGAACCTTGTAGCAGAATGCCTCATTCCACTTTGGTGATGTGGTGCGTTCACATACCTTCAGAACAGATGCAGTAGTCAGTCAGTTATCTGAATGAGGTCTGCAATTTCACTTTGGGATTAATAAAGTACTCTATCTATCTATCTTTTGGGTCTTACTGTAGTTTTGCGGGATGTTTCTCCAAGAGTAAGCTCTGCTCCCACTTTTGGATCTTTTCCACTCTTCTTCACCTGCAGAGAGACAGAACAGGCAATAATGTTCTATGGGAGTTAAAAGGTTAAGTGCTAACCCTTCACATTATCCTTCACAGCAGTATCAGAGGACTCACTGGTAATCCATCTGCTTGTTCGATATACACAAACAGTAGGCCTGCTGAGGGAACGGCCTTGTTCTGGTAGGACTGTCTGGAATGGAACTGAAGAACCTAAATACACAGAGAAGAACGTGCAAATATGAATCAGGCTTACCACAAAGTGTCCATTAATTAAGACTTGATCTTAAAAAATATTTACCTGGTCCAATCTGTCTGACTCTGAGGCTGTTGGAACCCATTCCAGTACCAGATGAACTCGACCAGACTTCACATCACTGAGAGTGTACCACTGAGAAATAAAGAGAAACCATATCAATGTGGGAAGTATTGGGCCCATTCCAAACAAGAGAAACAAAACAGTGTTAAAGCATAAAGCTGGCCATTTTTTGATGCTTATTCTTTTCCCTTTTCCTAAAATTCCAAATGTTTCTGAAAAAACTTTGTAGAGGGTTTAATGTCCACTTTCCCTATTTCTAGCCACACTCCTGCAACCTAAGAATACAGCAATGTGTTTAGCTGACGTATCCCACCTGATCAGTGTACTGAGCATCAATGATGTCCTTCAGACTGATCTTCAGCCTGTATATCAAGAAATATGATATTAGATACTGTCTTCTTGAATCTAAATAGTATATGTGATAATTAAATGATAAACAGCTACCTGCCCATGAAGTCATCCTTCATGTCCATGTCTTTATCAAACACCTCCATGTGCAGCTCCTGGCCTGGCAGTTGGGTTAGAATCACCTGAGGGGTGAACAAAGTCCCACGTCAAAAGACTCTTTCAAACCAATCATACAAGACATTTAGAAACACATGCAAACTTAAACCATGTTTTAAAATTTCACAGCAATCATCATTAAGTTGAATGTTGAATGTTTAATGTTCTTTCAGTGACTTCTTGTTATTTACCTCATACATCTCATTCCATGTGGGGTTAAGATTGCCCTTGATAACATGACTTGTGAATGTTTCACCCCCGATGTTGATCTTTACATATGGGTCACTCTTGCCTTTCACCATGCCTCCCATCAGGTTATCTTTTGGAACAAGGTTCTGGCCTGCCAACAGGTGGATTCTGAGCAATCCCTGACAAAAAAATATACAAAGTTTCAAATAAGTGAAATAGGCTCAGACCTATAGAAATAAAAACACATAACTGCACTGTCTTCACTTACCTCTGTGGCAAAGCTAGGATGAGGGGAGGTCTGTTGGGGAAGCTGTTTGGACAGTCCAGCTGCCAGATTAGATGACACATCAGATGGAATACGTTCCTCATCTAACCACAGGACCTATGATACAGTGGAAAGAATTAAGAGACAAAATGTGACCAAAATCCCAGAATTCATTTTCAGTTGAGACACCATTAGACATATAACTAATAACCTCCTACAGTGTGTTTGGTTTTTTTCCAGTCTATTTACTTGTCATTACTTCATCTAATGCAGTGCAGATTAGTGAATGACCATTTTGCCATTTACCCTGAGAACTGTGTTGATATAGATGCGACTGGCAGATCCAGAGTTGTCCAACTGGAACCACTGGTCCAAAGAGAGATTGGCATTGGACAGCAGACGGGACAAAGGGATGGTCAGACTGCCCAATGTCTGGACGCGGTCTGCGTCCTTCACCTGGTTCATTCAAAATGAAGGGAAGTCAAAAAATGAGAAAGCCATACTCACAGTTTAGTGCAGACTAGCTAATGAGCTTATGATCTGATACCTGAATGTCTATGTCCTGCTTGCGTGGATCTTGGATGAAGAAGGTGAAAGCTTCCTCCCACTCTGGATTAATGGTTGTGTAACAAGTCTGAAGGAGAGAATAAACGACAAGAGTGATTTACATTAGAAGATGCAGATGCATATAAAATTGAATTAAATGAAACACAATTTACAGTATTATAATAGGCTTCCTCAGTAGATATACCTTGCTCTCTCTAGTGACATCCTGTACAGACAACTGCACCATGGGATTGGGCTCTTTATTTCCCTTCTTCATCTAAAAAGATGCACAGTAATAGACAAATATGAATACACAGTGAGGCATGTGAACAATGACATTTTGTAAGCAAGAGCAGAGCAGTAATGGATCTATCAGCCATTCCAACAAGACGTGGTTGATTGAATAATAGTGTGTATTAGGCTACCATAGCAACGGCACAAATAAATGAAGGAAACGCCATGCTGCATGGCATAATCAGGAAGTATAAATCTGCACCGAAAGAAACCACAAAGACTGAGTTTCATTGCAAAGATTCTGTCACTGCTGTTCCCTTTTGTATATGATATGACAGCAGGGATTAGCACAGTAGGAAATGTGTATTTAACAGCCTTGGATAAAGTTAGCCACACTCATCCACGCTACAGTAGACCGAGTAGGGTCACAGGCCAAGGTAACAACAATGTGGAATGCATGACAGATGGCAGTTACAGCTCTGCCTCAGTTTAACCACATACAGGAAGCAGCTCTGAGCTAGTGCACGAATGTGGGCAGAGAGGGTAGAGGTACTTGACTCACAGGAAGTGCCTCAGCCTTGTCCAGATACACAACCAAGATGGCTGAGGAGGGTGGATCAGAAGTCTTACAAATCACACTCTCATTCCTCTTTAGGCTCTAGAGGAGAATTGAAAAAAAACATTTTTTTAAATAATTGTTTGACACAAAGATGGAGTGCTGAAGGGTACACAAAAATCTACTAATTATATAAGAGCAATGTACAGTAGCAGTGGAATAGAGTGACTTAAACCTGCTCTAGTCGATCAGCGCTAGGCAACAAGGCCAACCACTCCAGTTTGAAATGAACCCGTCCTGACGGAGTGTCCTTCAGAGGGAACCACTGGGAAGACAGCCACAGGAATACATTTACAGTACATTACAAATTCACTTATACAACTGAATATTGTGACTCAGGTGACAACAACTTTTTACTTACATCATCAACAACTATGGATTTCTTCACAATGCCCAAATCCAATTTGGTCCTATAGGGAAGGGGAGTGTAAGGCAGAATTACTATAAGAAAAATGCACAGATGAAAATATAAGGATCATAGTCTAGATGGCTTTAGTGGCAGACAATAGGTGACAATATGAGATTCAACAAAGGCTCACAGGAGACATGATCTATGCATATGTACCTGCCCAGGAAATCATCCTGATCTGGGTCTTTGTCATATACCTCCACCTCCAACTCTTGACCAGGCACTTCATGGACTATAACCTGATGTACCAGACACATATAAGGACATGAAGACTGACAGAAAGATTTTTATGGAAGCTGACTCCGGCCTCATGAATTAAAATGGACACTCTCAGCACCGTCACAGTCTAATCCCTCAAATACAGAACAAGGTGAGATGATATATGATATCCATGAAAAACAAAGAATCTTCCAACACCTGGACATGCAGAGTAATGATGACACAAATTTCAGACTCTCCATTCTCCTGACCTCATACATTTCTCCCCACTTGGGAGAGTCCGTGTTGTCAATGTGTTGGGAGGTGAAGGTCTGAGGGCCCACCCTCAATATGGCATAGGGGTCAGACAAGCCAGCCATGACCCCTTTCACAGAGGTGTCCTTCGCTGCTAGATTCTGTGCCTCCACTAGGTGGATGCGTACCACACCCTGAGAAAGAAAAAACAGGGTGTAGGTCTAATATACTGTTGTTTAATGAAATGTGAAACAATATCTTAATCTGTAGGCACACGTTCAGGCTTTACCCTGGGCAAAGGAGAACGTAGTTGAGCAATATGCAGGCCAGGAACCAGGGGGACAACCAGGCGGTTGGGCAAAACCAAGAAGGAGGCGATGGCATCCATAATCATACTGTCTGACATGACACTAGGACGGATGAGAAAGTATTATTTCAGTGAAAATATACTGCTGTTGCACTGCCTGCACAATTTATCATTCACTCTACTTTATTTTCATTATAATGTTGTGGCTATTGTTAATAAAGTGAGTTCTTTCAGCATGACTCACTTCAGCCCAGGAATGTCCAACAAATTAGTCAGTCCAGTCCAATTGATGTCTAGTTTCTGGGAAGAGATTAGACAAAGGAATGTACTGTATGCAGCAAATCTGGACTGATGAGAAATCAATAGCATGAAAAGCATACGAGACTAAACTGAGATACATGATAGTCACAGGACTGTGGGTTGAGGGCACAACAAGAAAAAGGACAAATAGAGGTGAATGTAGATGGACATACGGGCCTCTGGATGAAAAACATGGTGACTGCACCCACTATGGGCACATCTCCAATCAGAGGCTCCAGAATCACTCTCATCATCCCATGTAGCTGAAGACACAGAGACAAAAAGGATGTTTGTGAAATTATTGTAAAATACTACCACAAAGACAGGTTTTCTATGTATTTCAATAAACCCTTAAGCTTTATAAAGGCATCATCTTTGAATTAAGAATTTTACATGAAATGTTGTCACTCATAATACTTTAAAGCTTTATGAGAAAACGCACCTGTATTCCTTTGACTCCGGCTTTGCAGAAGTATCTTTTCACCTCAACATTGATCTCTACATTACCAACATAGCTGAGAATAAAAGAAGGAAAGTGTCACCTACAATAATGCGCTCTAAAAGCTGTAATACAGAGGTGACAGTGATTCACAAACCCGAAGAGCAATAGATTAACCTTTACCTGATATACAGATCTAGCAAGACTTGTCCCTTGTCATTCTCTGTGTGTGCCTTGATCCCCACAACCTTCATGGCCTGGAGCAAGCAGAAAGCACATTTGTTTGCATAACATACACTGGTCAGCCGCAACGTTAAAACCAGTTACTGGCTTTAATGCTGCGGCTGAATGGAGTTACATACAGTATATATATCTATATAAAATATGTATGTACAGATATATATATGTGTATATATATATATATGCGTGTGTGTGTGTGTGTGTGTGTGTGTGTATGTATGTATATAAACCATTCAGCCACAACATTAAAGCCAGTAACTGGTTTTAACATTGTGGTCAATTGGTGCAAATGACATCCATCATTAGTGTGAATCTTTACAGAAGTGTCATATTATAGTATTGTTGCCATCACCTTGTCACCCATGTCCACTTTTGTAAAGCTGAGTGTCTGGAGGTGGGTACTCGAGGCTCGGATAGACGGAGCGATGGTCTCCACCAGCAGCTTCTCCAGGTATTGGCCGACAAAGGGCCACACCTGCTGCAGCACCTAGCCGGGCCACCAAGCACAAAATTATAAGCTGCATTTGTTAGTAAGGCACATAAGTTACAATGTACATCCCCTGCAGTATTCAAACAGAGACTGCTGCTTTAAGTAAACTTTGTAATTTTAGCCATGTACATCGTAACAAAACAATTTGTCAGATGCCTTGGCTTCCATAAGCAATAACAGAGGAATGACAGAGACAGCTGCAAGTTGAGCCTCCTCAGCTGTTCGTCTTCGTATTTGGGCCCTTGCATAAGCCACAAGGAATCCCGTGTTCTGCGTGTATTCACTTCTTATAAAATATTAATGTTTCTACATGAGGCTGCTATGTCTTCATTCCTACAGGGAAAGAACATAAAGCAGAGGCAGCGTTTGGTTGTGTGCTTGTGTGACTGTGGAGAGAAAAAAAAACCCAGAGTTGGTTACAGTCTGGCATAAGTAGAGTGTGAGTCATCAGTCGCCTGCTTCTGTGGAGGATGAAGCCTGAGCAACAGGGGAATCTGCTGACCTTCCCTCTAGTAAAAAGTCTCAAACCTCTGCTTTGTCTGCTCTCTGACACTCAGATCTCGTGGTCCTGTTAGTATGAATACTTTTATATGTCTATATTAGTGGCTCTTGTCCCTCTGGGCAGGGAAAGAAAGTTGGAGGGGGGGACAATAGCTACAGTTTTATTTAGTTTGGGGAGGGAGGCTGGGCTGCTCCTCCCCTTTCCTGCGAGCGAGCCTGTAATGAAATGGAAATGTTGAGACGGTTGCCTGGCACTGGGCCTGCGCTCTGCAGCACAGACAGAGTGGCTACACCAATGGGGGTGGGGCCTTTCCCGCAACAGCAGCAGTGCCACCATCTATCAGCTAGCACCAAGTATTAACCTAGCATACACTACCAAGTGTCAGTCATCACAACAGCTGGGCCACTGAATGGACAAACGTGCAGGAATAAACAGTGTCTTTGTGTAATGTCGTATGATGAAAAGATGAAGTGAAATAGGAAACCACTGATATTTTTACCTTATTGAGCCACTCAACCTTTTCAACATCTGGAAAGTTGACCTGAAAGACAGAAATACAATGAGGACACATTCTTAAATTTAGCATAGAGTGTGATAAACTAACAGGATAGGGAAATGATTCAGCCATAGCTGATGCATGTCTGGAAATGTCATCAATAACACGGTTAATGTGATCCCAGTGCTTTGTCCACCAGGTTTTAGACTGTATAAAAGAAAAAAAAGTGCAGCAATTGTCAGTTCAAAGATCGCTTTGAATGATACAGCTGGCTATTAAATGGTTTATCTTTGCATTAAGATCACATGCAAGGATACTTTTGCAATATTTAGTTCTTGAAATGTCTTCTCCATTTATATTTCATAAGATTCTCTCAAAGAAAATCCTAACACATGCCATTTGTTGTGCATACTGGAGAGCAGCACTGGAAAGCAATATGGAGATGCCCAGGTTTTAATGCTTCAATGAGGAGTATGCCTGTTGTCTGGTTACGCAAGCAATCACCAAAACAAGTATCCACAGGAACCTCATTTGGGTGTGGCATTCTGAGTCAAAACAGACCCATGTGGGTTTCAGCATGCCCATGTTAGGTACATATACTCTCTGGCTAGATGACTGGCAAATTAAGACATTTTCCCGCCCGTTGTAGAAAGGACTAGAGGGTTTAAATGTTCTTGCAGTGGTTACAGTAGGAGTATTAGAGGAAATGATGGAAGAACAAAGTACTACATGTAACAGACAGGAACTTCTGCACACCTGACTGCATGCCTGGTTCAACAAAGACCTAAACTCAACAAGGAGCACTAGAAAAAGCAGCTTTAAAAAAGAAGCAAAGAGAGAAACTGACTTTAAGCGCGCTGTCTGTGCCTTACTGTCTGTGGGGAAATTACTTAGGGAAGACATTTCCCTAAAACTTTTCTAATAGAGACCCACAGTTGTGTATAAGAGAAACGCTTTTATGTTATGCATAGCAGCTAAAAATAGCAATGACTGGGCTGCTTAACGGGAAACCAACACTCCAACTGCAAATTCCTGTGGGGATATCATGATTTTAGGGTCCACTGCTAGGTTTTGCTTTGCCTTATGTAATGTGGGGTTATTCTAGGTCAAGGTGGGCTCAGAGGGGTAGCGCTGTGGTGTGTGTTTTTAGATTTTTGATGCAATAAGACACACTCTGACAGTGGTATGCTCATTTCTTACCCACGCAGGGAGGTCTCGCTTGATTTTGGACACTTTCATGGATGTGTACTCCTGCTCATTGTCGAGCAGCTGTATGGCTGACTTCAGGCGCGCCTCCTTGGCTTCTCGGGCATGCTTCCATCCCGTGTAGACCATCATCCCGAACATCAACAGGCTGGTGCTGACCCGGTAGTAACCGGCCAGGTAGACGGGCAGCAAGGCTCCAAGACATTTCCCGAACGTCCAGAGCACCGCGACCGCACTTATCCCCTTGGGTTTGGGAGCCTGCGTGTCCACGGCGCTCAGTGCCTTCTTCTCAGCGTCGCTTGAGCTCGGACACTCGGTGCCCTTGGGTTCACTCGGCTCCGATTTGTCGCTTTGCATAATGATATATCTTGGGGCTAAATCACTAACTAGCTATAGTTTGCTAAAAAAAAAAAGAAAAAAGATACAAAATACTAAGTTTGAAAAGCGTGTTAAATGGAACTTAACGGCTACTCTAACGTTACATTTCTAACGTCAGCTACCTACCGTTGGAACAGGACGCACTGCTGCACTCTCGCTAGCTTAGTTCACTGTTCGCATCTTCACCGTCTTTTAAAAAATATCTTATGGTGTCCGTTATCGCTGAGTTGGAGCAGTTTTTACTGACTAAGCACGGGTCCAGGAGAAGTGGTCGACGGCGACTTCTGCCTCTCCCTCCGTCCCGTTATCTGGATGAAAACACGCCCTCTTGACCAAAAAAATGCATCTTTGACTCTTTCGCTGCTGCGACAAGACATCCAGTCATCCAATTTATTGATTACCTACCGCCATTACTGCAGCATTACGTTGCTTAAAAGCGACATTTTTCCACGGCATGACGTACACCCGCAAACTGTTAATTTTATGTCTGTTTAAAAAGTTTACCTGTCTAGTGAAGCACAGGGCAGCTTCATTTGTGGAGAAAATATTGTGATACAGCCCCTGCTTCGTGTCTAACGGTTAACCCAGCAGCACTTGTGGACAATACTCTCTGCTGCTCCGGTTTATTTTAAAACAGCAGACTAGGCATTCTCCTCAATCCCTAAATCCAGTATGAGCGAACAGGCCCTGGGACATGATGATGACCCACTGCTCATGGAAGCCGCAAAGCAGCAGCAAAGTTCCACTTGTTTACAGAGCTACACGGATGTGAGGCTACTGAAGAAACAGGGGGGTATTATATTCAAGTTTACACAACGTGACTCCACCCAAACACAAGCAATGAGAAGTTAACATGAGGATTTGCCACTAGAAACTGTCTGAGCATGACTGAACTTTACTGTGTCAACTGTGAAAATGTAATTGTGAATAGAAGAAAACACTGTAAGCAAAATAACAGACAACACAGCATTCATTTTTGAATGGTTGTTATTATTTTTTTGTAATGTGCAAAGTACCAAAGTTAATTTACACCAGAGCAAACCACAAAAATATAAACACAAACTACTTCCAAAGTCTTCATGTCTCCACAAGGATGGCACGGCAGTCTTGCAGAAATGGTTCAAACACTATGGATGATCTCACATATTTTGAGTTTGTTGTTTTTGGTGCCTATGTTTTAAAAGATCCCTTTGGTACACTGACCTTTTTGCCAGAGTTCACAGGACAGTCAGTCTGCAGGAAAAACATTTTTGAAATGTTGCCATAGAACACAGAGACAAGGAGGCTAAACAGATGAGCTATTATCCCGCCCTCTGGTGGAGAAGTACGAGTGTCTATTCCTCACTCTTGACACTGCTCTGTCATCAGCAGAGTCTCAGACTAATAAAAGGAGACCTTCTATGTTAAAAACCCCCATTGAGGATGCTACAGCCTGACTTGTGGGTACTACGGTCCTGACCGTGAATCAGTTAGTGAGGCAGAGTGGTGATCCTCATGCTTTGACTTGCAATGGGGTACGACACCATCGGGGTGGTGGCATGACTCATGGTAATGCCAGGCAGAGGCTGCGTCATAGACACTGCCACCGGTGCGACAGATACAGCCACTGGTGCCATAGAAACAGGAGGCGCCATCCCTTGGGCGATGGTCTGTGCGAGGGCAGCTGAGAGGGGTGTGATCTCTGGGTTGAGGTGGGGCGGAGGAGCAGTAGGCGGGGCCGCGTTAGTTGGGGGTGCTGCGGGGGCACCGGTGGGAGCCACCAGGTCTTGCTGCGTGACAGGCCGAGGCTGCAGTCCGGCGCTGCTTAGGGTGGTGTGAGTCTGGGCGATGCTATGATTGTAGGAACTTACTGCACCTACAGGGGGCGCCAGACTCTGCTCAGTGGGTGCAGGAGTGGAGGAGAGCGTCATCACCTTGGCCTGGCTGCGGAACTGGGCGTTCTGCTCCAGAAGAACCTCATTTGTGGCAATAAGGTTTGAAACCTGAGAAACACACAAGACATGGATTAGAAAAGAATAAAAGTCTGTGTGCCAGAGTCCAAACAAGCACACGGCCAGAAACTAGTGGAACCACATGAAATAAATTAGAGCTACATCAAGTTAAAAAAAGATTTGTTTACTGAAAGCCATCTTTTCTTAATAGTTAACAAATGCTTGCAGAATTTTGCAAGTCTTTTGTCCAGAGTGTTTGAGTCTTATATTTGCACAAAATGTAATTTTTCCTTTTTAAAAATGTCCATATGAATTCACTGAGGTTTTAGTCAGGTGACTGTGAAGGGAAAACCCTCCAAGTAAGCTGTCTGAAATACCTCTGCTTGTTTAGGCTCATTACTGGCATTGCTCAATTTCCCCTTTACAAGAGGAGTAACTGCAACAAATTCATAGATAGAAGCAACTATGAAAATGTTATCATATCTTTTAAATACAGGGGCCATCATGAGTAAAGTCATGATCGGGTGTAAAAAACAAGCTCTTAATGGACCCTTTCATAGTGAAAAGACTGTATTAATTCATGTAAGCATGCAAAGTAAGACTTACATTTGACAGCATAATGCAAGCTGAGGCAACAGCTACTGTTGCAATAGCTGATACAATTCAACTATTTGTTGAGACTTTGTTAACACTTTGTATTGCACTGCTTTACACTGTTAAATGTGCCTGTAACTGTAAAGGGTAAGAAAAACTAGTCCTGTGTAATTTCATACACATTTTTCTCTGAGATCTAAAAATTTTGTTTTGTCAAATTTCCAAACAAAGTTTGTTTTTTCCCCATCTCTCATTCTAACCTGCTTCTTCAACTCTTCCACCCTCTTCCTCAGCAGGGAGTTTTCTTCCTCCAGGATTCTGTACTCAAGAGGACGCGGCGGCAAGGTGGCCTGGACTCCGAGCTCATAATGTCCGCCTCCGTTCCCATCTGCCAGACGCAGGCCCTCCAACCGCCGCCTCTTCAACTGCAAAGCAGTGTGGTCCATCGAGGCCTCCAGGGAGCCAGCATCGAACAGCCCATTCTCGAGCAGAGGATCGTACACTGTGCACGAGCTCCTGTCGTAACGCCGCTGTCCTGAGGAACTTATCGACAGACAACCGCTCATCCCACCTCCACCTACTCCCCCAATTCCCGAGATACCTGGATCTCTGCAACCACCCAAACTGGGACAGCCCATCCCCATCATATTACTCCCACCACCACCTCCCACAAGTCCTTGCATTCCACTACAGGCACCTCCTCCTCCTCCACCTATCCCTCCCCCAGAAGTCACCATTCCACTGGCGCCTGGCCCAATTACACCACCTGCTCCGACCCTGGAAGGCTCGTATTCGTAGTCTTTTTTGACATGGCGAAATTTACATTTGTTGCCCCTCTGGCACTCTCCTGTCAAGAAGTCTCTGCAGATAGGGACCTCCCCACGGCTATGGGGGAGATCCATGGGGGACAGGCCCAGTCGTGCTGCAACTTTCCCTCTTAATCTGGGGGGCAGCGCTCCTGTTTTCTTGTAATAGTCCTCATCCTCTTTAGATCCATGCACAAAGCGGCAGTTGGAGCGCATACACTCCTTATTCTGATGATCATGACAAAAGATGAACTCGTTCTTTTGCACTCCCAAGTCGGGCACCTCATTAAAGACCGGGTGTCTAAAGCGGCAGCGTTTCCCTCTCTTGCACACATTGCGTATGAAGTCCCTGCAGACGCCGTCCAACGCCAGTCCCGCACCTTGCCCCCCGCCACCGCCGTTCCCGCAACTGTTGCCGTTTCCGAGCGCCCCTCCTCCCCCCATGCTCCCAGAGCCAGAGACGTTGCCTCCAACACTTCCTCCTGAGCCCCCTCTGCCCTCTGCCGAGCCCCCTGCCAAACCGGATCCAGGTCCTCCCTCCTCGCCCAAACTACCACTACTGCCACCACCACCTGACAGGTAGGAACTGTCCCGGTCAGGCATGGCGCTCGGCCCAGCTCAGGGAGAATATAGCACTCATGTGTCTGAAGGGGGGTGACGCGACTTGGTAAACAGTCACATACACAGGTAAAGAAGTCATGAATTGTTTTTGCGGTGGAGAGTTGAAATCTGCTATTCAAAGTTCTGCAAGAGAAAAATAACATAAAGTCAAGATGAAATAACTATGAAAGAGTATAGCAACATGAAAATTAGGAAGTAATTAGCAGTAAACACAGAAATATTACGGTTAAACCGAAGAAGCACGAGGCTGAAATGTTAGCATGTGACGGTAACTGGTAAACAAGTAGCATTAATGTTGTTGTTGCCGGAGACTGAGCAGCAGTCGTTGTTTTGTTAAAATAACACGATTTAACCATTACTTTCATACCACACGTCGCTGAAATGAACACACATGCTGGCCGATGGCAAATAAAGCGCATCCTGACATAACATATACCTAAATAAGTCTAAAACGGCGCTGCGACCCCATTGGGTTGTCTGGCTACCTCATATTAGCTAGCGAATATTAAATAGCTCGCTGGCTAAATGCTAAAGTTGTCTTACCAAACGGAAACCAGGTGCAGGGTTCAGTTGAGTGGCTCCCATGTAGAAACGCCTTAACCTAATTAACTGAAATATATACAGATATTTCTGCTAACAACAGAAACCAGGCCCGTGTTATTATTTTTGGCAATTCCTCAAGGCCTCGGAGCTGTTTACCACAGTTCTTCATCTATCTTTCACTACCAACGAAGAAGACGACCCTCTTCTTCTTTTCCGTTTTCCTCGGGCTATTGTTTTCTGCCATCTAGTGGTGAAAGGAGTGAATTACATCTAACTATGTTTTAAGTTTGTTGTCTTTTTCTTCTACATAAGGAAAGAATTCATGCACGTGGTGAATGTGGATCAAGTGGCGACTCTACGAAGGTGAGTTAACACAAAGAGCAGTTATGGACGAGGTAATATTTGCTTTGAGGTACGTTTACCACGTTTTTTGTACGTAGTTTGGCTGAAATAGGCGGAAGATCTTAAATTAACTGAATTCAAATACCTCCCGTTAGAAGCAGAAGTCCATAGCCCTGCAGAGCAATGTTACTGCTGACGTGTAGCCCAGTCACCGGATAGCTTTTGTGTGCATATGCAGATACGCTGTCAAACCTGCACTTCCAGATAAACTGTTTTTAACAAGAGTTCAAGTTCCTCATCTGTGCTCAGGCGCTCAGCACAGCATGGCAGCGCAAGGTGTTTTCCACTGGATGCAAGCCTGCGTGGTCCTGCAGCTCTGCCTATCTGAAGTCCTGCCTGCTGCCTCAGACACCAGCAGAAATTACTATGAAACCCTCGATGTTGAGCCAACAGCAACTGACAACCAGATAAAAAAGGCTTTCCGCAAACTGGCCGTAAAGTACCACCCCGATAAGAACAAGAGCGCCGATGCAGAGAAGACTTTCAGAGAGATTGCTGAAGGTAAAACACGCCTGCAACACTGAAACTTTTTTATAAAGTGATCTACACTGTACATGTAATTCATACCGGTGAATTCAGTTTCATCACTTTCTAAACAGATCCATCTCTTTATTCTCTCCATGAATACCTCCAGTTTCTATTTTCATAGGTATGAATAGTGATGCAGTCTAATACAGTAGCCCTATAATAAAATCCACTCTTCATGGGGGACAGAAGATTCAGTATTTGTTGAAGCTGCTTTAGCAGATAAATTGTGTTTTTGAGGAAGTAGTTTGAGGTGGTTGCATAAAGAGGTGTTTCTAATATTTCACCCCTGGTAGTGATGCAGTGCAAAACTGAGCATTGTAACCTTAACGAAGTCAGGAGTCCTTGCAGAACCGATGCATCTGGATGCTCCCTATGAACTTGCACCTGAGTGTACATTAACTCTGTTGCCTCCTCCCCCAGCCTACACTGTACTCTCCAACAAGGAGAGGAGGAAACTGTACGACAGTGTGGGCCATGAGGCTTTTCTAAACGACGAGGTCTCTGATGATGATGAGAATGAGGAGGATACAGGCTTCCACTTCAGTTCCTCAGACTTCTTCCATGACTTCGATGATAGTCCCTTTGGGGAGGAGCCACACTTCCACTGGAGCTTTCATCAGGAAGGGGAAGATGAGGACAGTCTATATGAACATTACACTTTTGAGGGGCCCAGCTTTTATTTTGTGGATGGGGACGACAGTGAGGAGGAGTACTACTACTAGATATGCAATATCTTTGTCCTGTGACTGTTAAATTTTAATGTATTGCCTTTTATTGATAACAAAGTCTTCATATTAAATTGTTTACTCAGTATCCATGCCTTGTGCTCTGCGTCTTTTATGGGTTGACCTGTAATATCAGTGGTTGTTTACAGGTTTGTGAGGTTGTAAGGCTGACAGCCGGGGTGACTGATTAGACCGTTATGCCACTTTTCCTGTGTGGGCGTGTCGACGGTCCAGAGTTACTGACTAACACACCATTTACTCATCTTTTTTCCCTGCGCCAGCACTTTAGATTTGGCACTGTTTTACTCCATTTCCCTCAGGACCATTGTGCACTTTGACCCAGAGGATATCCTGTGCCTTCGCAGCAGTTGGAGCTTGAGCGCACTAAAGCCTACATAAGACAAAAGAGCTTTGCAGCTTTATGCACTTTTATCACAAGAAAAGGAGATTTAAGATTCCTACAAAGCAGATAAAAGACACCCTGGACACCTTAACCTACAAGCTTGACAATGATGGTAAGTGCCTGAAAATGTTGTTGTTTGACATCCTATGAGTGTCATGTGACAGCCTTTTACTCCAGGCAGGCATCTGTATATACAGTATGCTTCACTTGAAATTGAGTTTGCATAGTAATTTGAATTTACTCCCAGCTGTTGTATTGATAATATTAACGACTCCCTTTTTATTACAGGAAGAAGTACAAGAGGTGAAATCTGCTCTGAGCGTCCATGGTCATAACATCAAAGTTACAGAGGTGCTGAAAGACGGGGATGCACTTACTTTTCTAATTGTTTCTCAAAAGGTGAGAAAGTGATTCATGTACTTGTTATATGTTGCATTTGTAGCATTAGATCTAGATTAATACAGAAAACCATGAGGAGAGGACAGTTGCTCACATGACATGTTATCTCTCCTGTGTGTGTGTGTGTGTGTGTGTGTGCGCGCGCCAGCTGTCTGGGACGGGGGAGTACCATGTGGACCGTACCTGTGATGATTTTGAATGGCTGCAGCAGCACCTGTTCTCTCAGGAGGATGTGCCTGGGATACAGGGAATCATAGTCAGTATTTTATTATTTAATCTGCGCTCAGTCCTTTGTTTGACTTGTAAAGCTAGACAGACCGTTATGGCTCAAGTAAATTAGTTGTGCTTGTTGAGTCAGTGGAGCCGTTGGCAGCTTTGCCTATATGGAAGTGTGCCTATCTCCATTTCTCTGTTTTCAAGATTGAGCTGCCAACTTTACAACCTACAAGTGACAGCTTTAAATTATGTGTTCTTGTAACACAGTGCTTTGTGACTGAGAAAATTACAGACCAAAAATGTTTACTTAATACATCTACTTAATCACAGGTTAGAAAATGTGCTGCTTTCGTAAGAAAATGTAACAGATTCCTATCAGGAAGTATTTTTGTACACTACTTCCTACACAGTGACATTAGAGTGTGTGTTCAGCAGTATTGAGTTTGTCATATATTACACAAGCACATACTGTGTAGCCTAATATCAGATCTGTAAACAGTCATATCGTGTGCATACTGTAACTCAAATCACTGTATATTTCAAAAAGCATTAACCTTATATAGGTGTGTCTCCCAAGAGAAGCACCAAATAAAAGAGGGGTTTGAATAAACAATAGAGGAATTCTTGCTATGGGCTTTAATGGAATTCCACTCTCTTTTTTCCTTCAAGTTTCCTCCTCTTCCCGCAAAGGCTCAGGTGAATGCATCCGCCAAGGTTATGAAACAGCTTGGTGAGAACATCTGAAGACCTCCTCTGCACAAAAACATGTTAAATACAATAATTTTATTTTTATTTAAAAGTAAAATCAGCCAGATATATTTTCCATTCCAGTGTCTATTCTGTTGTACAGTGTTGAGTGTGATATTAACAGTTATGATCAAAATGTTGATGGTTTTTCCTGCAGGTTTCCTTGGTTTGGGAGAGTGGCAGCCGTACTGTAAAGCACTGGAAACGTTCCTCAGGCAGGTTGCGTCACACGGCATACTCAACAAAAATAAAGCAGTGGAGATCTTCCTCACTAGCTCAGATGTAAGTGGACACAAATAAACAGCTATTTGCCTATTTTTTAGATAATAATTTTTATGACAACCCCACTAAAAAGAGAATTTTATGTCATAAAGTGCAGTGTGATACATTTTTATGAGAGGAAAAGATAGTAAATGGTTAAACTCTCACTGACAGTGGAAGTGAGAATGGAGAGATTCATGTGACAAATATAGTGCCTTGTAAATATATGAAGGCCAAAGGTCTGCACCTGCACTTCACCCCAAATTAGATGGTTGGCAGTGCAACATCATAGTGAGTCTCTCTCTGCAGCCCAGAGACCAAACCTAAATTTGCCATTTGCCATGAGATATTTGCCCTGTGAATAGCCATCAAAGGGGAGTTTCCAGGTAACTGGCAAACAATATACCAGTTGATGGTAAATATGTCTATATATAGTTTCCATTTTTCCATCATAATATGTGTTAATGTTTACCAGTCTAATGCATTATCTAATAATTCCAGGCTTCATTTGTTGGCAAGCAGGCCCAAACACGATATTACAGGCAAAATAAACAAGAGAACAAGCACTCAGCCTGCTGGGTCTGCCCGTGAATAACATCAAGAGGGTGGAACAAGACCTAACGGTTTTAGTGCTGGAGTCACAGAAGCATGCAGTTTCCATACAACCTTTGTTTTAGAAGATTAGCATGTAGACTACTAGCATGTAGCACATACAAATTAGTATTAGTGTTTTTGACGGGAGCCAGGGCAGGACAATGATAAAAAGAGTAGCTCATGCAAATAAGTGTCTTTATTAACTACAACCACTGTGCATCACAAATTATCACATTGTAAATCCAGGTAGATGTATTCAGGTACAGACACACACACCAAGTATTACTGCCTCTGAGTCTGTTTTAGTCGGACTTTGTGTCAGTGTTGGACATGTTTCAAGTCCTGATGATGATACAGTTCTTTCCTGTCTGGATGAGACAGCTTCATCAAATCTGAAATGCTGTATATCAAGCATTAGCAGTTTTGTAGGAGCACGGGCCAAAAATGAGTTTGGATGGTCCAAGAGTGTGTGCGTCAGTGTGTGTGTAAGTAACACTTACAAGCACTTTGTATCTGGTGTGATAAGTTCATTTTTATTGGGGTTCACTTTGTTGTTAGAGTAACGAACTTGTCCTTAAGAGTTCCAACATTGAAAATATTAGTGCTTATTTGTGTCTTTGTGTGTAGCCTCCAGGCAGACAAAGAGCAAAGAAAAACATTTTCAACCGTCTGAGTCAAGCTGTGGAGGAGATGAGGAAAGAAGGCCATAAGGTACACAACTGGGACTCACACAGACAGCATTTACAGCCTCTGCCTGTATGTGAAGCTGTTTAATGCTGCAATGACTTGTGTCGGCAGGATGTGGATGAGTTCTTTCAAACTGAACGTGACCATAACCTCGCCCTCACTGGCTATACCAAGAGTGCAGCGGAGGTGAGCTAATCACCTGTTGGTTTGTTTTTTTGTGTTTGTGTGTTTGTCCTCCTTCCTTTTGTTCTTCCTCTCTCACACCATCAGACTACCCTGTTTGATTTTTGAACTTTCATTTTTCTTGCAGAGATTCCTTGATGTGGTGCTGACTGAGCAAAGTAAGAAAAGAAAACTTTAATTCACTGGTTAGTTGTGTGTTCAGACACAACAGTTAATATTTTAGGAGGATATGTCATGTATTAATGTTCATCACAATACCAGTTCAATTTGTGCCAGGTCTGATGTTACTGCTTGTTTCTTGTTGCGTTTGTTTACAGAAATAGCAGTGGCTTGTGGGCACTTCTCAGCTGCTCTGCATCTCTGTGTGGAAGCAGGGGAGGATCCTGACAAACAGGCTTTTTCTAGGTGAGACGATATTAGTATTGATCTTAGGCCCATATCTCATGTACTTCACGTTAATGCCTCTGAACATTGCATACAAGTTACAATACATTTCTCATAGGATTTGTGTGAAATTATCAGAAGTCTTTGATTCTATGAAGGTAAGCTGTTTGTCCTTTTAAACAGAAATGGATTCACATGTTTATGGACCATTGCTTTGCCAAATCATTTGAACATAATGTGCTAATGTGTGGGCAGAAAAATATGATGAGTATGGCTGAGAACAACATGAACACTCTTGGGCTGGGCCTAGACCTGGAGTCACGCTACCAGGAGGCAGAGAAGGTGTGTTTGTGTAGTTCTAAAGTTACTTTATATTCATCTTATGTACATTGTTGCTGCATCTACCCTGAATCCCAGCTCTCTATTGAAATATAATCTGTTGGACTGAAACCTCTGAATATTTCTTTGTGTAACATGATTATTATCCAATGCAGGAAATGCTGTTCAGGAGAACATGTAAACTGGTGGAGTTAGAGACGGCCAGGAAGAACGCAGAGAAGGCCAAACCTGTGAAGAAGGCTGCTGTGAGTGTCTGTGCCCATGTATTTAGAGGAACTCACTGCTAGAGCAGATGTGCACACTTGTGACCAGCAGGTGTCAGTAGCGTTCTGCTGATTTAATTCAGCAGTAGGGGTTAGACCACTGAGACGAATGATGAGAAGATGCAAGTATAATCTGAGTATAATGATGATGACATGCTGTCCATATTCATCAGATGGAGGAGGTGAAGAAAGCAGCAGAGACGGAGTTTGATCACATTTGTGGAGTTGCTAAACAGGAGGTAAACCATCCAATTTAAAACTCAATTCCCTGTTCCCGAGTGTTTTACCTGCCTCCCCACCTTGAGCCTATTGTGCATCCTCTTTGTTGACGTGCCTGTGCTCTATGTATTAACACACATGTGATGTGTGTCTCCCAGATTGCACGGTTCGAGGGGGCTCGTGTGGAGATGCTGCAGCAGGCCATGGTTCAGTGGTGCGAAAAGCAGCTTCTTACGGCCAAGGAAAGCGCTGACCAGTTCAACCAGCACCTGCAAGCCTTTAGAGGAATGGCCTAGTGACCTCACTAGCAGCCTCTTAATGAAGCATCCTCGGTTTGTCTAAACATAGTATGGGATAACCCAAACATGTCCTTCACCCTGTTGTACTGTAGCCTGATGCTTTATTGGACTCAGTTACATCCTATGTAAATGAATAAATCTAAGTGAAAGAGAAAGGAACGCTTCCTCAGTAATGCTATAAATTGTATGAACACACACATGTCAATCCCTCAATCTCTCCTCAGTCACACTCTTACTAATAAAGCCCCAGTAGAAATGATTGTTTTGAAATCTTAGCAGAGAACTTGTCGTCTGCTGAGGCAACTGTGTGTGTGTGTTTGTGTGTGAGAGTTTACGTGTTCTATACTACACTCATACATTTGTGCTGAGAGTGTATTGTGCTGCTCTCTAGCCACTACATCAGCTGGGGTCACACAAAATAAAGTGTGATGAATTGATTCCCAAAGTACCTGCTTGCCTTTGTGTGTGTTTCTTACTCCAGGATCATTAATCAGTTGGTTTGGCTGCTCCTGCAAGGACATGGCAGCAAGGACACTGTGCTGGCTTATTGTTTTGGCTTTTGAAACTATTTTGGTTTTGTGAATCCAATAGTAATATTAATAATCTCTCTTACGTTCATTCTTTTTTGCATACGATTGTATGAAACTTTTAGTGAGATCTGGTGTAAAACTGTGACACACTTAACAAAGCTTTCTGCACATAAGCACAATGTCATTCTCCCCTTCTCTGTCTGCTGAGGACTGTAGGTCCATACCTCAGCACTGCTGTGTGCTTCATCTCATCTGTTCCGGCCTGTAATCTCTCCGTTGGGTGAATAAGGAGGAGTGGTTCCCATTTGAGGGAATGAGTCAGAGAGAGATAGATGACTGGTCTCATAAGAAGAGAGGGTGGAGAGGAGGCTGGGCTCATTTGACAATGAAGGAGTAGATAAAGGGCAGTACATACAGTGCCAAGAGTATGTTCTTAATCCACCCAAACAGAATGAATTAATGAGAGGAGTTGTTTGGTACAGTCTCTGGTTAGAATGGAGATCTGCCCACTCTTGGCTTAGGATGGCACATGATTGCACCCCCACCCCCACCCTGGGTTAGATATTTCCCTGATGGTCCTGTAACCTGATATAATTTCTATATCTGAACCCTCCTCCCTCGCAACTCCTGCTCCTCCTCAGCCTCACATAGGATCCCACAGTGCTCAAAAAACAAATTATTTTTAGTTTATATATTTAACTAGGGTAAAAACTTCTTTCTGTCTCTGTGGTCTTGGTCATAGAACAATACACATACATAGAGTAGAGACAATGCAGGGACTAAGAGTCCACTGCTAGCAGCTCTGAGACTGTATGTGGGCACAGTGGTGCTTAAAGCTAAATGCTAACATCAGCATAGTAATACCTTTCCAGTGTCATTTTTAATGTATTTTATTTTACTTTAATTTATCCAGTGAATCTCTTGAGAGACATTAACTCTTACGAGAGACCTGACCAAATGCTAACACGCTACTGTTAAGCAGGTGTAATGTATACTATTATTAATCACCTTATTGTAGTGTGTTAGCATGCCAACTTTGTGCACCTGAGGAAAACATGGAAACATCATTAATTTTTGCAGTATTTAGTCATAAACCAAAGTATTGGACAAACTGATATGTTGACCTGCTGGTGGTGCAAAAGGAAAAGTTCAGGGGTTACCAGGGTCATTAGGATTCATCCTCTAGGTGACAACCATGGATATCTGTGCAAATCCGTGGATGGCGGTCCATTTAATAATCGTCAAGACATTTCACCAAAAGCCAACAGTGTCCACCTGCTGGTAGAAAGTTGAGCGATGACCAAAGTCAGTAGGATTCATCCTCTAGCTACCATGACAACAAAATTATGTGTCAATCTGACATTAATGTTCCTAGAACCATGCCACTAACACAGTCCTACAGTACATCTAAATGTGTGAGTGAATTAAAAATGTGCATCTATAAGTGCTCCAAACAATCCCTGAGCAGCTTGAGCTTTTTCACACTGTAATTGTGCCCCATGTACATCACATGATTTATTGGAAAAGCAAAATTCGTGTTCATATCAGGTCAGCTGCTAGTTACTGAAATGTCGATTTTTTTTACACTCCATTTTATGTTGTCGAAGTAGTAACAAAAAGACATTCACTGTCCTTATAATACACACATTTATTGATCATTAAATCTAGCAGTTTCACCGTGCAAGTTTTGCACTTCATTTTTGTGGTTTATTGGTTTTAATGAGGCGCAGTAAAAGTTAAATGTAAAAGGTTTATGGCCCATTTTTATGATTCTGTGGTTTTACCTCTTTATCCAAAAGTTTCGATCTACCTGAGAAAAATGCTGTGGGTACACGACTGTGAGATGTGGGGGATGATGAATAAAATGCATTGTGCTGTACTTACATAAAGCAATACACATGGAGAACTGTGTATTTTTGATGGGGTTCTATATATTGCAACATTGTTCTCCCTGCTATTATTCAAAGCTGCGATGCTTCCGTCGCTGCTGCTTGTCACTGCATTATACCAGATGAAACCACATTTCTAGTGCTTTCATTTTGGTGCTGCAGAAGCTAACTAGCACACATGGTGAGTGCACATGGGCACACACACACTAATGAGAGCCCATCTCAACTGCTGAGAGTATGACCCAGATCAAGGACAGGAGGATCATGGCAATGCTCTGTGTGTGCGTGCATGCATGGGTGCGTGTGCGCGTGCATGTGTGTGCATGTGTACGCGCATCCCATCGAAAACATGCACTTAGAGCTGACTTGCTAAAGTAGCTCATTACTGGTGGAAAGGCAGCACTCAGCACATCGCCCTATGGTCTGACAGGGACTGGTTTGTCAAGTGCGAAGTTACTGCAATAGCTTGTCTGAATACACCGTGTGATAAGGGCTTATGACTCAGCCGCCCCCAATGAAGCTGCGCTACGCCAGTTTGATGAGTATGACCAGTCTGTTATTCAGTTAGGTGCTGAAAACAAAAAGGAGCCAGGCCACAGCTGATTAGCAGATTTAATCAGTGTTTACACAGGAGGTGTTTTATTGTTGCTTGTTTATTCTCTGATGTCTTGAGTCATAAATCTACACTGTGTGATTTACATGTTGTTGTGATAAATGAATGAATGAATATCTGGTAACATAAGGCACAATAATTGAAGTGGGCATGTTTTTTGGAATCAACCAATAAATGATAAGATACAGTATTTTGCCAAAATAGATTAATTATTTTGATACTGACTTGATACTGACAATCAAAGTTTAATGATGAAGGATTTCATGCAAAATCAATTCAACATACATGAGATATTGATAACAAAATATGTAATTTGCTTAATAAAACTGTGAGTGATGGCAGTAATAGATCAGAAATTATCTTTTGTCTCTCTGTGACTGGTCCCCCCCTGCAGAGGTCCACACCCCTCTTCTCTATCTTCACAGCCATCTTTGATATCTTTGAGAATCTCCGACTCTTGGGAACTTGCAAGAACAAAATTTGACCACAGAATGCTAATATGAAAGTTTCTCCCTTACCCACTTACTCACTCAGAGAGCCTTAGTCCTGTATTCACTTGCATGGTGTTTCTGTCATAAGGTCCAAGGCTCAGTTTTGCTCCATCACAAATTAGTGAGCATTTTGCAGCTGAGTCGAGTCAACCCAAGGTTGCTGGCACCTCATTAAATCTAATCACTGCTGTACACAGATTATGACTCATTAAAAGTTTGTAGGATGGAGAATGAGACAGGAGGAGAGGGAGAGAAAGAGATCAACACCATAATGCAGATGCCCTAACCATCTGTAGTTTATACAGCTTCATAAGGCGCACTCCATTCTGAATGTGCAGCACAGCACAAAGTAAATACTACAAAATAGAGCCTCTCAGCTCTAAAATCAACCCTGATGGCAGCACTCCACCAATGATTTGGGTAGTGGATAGTATCAATTTTCTCCCCTCGCAGTGGATTACAGCATTGCAAAGCATTAGACTTGCTAATTTAGTCCATTTCTCTGTTCACTACTGAATGGAGCCATAAATATTAATTCTTCCACCCCCACCCCACCCCCCTCCTGGCTGCTTGTCATGCGTTCAAGGGATTGCTGGTGATATTGTTAATTAGGTTTGCAGGAATAATGTCAGCAGTGAACCTATGGACAGGCTGACATGCTGAGGTGACGATTTTCCTGCCATTCTTAATGCACAGCAGAGCACTCTGAACACACTGTAACATGGAAAACACTAACAAGAGACAAGCAGAGGGGAAGAAAAACTGTCCATCATATTCCATGACATGATGATTCTTTTTTTTTCCCACATAAAAGATGTCAGTGAAATATTACAAGAAAACACAGAAGGCATTATTTTAAAAAATAGGGATAATGTTTTGTTACGCAAAAGTACACTGCAGTGATTGTCAGCAAATACAGTTAAGTGTGCCCACTCACTCACACACAGACATCCTTGTACACCCATCTTTGTGGGGACCATTACAACTGAATGCCTAGGGTCTAACCTTTGCCCAAACCATAACCTTAACCCTAAAACCAAGTCTTAACCTGCTGCCATTTACAGCCATTTAAACTTGTAGGAGTCTAGCATTTTGGTCCCTGCAAAGCTGTCAGATCCCACAAGTGAGGTAAAACAAGCCTGCACACACACACACAAATACAAATGCACCCATTAGAGTAAAATCAATTATTCATCAATTTTTCCACCACAGCTTTGACCTGAGTAGCAGCGCACCAACACACAATCAGACTTTTCACTCCAGAGGTCATTTTGTCACATGTCCTCAACATGTGGCCTTTTTCAGTCCTATAGCACAAAGTGTGCTGCATGGGATGACATGTGGTTACTATAATTAAAAAAAACACCCACTATAGTAACAGTTGTACTGTACACATAGCATGGCAGCATTGAAAGACTTTGAATAGTATAGTATTTCATTGTTTTGGAACAGTGACAGTAAAGACTATTCTATTCTATTCTATTCTGAAACCTGGTACATTTCCAGTTTTTCCATAACTGTAAAGAAAGGTCAGCATTTAGAAAAATCAGTTATGTCTAAGTGGCTCTGATCTTTAAGTCTCTTTTTCTGCCGTTATACTTGAACTGAAAAAGGGATGATATGAGTAGTGGAGGTCTGTGTCAGCTTTTCTACTCAGCAGAAGAATTTTTTTTTCAGCTTGCTTAATTTGTTTTTATAGAACATATAATATGTTAGAGCTATAACGAAATAGTTTTCTAGGAAACTCTATTGATCATGGGAGAAAAGCATTTTTTTTTCACTCAGCTACTTTACTGTGTCCCTGGAGCTGCACAGGATTCACAGTTTTGTTCAAGGACACCTCAGCAGGGTGATACTTGCTGCCAAAGGGGCTCCAACCAGGGCCTTCTACAGTGGTTGAAGGACAGGCTCTTTGCTCACTGCACCACATTCCTGTTCCAAACAAACATACAAGGGCAAAGCGACCAGATGGAAAGTCATCCCAGGCCTGACAGCAAACAGAGGCTAAACATCTGTTGCAGGGATGTATCTGAGGCCACTTCGGAGCTCAAGACAAGTCTCGCCTCACCTTTCCTGCTGTTGTTTCCTCTGACTCAGACTTGGCAAAGAGATACAGATGGGATCGCGAATGCCCCCTGGATACTGCTATTAAATTTCACTTTGAGATAATGCATGCTAAAGTCTCATTAAATCCCAGTCAGAGATAATGCATGGTAAACTCCCATTATAGTTTGATTAGAAAGCGCGGGGCCTGCCGCCGTGCTGATTGTGTTTTTAATCAGATCCTTCCTGCTGCAGAGCAAACAACAGCTAAGAGGAGAAAAGAGAGGGAACAAAGCACAACAAGCTGAGCTAGCAGTAACAATTTCCTTTCTCTCTAAGGACAGAGGGAAATCGTTGTGTATTGTTTTTGGCATAATGAAAGTATATGAGAGTGGATCTTAAATGGAATTGTTTTCCAGTGTTATTACTGTGTGACTGCAGAAATTAGTACTTGGGTGGAAAAGAAACCAATGTACAAGCAGACAGAGACATTCATCAGTTTAATGCATTTTCTATTTAAGTGCGCTTAAACTTCATAAGCCAAATTGAACATTTGTATTTTTACACACTTTTCGGCTCTCAGGTGCATTCTTGTTCCACGACACCATATAGATCATTTTAATAGCATTGTTTTATATTAAACTAATTGCTCATTTTGTCCAATAGACACAGTACGCAATACATGCATGCCATCTATTATAATACAATATAAAGTTATTTAAACAGATTATGGGAATGTGTTTTAGAGGATGAATGACAAGTTTTACAATTGTCTGTAATGAATACAGCTAGGCCTTAGATACACTAACCACTATCAAACTTAATATTCACTGATAGTATCGTCATATACACCTTGAGCCAAGAGTTTCCTTGTAAAAATTAAAGGACTGCTTTCCTGTACAGTTTCTAAATTTTGCTTCAGCACTAATACTCATGGTCAGGGTACCATAGGAGAGTGTGTGGACAAACTTTTTGTGTTTGTCTTTTGCAGAGTTGACCTGCATGTTGCCAACACCCACAGAGTGTGTTGGCAGTTTGTGTGCAGTTTTGCCCGATATTCATATTTGAATAACTAGTGTTTTTCCACACAGATGGTACAGGGCTTTTTAAAGTATCATGGCGAGGACCAGAGAGGAGTCAGCAGCTGTCTCTGTGCTTCCTGCTTGTTCAGACTCTGTGATTTATCATTGCCTCCACCCATATTATTGGAGGACACCCTGCTCAGCAAAGTCAAATCAAGTGTATTTGCATTGCCCAATATCCCATTCAGTGTTTAATTGGGGGTGCATTACTAATGCCTACCGTCTTAACCAAAGATCTCTAAGGAGACTAAGTGCGTGACAACAACAACAAAAAAAACCTTAGCAGGGAAAGGAGAACTCTTTCTTCAGACAGTGGGGGGTTCAGTAGTGAATCAACAAAATTAAATACAGAGTCCAAATGTAGGCATAAAGCGAGTTACATTTAAATAAGTCGAGACCAGTATAATAAGGCAAAAGTGGTAAGTCCCAGGTTGTACATGAAAAGGTCACATAACAGTTCATTATTAGAAGTAGAGTTGGGTGGGAGGGTTAAAGGATGTGATGTAGGCTGGAACAGAGCAGCGACTTCAGGAGCCTGATAATTAAATGTTACATGGAAGTGCAGGGTCCAACTTTTCTCAAGTGGAAAGGGAAATGGCATCGGCTGGAGTCAAAATTGGCCACGAAATAAAACCCTGACTGTTGGACTTTGTGCCTCATCACACAAGTATTGTTAAAATTATTCACCAGGCCGTGGTAAAATAACTATAAGCCTAGCTTGAATTGCACTATAGAGACTAATCCCCCTGAATGTAGAAAGTTGGATTGGAAAACAAAAAATATGTAGTTTTGTTTGTTATTTGTGTACATAAGATAGCAAGATTATCCAAGAAAGTCACAACACTACCTTTGACAGCAAGAATAAATAGCTTTTAATGCTGGATTTGAAAATCACAAAGTGGGCAGCTTCCTTGACAGCAAGTGGGAGTTTATACAAAAGAAAAAGAACATGGAAAAAAAGGCCCTTTTTTTTTTGAATTCTTGGAAATGAAGTAGTCTGTCTTCTGAGATTAAAGCATGTGAACGAACGTAGGGGATTTTAAGGTTTGTTAAGTATGACAGAGCAAAACAATCTACTTTTTTATATGTAAAGTTTTTGTTGCATGAATGGGGACCCGTTACTGGGAGGCTAAAACTACAGAAATATGGTCACATTAAATTCACTGTGGTATTTTGAACAAACCTGACTTTTGTCATAAAGGTTAGGGCATGTTAAGTCAGAGAAAAGGACATTACACAGTACAGTCTGGAAGTTAGGTCTGCTGGAGTCTCTGAGGAGGAGCCTGTTCCCGGCACCGTGTCCTGTACCGTACATGTCCTGTGTCTGGAGAGAGCGTGCTGCTTCTCTCATCTGCAGCCTGAGAAGCAATTCTTCTTTGTGTCTCGTTCAGCCGAGCCTGGGAGAGGCAGGGAGTGGACTTTTTAAAAAAGACTTTTTTGCTGATTGGAGCAGCTACAGGAAAAGTGTAGCTGAGACAAAAGAGGGGACACAAGACCTATTCAGTTATCTCATTAGGTCTGTTGTCTGAAAAAAAAAAAAAAACGTAACTTTTACTTTTGACATGCACTGTAGCAGGAAAGGTACGTTCATGAACAAAAATACTTGGTATTACATGGTAAACTACTATAGAGAGCATTATCATACAAAGCATGTGGAGAGAGGGAACAAGGTGATTACAAGTGATTAGCACAATGGTACATTTTAAACAAGCTTTACCAGACACGCTCCTGTTTTCTCTCCACCATTACACGTCTATTCATGTGAGTGTGTGTGCATAACAGGCTGTTCTATCTCTGCCTTTCTCATAGTGTGAAGCAGACAATTAGAGGATGATTGGGAGAAAATGAACAGTACAGGTGGAAGAAATGAGGGGAAATTAGGGGAGAGGCTGTTAGGAGATGCAAAGGGAGGAGAAGGGTAGAGACAAGGTTGGAATATGACTTAAACAAAAGAACAGCAGAGGAAAATACACACACGCCATGTCTGAAGAGGGGAAATTAATTGGACAATCTTTTAAGAATCCAGATCTTTCTTTCTATGTGGCTGCGGTGTCATTAATCAAAGTCAGACAGCTGAGTGAATTATGCTCTGGGAGTGATAATGAATGATTAGGGAGAGTGTGTCCAGTCTTGTCTGAATGGGCTTTTTTCTGTGCTGAGTGCGACCCTTCCTCCACTCAGAGGGTAACAGAGCACTGGGGAATACAACAACAGCACTTCTCCATGAGTCAGATTTGAATTACTTACGGGAGCCATAATCGCTACACCCACAAGCATAAGATAAATGATGACAGGTATTTACAGCGACAAAGTACTGTATTGACATATCCTCAAGGGGTGAATGATTGACATATGCTCTTTTTTACTGTTACAAAAATCAGGTGTCATGTCATGTTAGCATATACATTGGGTCCACCATTTTGGTCCAGACTGAAATATCCCAACAACTATTTGATGGACTAGCAAATACAAACATGGCAGACATTCACGTTCTGTAGACAGTGCTGACATTATTGATCTCCTGACCTTTCTATTAGTGCTACTATGAAGTTGAAAGTTTCATTTTTGTGTGAAATATCTCAACAATGTTCAGATGGTTTACCATGAAATTTGGTGCAGTCATTCATGTCCCTTTCAGGATGAAATGTGATTACTTTGGGGATCCCTTAACTTTTCATCTAGTGACTTTATCTGGTCAAAATTTCAATTTGTCCACTGCTTTGGAGCAAATACCTAAAAAATTAATTAGATTCCCATCAGCTTCACGATGTGTCAATACAGACAGCTTAACATGAGCAGCACTTCAGTAATAGGACTTATGGCTCTGTTCTAGGGTTAAATGAAGCTGCAACAATGACTGACTGACTAGCCTCATTAGCGTTTTGGTAACAGCTTTTAACAATGTAAAAAGCAACGTTTTAATTTTACTATATTTCTTAAAGTTGGTGTAAAGCAAATTCAGAGATTTGTCTCTAAACACATTATTTATGTTAGAAAATAGTTCGTGAGAACATGTGTAAACTATGTATTAATGCCTTGTGGAGTTAGACCGTTTCACAGTTTTCCATCAGTTTCATTTTCAGGATTTTATTGGCAGGTCTGAAAAGGTGGTTCATGACGCACTGGAGCCTCCACGCAGTTATAAATATTAGCTCTGCATTGGCATCAGCACTTCTCCCGGCTCACTGCATGTTATCATAAGTTTCACTAGCTAGCTCTGCCGTTTGCCAAACAACTCGGTCGTAGTTTAAATTTTCAAAGGCATTAAGAGGAGGTGGATTAGTTTAGTGAAGAGCCACACTGTTGGAGAGCTGAGGAACACGACCAACACCCGTCTCTGCAGTGACCGTTTCACTACGGTTAGTTTTACAAACTCTCATCGGAGACAATAGGAATTACCCGTTAATCCTCTGTCACTTATGAATGAGGCCGAACCGACCATCTCCCTCCCCGGCCTTCACTCTCCTGTTCCGCCGACATTGCGCAGTGTCTGTCTCTGTGTATGTCTGCGTGTGTATCCACTTGAGGATGAGGGATCAAGCTGGTTAGAGTTAGAGGCAGTAACACACTTGTTGCCCTACTAACACACCTGGTGGCTCAAACGTGTACGGAATCGGGAGCTAGCAGGTAGCTAATAGGATGCTAACTGTTACTGTGCTGCGCCGTTCCTGTGAGTGGGCGTGGTTTCAGGTTTTCCATAGAAGGTGTTTTTCAGTCAAGCTAACATGTTCCTGACAGAACAGATATGTCCTTATGAAAAAACCAAAAGAGCCATTAATCACCATCATGTAAAGCTCATGAAAATGTAGTCAATTACTATTACTTTTGGCTTTCTATTAAAAGTTCCCTCTGTGTAGTCCATGTAGCACCAATTAGCAAATGTTAGCATACTAACATGTACTAAGATGGTAAACATGGTAAACATTATACCTGCTGTGTCAGCATTGTCGTCATGAACATGTTAGCATGGTGCTATTAGCATTTAGCTCAAAGCACTTTTGTGCACCAATACAAAGTGTCATTGTCACTGTCAGTGGGACTGTGACAGGTATTGTCACACATCTTTCTTTGTTGTGCAATATTATTTTAACACGTTGCTGATTTTTTTCTCATTGTCAATAACAACATTATTTTAGATGTACATATGTGTAACATTTAGGTTGCCTACTTACAACCCCCTTGGTTCATACCTGCTATTGTTTACAGTAGGACTGATTGAGTGTGACAGTCTTCAGTGAACGTGTGCTGGCTGAGAGGGAAGAATTAAGTTGCTTATTCTGTCCTGCTGTGTTGGTGGTGATTAAAAAAGATCGCTTAGAGAGAAACTGTAGCCTGTCACCCACAGCCCAGGGAGGTCTGGAGAACGCTACTCACCAAGAAATCAGGGTTTCGGGACACTGGCAGTCCTCCACCTCATCATCTCAAACCATGATCCGCAGAAATGCACACAAAGCTCCCTAATCTGCTCTGTGTAACCAGTGATGAATATGAATGAGGATATGAATATAGATGAGAAAAAAATTAATATTGATGAAGGCAGTTTCTCCTCCCTCTAACTGATGGTGTGGGGGCATTGAGTGGAACCAATCAATCATCATAGAGCAACCACATGATTGGCAGGCAGGTCCATCACTTGTTTCAGTATATACAGTACCACCTCAGGGTGTGTGTGTAAATGTGTGTATATGAATACATGTTTGAGTCTTTGTTTGATGTAAAAGCACAGCAGTTTAATCAGTAAAGCTGCTGGTCAACTGACCTCTGCAGTGTAGTAGCCTTAGAAATCGCTAAGCTGCTATTGAAACACTTTACTATGCACTGATTTGTCTGCTGCCTCAGTAATTAATAAGCTCTGCTTCTTATCCTGGTACATTTGAAGCTGTGGTAAACAAAATGTAATGAATACATCTACCCTGACAAACTAATGGCATCACTACAGGATGTTTGTTGGGATGATAAATTACATGCAAAACAAGCACATGTATTTTCCCTAATGGTTTCATTGTCATTAAACTGATTAAACCAACTCCAGAGCTTAATGAGGCGTGCCAGTCAGATGGCAGATGAATTGTTGGAAGTTATGGGTTGAGGTCAGAGGTCAGAATTTCTTATTGACCTAATGATTGAATTGCCCTAAAGCACTATAGCAGTGATAGTGGATACTTGACACAGCCTTGAGCTTTTCAGTGTCACGTTGCACTCAGTCCCCTCAGCTGTAACTTCCCTCTGAAATGAAAAGCTTCCTACAGGCTGTAACCTCTCAGTGCATCATTACAAGGCTAATGCAGCGTCTCCTGTTCCTACAGCTGTGGGATCATTTACCACCTCTTTACCTTGTGCTTCTCCCCATTTACCCCAGGCCTCCCATTCTCCCAGTAATGAGTCAAGAAGCTCCAATGGCTGCGTGGATCACATCGTTCCCTCACCATCTGTAGGATATCGACTGCACAGCCCTTGATCCCTGCAAGACAGAAGTGAGTCTTACTCAGAGCTGAAGTGTCTGCATGGACACTTACGCATTATTGCATTACCGTAGAGTCACTGTGAGTTCAAGGGCTCTTCATTAGGGGGTACATATCTGCTGCTAGAGGAGGCAGATTTTACGGGTGCTGACTTGATGCTTGAGGAGGATGAAGAGCAGCCAGCAGGATTTCTTCTTTTTTTTTAAAATAACACTTCAACCCAAATGTCAAATATATTCTTTAGAAAGAAATGCTAGAGAGTAGTTCAACATTCTGCCAACTAGCACTTCTAAAAGTCACTGATTGTTACTGATGTGTTAAATCTGTGCAAAACCAAAGTGACAATTATCTATGGAGTCACTGTGCCCGACCAAGAAAATACTAAACCACACAAGTCATTTTAGCTTTTTTTTTTTTTTTTTTTAAATGAATTGAACAAAGATATACAAGGTATACACTGTTAATTAGTGAGTTTTAAAGGTGCCAGTAGGCCAGTTTTGTTACTTCTGGACAGAGCCATGCTAGCGGTTTCCAGTTTTTATGCTAAGCTAAGGTAATCAGCTGCTGGCTGTATCCTTGAAAGAATGAACAGACCTGAGAGTCATATGATCTTCTCTTCTAACACACCAATAAAACAAAATGTTAAACAATTCCTTGAAAATAAACCTTCCCTTAAACCTATCCCATTAGAAACTGCGAATGTTTAAGATACAGGGTAGTATGAACTATAGGTTTATGATGAGAAGGAGAGAAAGAGCTGCTAAATTGTGGGTAAACTGCACCCTAAAAATCATTTTACCCACTGTAATAAAATAAACTCATTGTCATGCTCTGTGTTCAGGCTATAACAATGTTGTGGGTAAAGCACCATTTATGTGAAGTGGCTTCGGAAATCAGCCTGTAGCTGAATGTGAGGTTCAGGCTTCAGCTCCATAGACAACTAAAGGAAATTGTTATGAAAGCTTATGATCATGTTTTCAGCAAGTGGAGGGAAATAAGAATTGTTTTTGTTGTTTTTGTTTGTTGTTTTTTTCTGATCTGACAGAGACACCTTATGATGCAGACAGTGATTAAGCCGGCTGAGATCCAAAATAAGGTCCTGTACCCAAATTGTCAAATATACGTCAATGCTATCAAACTTTCACTTCCGACGAACTCCCCCGCTGTCACTTCCTGGATCCGCTGCGACAAGGACTGTATTGACAGTGGCAGGAATCCCAGTGACAAGTGTGATGGCGGAAATTGTGACACGTATCCATGGTGGCAGTGCAGAGGGTGTATGACAGGTCCAGACAGGACTGTCTACCCTGTGTCATGAGACAGTATGTCAGCACTGTGCATGACATTCCCTGAGGGGCACAGTTGTGTGAAAGAGACACTTAAACCACAAATGTCCCTGCTAAAGCCCGTATCGAGTGTCAGGACAATAACAGTTAGAGAGCTGCAAATTAGGAATGAATAGTTAATTAGATGCCATTGTGTACATAATTGGTGGATAATTCGCGGCCACCCAAAATAAAATGTTACATGATCATCTCTGGAGGGAGCATAATCGGCTTATATGGATGAATCTCTTTTGTACTAAACCCTCTCTTAAGGCTTTTAGCCTGCAAGAAGTGCCATCGCTCTGGGGTTGCACATTTTGTGTCTCTTTTCTGCTTTACAATACACACCCAGCGAGCAACAAATGGCCACAGTGAGCTCCAGCAATGCAAGTCTCTATCATGGGCATACATTAACTGGGCACTGCAGACAGAATGTCCCAAATGAAATCATGGACCAAATTTTTTAATTGGTAAATGGGCTCTAAATTCAGACCTGAGTGTAAGCTGATAGAGAAGGATAGATATTTTTAAAGCGAGAAACTGCATTCTCAAGCCCTATAAATCAGAGGTTTTTTTTGCCTGCACTGTAGAGCCAATTAGTCAGATGGATGTGCAGTGTTATCTTCACTCTGGCTCATCTCCACCACACAAGCTCACAGCCCCTGTAAACTACAGTGGTCGAATAGACCCAGATAGGATCAGTAATAAAGCACAACCATGCTGATATTTCTGCAATCACAGCAGCTAAAGAGGAATAAGCAAAGGTTACCTCAGTGTGGTGCCACATGTACTCTCATCTAATCATATCACTTACTACCATTCAAAACTGAACAGGCAATAAACTGCTTCTATAGCCTCTACACTTTTATGCTGTTGTAAAAATGACATCATTTTCACCTGCTACCTTATTATTAGATAATAAAGTATCTCATATACACATGGGTTATCTTAGTGTTTCAGTCTGTTCATCACAAGCTCCATAAGGAAAATGTCTTAGAAACTGGGGGGTAGACCAGTGATTTAGTACTACATGTTTATTAGGTTGTTGAAAGTTATGCAGCAACACCCAGACTTTCAGTCCCTTACTGAGACTGAGACAGTACTAGAGGCGGACTTTAGAGTCAGCGGAACGGCATACAGAGTCAGTTCAAAGGTGCAAGTAACTGTGAATTTGTTTAGTGTAGCACAAACTGAAAATATTCAAACCTGAGCAAACTTGCGCTTATCCCAAGTCTTTATGAATCTGCTTTATAGAGCAAATGAAGAGTTGAGACCAAAAAAAAACAACCAAAAAACAGGAATGACTGGGTCTGATTTATAGATTTGACCATATTTCCAGTTCAAAACTAGATACTGTAATTTGCCAGTCACCCTACAAGCCTCACTCTCTTGTCACATTTCTTCTGACTGCTTCAGCTGAGGGGACCACAGTCTCTGGGGAACACATACCAAAAAACGCCAATGATGTGGAATGAATGAGTGACAGGAGATTGGCTGCGAGTAAACAGACGTGGTCATTAAAACTGGCTTCAGGCTGTGCTTTCGGAATAAAAAAAAAAAAAAAAAACAAGCTGCATCTATTTCTTATACATTTATGTCTACAGTTCACTGCCTCCACAGCAGGAGCACCATTGCACAATATGTCTGCGTGGGTTGGTTTTGGCTGAGTTTATGGTGGAGCTCAATGTTTTTCCTTCGTACTATTTAAGGATTACTGAAGTTGTTTATTGTATAAATGTATTTATTGCTCAGGGCTTTATATAATTTAGAGTTATCTAAAGATGAGCACTGCTTAATATAAACAGACCAATGACAAATGTTGTCTGTTAATATTGTTGCATTAAGGACCCTGTTAGTCCATTTGAGACTACAGTGGGACATTTTAAATCCAGTTCTTTCAGGCATAGCAGCTATAATTTTAAACTATTTTGTACTTTTATAACAAAGCACAGTGTGTTGCGTCATTTGGTGATTCAGATATCCCAGTGGAATTTAGATTTACTTAGCGCTCTCACTCTTTTCTTTTCTTAATAAGCATCACACTTCCCTCCCTTGGTGCAAAACCACACTGAAATGATCTCTTTCAAAACAGCAAAATAAGTGGAGGAGAGGAAACAGGCTGAAAGGCAGCTGGTCTTATCTGACATTTTTATTTCTCATCTGTAGTCATCAATCACGCACTCCATCAATTTACAGTTACTATGTTTACTCCTCTTGACTGATAATCCCACTGAATGTTCCCAGAGGTTGGCTTTGCTCATGAAAACATCCTGCAGGGGAGGTCAGAGTTCACTGCCACGCTCTTGAGTGTTGTTGACATGGTCTGACATCATTAGTGTGATTCCCCTAGCTTTGTCTTTGCACTCCAAACCCTATCCGCCATTCAGTGCATCGGACTGCGTGTTGTTGGGACAGATGTTCACTTCCAGCATCGACGCCCCCCAAAGTCAGAGCCTGGGAACTCGTGTGAAGGCTCGCTTAGCTCAGGCTCACTCCGATGTTCACACATATCCAATGCCTTCGTTCAGGAGGGGTTGAGGCGCTCACCCGTGGGACTGCTGTTGGGGTGGGGGGTGGGGGGTTGTTGTGCCTGGTGCAATGCTTCTCCCTCTGCCCTCTTCCATATCCCATTGATGTCCTAAAGGGTCCAGGTTAGAGGTCAGCCCTTCAGAGGTGGCAGGGTCAAACCTCATCTCATGAATATGGAAGAACAGCAGGCTCAGGGGACCATCTGGTCGGCTCTATTGGAAACCAAACAAATGAGCCTGCTGAGAGGGTGCAGTATTAGTGTAATTACTGTGGATTTCCCAGGCCTAAAAAACAGTGGCAGTACTTGCTGGGTGCCCCCTTTGCACCCAGCATCTGCAGGTGGTTTAGACTAAACTGAAAGTGAGAAAAAAATCTGACTCATAATTCAAACATTTAGGGACATTCCCTCCTAGTTTAGTATTACATTTTTTGTATTACCAATTTCACTAATACTTAAGCCCTTGCCACGTTGATAATCCAATTATATTGTAACTAATTCCCACATCTTTTATCATAAGACATTATTTTAATCATGATACTGTCAAGATCTTGTTAACATTCTCTAGGTAGAATTTTACTCTTGGTTTTGATTGTTGCTATTAGGTATTACCACAAGAAATGTTTCCCTTTTTTACTTTAGTCTTTCTGCTATTGTTATCTAAAAAAAAGCAGTGAAAAAAAAAAACATTTATGGCCATTTATAACACTGACCGTAGTAAAGACAGAGGCACTTAAATTAGCATTACTGTAAGGCAGCACATTAACTTTAAGAGGCCAATGCAAGCCTTTGAGACAAAGCTTATTTAAAAGTAGTGGATATGGATTATTTTTACAGTGTAATTACAGTGTAATGGTGTTCACACAACTGAATTTTGCGTGTTTTCATGTGTGCAGTCTGACACCTTTTTTGCAAGATGGCAGTTTTAGACACAATTTTGATACAAAGAGCAATGACCTTTCTGTAGGCTATGAATGTGTAAGAAATGGAATCCAGTCGATGTGTCTGGTGACCTTGATAAGAATCTCATCCTGTTTGTCACACCGTGAGCAGGCCTTTGTGAGGACTTTCACCAGGGGCGAACCTCTTGCTGTCATTCCACTCTCCTTTCCCCCTCTTTCCAACATTTACACCTCCCAGGAGTAAGCAGCCATAATGCAACTCCTGTGTGTCAGTGGCTGTGTACATATATGTTTGTCTCAAGTGTATTTTTTTATGTCTGAGTGCAGCGAACAATGCGGCTATTCTTTTGTACTGCTCTTAGATAAAGGTGACCTGGAGTCAGTGAAAGCAGAAGCACCGGGCTACAGATTTCAAAGGGAGATTGAGAGGGTTTGGATACCTTTCTCATCTGACAGCGCTGTCTGAAAGCTTGTTGATGTAGGACATAAACGCAGGTCTGCTAGAGCTAAGGTGGCATAAGTACAGATGTAGTTTCATAGGATTTTTAAAATTGTGTGGTAAGAATCAAACATACATGATCAAAATATTAAAATTTTAAGCGTGTTAGATTTGTGTTATTGATTTTTTTTTAACTGTATGTGTGTCATTACCCTCAAGAAATGTATTACAGTAAATCAATTAATTTGCTGATTTCTTTCTTGATTAACTGTTTCATTGTTTGATCTTTAAAATATATAAAAATAGTGAATATTAATACCCAGCACAGGTTGCCAGAGCCTAAGGTGACTTAGTCCATACCCCAAAGATATTTAATTTACTATCATAAAAGACTAGATTCCAGTGTTAGAAATTACCTTATATATGAATTTATGCCTAATTTGAACACAAAATTGTGCAATTACTGTTGATAGAGCTTCAAGTGTGCCTGAAGTGTGTAAAACGACATTAAAATCTGCAACAACACATTGAAATCACGTAGAGTTGTACTAAGACACGCATAAAAAACAAATAACAGAAAAAGTAAAATACCTGGAAAGCCTGTATATTTTACATATATGTTACATGCTCTATATGTATATGAACATGGGGCAAAAGACGGTAGAGTTTATGTTCAGAGGGCGTGAGCCTGGAGCTTGCCTGTCAGGCTGAGTGGCACTAAAGACTCGGAGCATGAATAAATCACCACAGTTTGACCCATTTAAATACCAAATGGAACCATACCCTCCACTGGGGAACTACAGGCATGCTTGAACACACTGGCTCATTTCCATGATGGAAGCGAGATGCCACTGGTAGACACTGGGACTGTATGAGCGCAGTAATATGCAGCGGTCTAAAAAGTACTCCTGGCATGACTGCATTGCCTTTGGCTCTGGGTCAAATGAACAGAGATGTCTCTGACTGTATCCTGAGGTGGGTGATAGCACAGTGATCTAATGATACTGTAACCCTGATGTGAACTCAAAATTTCACAGCTGCAGTGGCTGAGGGAAAATTCTCAGTCATGCTTTTCTTCTTATTCAGCTTCTCTACGCCCCACAGTAAAACCCTCCTGCTTCTGTCTCTAATTGGTCATGGAGTAGCTCAGCAGCAAAGTCATCATAAACTAGCTGGCTAATGGCACCCTCTGCTCACTTAACTCCACAGTGCTTAAACAGTTCCCTTAATGTAAGCCAACTAGAGCACTTTGAATTTGAAAGAACCATTAAATTTTCAGTTAAACATGTAGGCCTATATTCTTTGACTTTTACACTCTGATGATTCTTTACACCCTCTAAAGGAACCAAGATTTTCAAAATTGACATTCATCTGTATGTGCCTAACCTTTGGCCCTGACTGGTGCATTCATGCCATTTGACTCCAGTCACACCAGAGTGTAGATCTCTAATGAGTTGGCTGTGGGTTGACCACGGTAGGTGTACAGATGTGGTTTCACTGAGCGGATTTCCACCTGCCGTCACCATGACCATCTGTATGGCTGTCCCAGAGTGGATGTCATTTCTTGTCTGTGGAGCTGGTTAATATTTAAATTTCATGTTTGTCTAGATGTGATGAGTGGCAAGAACCACAGCGCTGGGACAGAGGAAAATGGGTAACAGAGCTGTGGTAGACAGGGTCAGGATAAGTCACGAGGTTGTCACTGATATGAATGTGGGACTATTAAATCTTGCCATTTCTGCTGTACCTGTGCTGTACCTTCCTTCTATCTGCCCTCCAGTAGTGGACTGACTCTGCGTTCCCCTGAAAAGGACATTTATTTGATTGTCTTGAACTATACCAGTGACACCTGGTAACACCTAAGTTGTCTAATGTGTGTTGTATCTGTGTTAGTATTTGCAATAACATGAAGAATAGTACATTCTGAGAATGATGATGAGCTGGAATCACCCAGGTGTCTGGTGCAAAATGATATCTGACAACAAGTAAACTCCTTGTGACAGCATTGACATAGGAAATCAGTTTCTCTGGAAGTGACGTGGGATACCACAGAAAGACTGCAGCAGGGAATACCCCTAAAGTCTGCATAATGGTAGTCTACTCAGTGATGGACAGCATGGTTACAGAGCAGGGAACAGAAAAAAAACACACAAATGCATGCTGTAGGGGTTTTGAGTGTGTGCTCTTGTAGTGAAAGGTGCTATATGTAAGTTTTTGCTTGAGAGGGAAAATCTCAGAGTCTGAATCCACAGTTGAATTCAGGTGAAGATGCTCTTTAGTCTCTTTTTATGGGCACATGGAGAATACAGCCACACACAACCCTCAGATGGTCTCCTCTCTTACGACATTTCAGTCAACGCCTTTTGGCTGAGATACAGAACAACTAAACCAAACAGTCATCTGATGGGCACAATAGAACCCCTTCCTGGAATACTTATATCTAAACATTTCCCAGAAAAAGGATGTTTTGCCTCATTAATGACCATACAAGCCAGGACATCTTGACCCGGCCATGGACAAAGTACAAACCAGATGTCTCCATTTTCCTGAATGTAATATGATAATGTATGTAATGTAATAATGTATACAGCACTTGATAAGTGTCTTGCAAGTCACACAATGAATTCGAACACTACGGTGAAAACACTTCTGTTCAATCACAAATCATAATTTCCCCCACATGATGCCACTATGTAGCCAGCGTTAGCATTAACAGCCGTTTACTTACCAAGAGCTTCAGCCGTCGTCGTGTTTACAAGACGAGGTTAGAATACACCCTCTTGGCAGTGCTACTTCTTCATCCTCTCATGCTGGACAGATTGGATGTGATAATAACTCACGATTGCAAAGTGGTATTACGAGAAGGGACTGGCTGGGACAGGTTGTTTAGCATGCTAACTTCAGTGTATGAGAAGAACTGATAAAAAAGTAAAACAAGAGTTGACATTGACATTGCTTTCAACCATTTTAGACAAACAAGTAAAGGAATGAAGTTACTTTGAAGAAGAAGACGCCTAGCATTTCCTCTTGACTGGTTGGTAAATAGCTGTTAAGGTTAACATTAGCTAAATAGCAATAGTAAAAACTTACATACAGCACCTTTAAACAAACCATGAATTTTCTCAAATGACACCAAAGGAGGAAGACATGGCTGAGTAGTAATCTGTTCAGATGAGTCAAGCAAAGTAATGGCATAGAGAAAACAGTACTATTCAGGGAGTTAACACAATCAGGGAAGTCTTCGACCTTTAACTGAGCAAGGGTTGCTGGGTTCAGAACTCAGGTGAATTGGCCAAGAAGCAATACACTCTAACAACTACATCTTGGAGGAATGGAACAGTCTCAATGGCACGGCGTCATTATAATGTGCTGAGAACTTACAGTTGAAATCTATATATAGTTTCCGACCTTATTGCCCTCTGCAGTGGTGAAAGTTTTACAGTAAAAGTGGCAGAGCTGTTGTGGAAGATTGCATGATTGTTGCCACATACTTGAATCAGTCAGTGAAAAAGTGAACATCGAGGTTAGAGAGGCAGGGCCACGTTGTTTGTTTACTCAAAATGATATTTACTAATTATTCAAATGTAGTTAGGCTCAGAAGAGTTGCAACTGCTTCACTGTGTCCCTTTGAAGAGTAGTCTTTATTGATTTAACCTAATGAAGCTCTTTTTTCTTTCAAAATCCCAAATGCTTTCCAATTACTGCAATGAGTCCTGCAGCTGCAATTAGACCCGAAGTTGATAGAGTACAGAGAACAGCTTGTCTTGTGTCTCAGGCAGTGTTTCCATAATAGGCTACTTTGCATCTGAGAAAGTTGGTCATTTTGAGTTTAAAGACTTTTTCACGTAGATTCTTGGGAGTCTTCCCGTCCTTGACACACTCCACCCGCCCACTACCCTCTCTCTATCTCCAGTTCTCTCTCTCGCTCTCTCTCTCCCTCTCCCTAGAATCAGTGTGATTTATAAGGGCTAACAGTCACCCACTCTCTTCACGCTCTTTAACTCTCCATCTATTGATATTAGCCAGCCAGGAAATTGAGCTAAATTATACCATTCACCGGGTGACTTTAACAGTCCATAGGATTTACCCTCCAAGGGAGACTCTCATACATTGTAACATTTGTATAGTACACACTCTGACAGATCGTAACCTACAGACAACTGCATATGCACACAGCAGTTTAATTACGCATGCATTATAGACATAATTCATTATGGTAGACCATTTTCTCTTCCTGCGGAATACTATGGTACAGTGTAAATAATCTGCAATATAAACCAGCACAAGAAGAATGTCAGCGCTCTCAAGATCTTTCTTAAGATCAGGTGAGAAATGTGGAAAATGCAGACAAAGAAGTATTTCATAGACAACAGACTAGCAAATGAAGCAACCCAACCCCCATCTCCCCCTCACCCAAATAACACCCTCACAGAACAGACCGGTAAGCCACTTCATCAGCCCCCAGCACATCAGTCCTGCCATATATGGACAAAACTGGGTGGAGGCAGAGGGGATAGAAAATTCCATCACTCCCTTCACTTCTCCTCCTAATGCAAATCCTCTTCCCCTCTGGTCCTAATCACTCCACTATGTTTTTATTCACCATACCTCTTCCCAAGTGGGGCAACCTAACCTGTCATTTAACCTAAATCCTTGCGCTCACTGAGCTTTTTTTCATGCAGAAAAGCACAGGCAGGCCTCAGGGATAAATTGCTTTGGTGTGGCGAGGGAGAAAAATAAAAGTGCTGTGTGTGGTTACTATATCTTGGACAACATCTCATCCTCTTGACAGGAAAAGTGCAGTGCTTCTTTGAAAATCTGAGGTATTTTCAAGTTGAAGTACCCAGAGCAGCAGAACAAAAAGGTGGAGTGTTTTGAACAAGAAAAGGTGCTGGGTAAAGCGCTTTTATAGAGACAGCTGCTTCAGCTCCACACACACTCTGTCTCTATTGAAAATGTCTGAAAAAGGCGCTGATGCTCTAAACAGAGACCTAGTGGGCACAAGGCCTAACATTATCTTCAGGATTATTTCCTCCCCACCTGTCTCTGCTGCCCATAGACATGCACACATTAGCAGCAGTGCCACTATCTCTGCCACCAGCATCAGTGAAAAGACACATTCTGACTCCAAGTCTCAGACAGAGCATGTAGCTAACAAAGAGCAGTTGTCTTTGTTCAGCTGGCGCAGGAGAGGGAGGGGTGAACAAGGAGGGATAAGGATGGAGGATGGGGAAAGATACTGACTTTCCTTTTCTCAGTGTGAACACAAAAACAGCTGAGAAGCAAAATTTCTTCTACTAATCATACACACACATACACAATGCTGCCTGTTAAGACACAGAATCCTGAACTGCATGTTCTTAAATACTACTGTGCTTACTTAGGTGGGTCAAATAGCAATAAAATACTTTATAATGCTTTCACTAAAGTATATAGCATAATGAAATATACATATTATTGCATTTAAGCGTACTGTATATTTCCATTCTTGAAGGATGAGTTCAGCTCAAAGCACAGGTTGCAAATTATTTTAAACAAGACTAAGAGTCTATAGCCATGCTAGCTGCTCTCTGAGGCTGTACTCAGGCATAGCAGGGCTTTGAGCTAAATTCGAATACCTTGGGTATGACATCTTCACCGTATCTTTAGTGTTAGCATGCTAACATTTTGCAAAGTCAGGGGATCAAAGTCATCAGGAAACACTGTCTGGGAACCATGAGCATCTGTGAAAAAAATTGTGCCAGTCCACCTGAGCTATTTCAAAGTGGTGGACCAACCAACAAGATAAACAGAAATCAGATTTCTGACCGTCAGCATTATAACATACAGTAGGTAACAACCAACCAGCCTCTGAAAATGTCACAGGTCGTTTCATATGTTGCTTCCCAGTGTGAAGTATAAAGACATGCTGTGTTGTTGTGACCTACAGAAAACACAAATAGCAGAATAAACTTGTTTCATTATTGACTCAGAACCTTTCCATCCTCATCTCCAGAGACGCAACACAGCCTGTATAGTTCCATGATCTCAACATACTGTTGATTATTATTTAATGATGAGAGACAGATGGTAAAGACATATTTAACTCTGTGCTGTCATACTTTGCAATGGATTGAATGGAGAGGAGTTTAATTTATTCAAGAATACTTTAACTTGATGGCATTTTCCCAGCTGTTTCGAAAATATGAAGTTTCAAAAAAACAGACTCCATTAGTCGTCTTCAAAGCAGCCAAAGCAGTTTCCTTCTCCTCCTTTGCAAAACATCAGTGATGTAAACAATTTTGATGCCACATGGTGATTAAATATTAATGTTTTATTTCAGGGGTATGAACTAAAATGGAAGGAAAAAAACATGGCTGGTTAATGTTCTTGTTTTTTCTGAGAGGGAACATAAGAAGGATGATAAATAAAATTGATTAACAAGAGGCTATTATTCTACTATTCTATTCTATCACAAGGCAGCACACCCAAGAACAATTACCTTAATTAATTTATTTTTGCATAAAGCAAACGAGTACAAACAGCTACCTCACAAAGTCATACATATACACACACGCTTCAGAAACTATTTACATTTTCCATTGGGCCAAAACAAATCAACCAAGGCCTGTGTTTGACAAACCCAAATGAAAGTCAATCCCCCAGAGCCTCTGCTAAATTGCTTTGCTCAGGAGCAATTATAAAGGGATCTGTTGATTTTGTTGTTAAGTGGCTCTGATTGGTTGCAGAGTGGCAGGCCCTAATGTGGACACTAATGCAAAGTGACATGTGTAACGGGAGTCAGGACCTCATCACCTCTGTGGCTATTAAGACCGATTCTGATGGGACGTTTCACACTCATGCTCACCTTGAGCCTTGGCAGTGCAACTGGATGTAAACATTCAATGTCAGAATTACTGGAAGAGCACTGGCCCACATTTCTATACAGGATGACTAATGATTGACACAGTTTGGACACAGCATGGAAAAAAATGTTACACACTGTTCCAGTAAAGTCTGACGTGTACATGTCAATTCACACATACAGTGTACAGTGCTCAGTTCAATCCAGTCCCAGATGTTCTCAAATCACTTCCCTCTAAAACTGGCCACTGACACTGCCTGTTGGGTAAATGTACCTTTATTTCAGAGTCGACCTACTGTATCCCTCCTCTGCAGCTGTCTGTTTTATCTTACAACTCATCCACAACACAATTGATGAAGCATGCTAGACAGATGTGTAAGAAAATACTTAAAACAATAGTTCAGCATTTTTAGAAATACACTTATTCACTTTCTTAGGGAGGGCTAAATAAAATGATTGATAGATACCAGATTGATACCACTCTTGTATCTCTCTCACTCTCTCTTAAATGTGAAGCTATATCAAATGGTGCAAATGGTTAGCTTAGCTTAGCTTAAAGACTGGAAATAGGGAAAAAAGCCAGCACAGCTCTGTCCAGAAGTAGAGAAATCTGCCTACCAGCACTTCTAAAGCTCATTAATTAACTTATTATATCTTGTTTGTTTAATTTTTACAAAATCTAGTGTGAAAAAATGGCATTGGGGTATTTTACCAGGGGATATTTTTCTTAGCTGGGTGCAATTACTTTGTGGAGACTCCTCTGGTTGCCTGGCAACCTCATAACCCCCCCCCCATTAAAACCACAGCTTGTTGTTAAACAACATTGTAATTACTGAGCTTTATGGGTGCTTTATAGGCAGATTTTTTGTAACGTTGCACAGAGCCACACTAGCCCTTGTGCTAAGCTAAGAAAGCTGTACCTGGCTCGAGTGTCATGGTCAGCATACAGATGTCAGAGTGGTATTGATCTTCTAATGTCCTGGCAAAAAAAGCAAATCATCCCAAAATGCCAAATATTCCCTTAATTGTGTAAATTATCAGTTACTTATTAGTGTGATATGGTATGATATAGATCTATCACTTAAAGCCAGGTGAAAGCTACAGGTAGAACAATAAAAGCACTACCTGTACACTGTTGGTAACCAATAAAACAGCCCTGCAATAAATTCAACCTCAGTGAAGTTTTTAATGGTCTATCTGTGTTGAGACTGAGTGGTACTGATCCTCCGAGGCTGTAGTTTGTGCTACCGTTAGATTGGACTGCATTATATTGCACAGCGTTTCAGTATCCACCCACTGTCCGATGCCGTTTTTGCTTCACCTGTCATCCTGCAGATCAAAAAGGGGAGACACCAACAGAGATTCGGACCGTGCCAAATATGGTATTAGGTTAGAGAAAAGGAGATGAAAGTGGAACTGTTTGTGTGTGTGTGTGTGTGTGTGTGTGTGTGTGTGTGTGTGTGTGTGTGTGTGTGTGTGTGTGTGTGTGTGTGTGTGTGAAACACTACATTTCATCAGCATTGTTTGCTCTAGCCTGGCAGAAGGTGGCAATGGTACCAGGAATGGTGTGGTAGTGACATAATGTCGCACCAAGGTATCAAATGTGCTAAATGTTCAGAGGCAGGCATCTGTTCTAGTTACAGCTGAAGACAGCATCAAGCTGTTCACATTCACACCAATTAAGATCTGATGTAATCAAGAAAATCTAATTATAAAGTACTCCGTTTATCTTACAAATGAAATCATCTGCTTTTCTTATGTTCAAACAGACACCATTCAACATATTCCAGATAAACTGTGGGTGAACTTTGCAGTGAAGTCGTGATACATGTCTGTGTGTGTCGCAGCCTACTTCACAGCATTATTCCCCCCCCCCCCCAACATTCATCTCATCACTCCTAAACATTTCTCATTTAACATTCTACCCGTCTATGACCGAAAACAAGCGCTGACAAGAAAAATGACACCTTGTCTTCTTGTCTCAGCTGAGTATATTGCGGCAAAATGATGAGAAGACTTGCGAAAGGTAAAACAGGGGGCATATGTTTCTGTGTGACTGGTTTTCCCAGATGGCCATGTGGAGGGAGCTGTGTGATCAGAGATCTAATAAACCGGTGGATATGCTGCATCGCCTTTCCTGGGAGGGGAGCTGTTGCCATGGCAACCACACCACAAGCACTGCAGGTTAATGGTGGGAAATTATGATTTTGCCAGATGCAACTAACTAACAGAGTGACTGCTGAATCAACTTTCGGCTCTGTGGTGGCAGGACGATACGAGCGGATCCCACACTGCAGTTTTTAAACACCACATAGGCCTTTGAACACGTTCCAGTTGGCTCTCAGCAAAAAGAGATCAATTTCACTAATAAATATGTATCTAGAAAGGTTTTACTCCATATTTCCTACATGTACTCACTCAGCACTAAATCCTAAATCTAAAAGTAGCCAAATATTTAAAGACACTTCTCAGAATATGGTGAAACAGCCAAAATTATCTAAACTATTAATCAGGTGTATAATTAGTGGTTCTAAGGATGACTGAAGATTTAGAAATTCTATGTCGCACTATATTTTGAAAAGGTTTCAGACCACTGTGTGCAAAAGGTTATAGTAACATGTTTGCCATTTGTAGTTTAATACAGTAGTATCAGTCATATAACAGCATGGGTGAATTACTGATTGACCCTACTAAACAAAGGTTAAAGGACCCCAGGCTAAGTCTTTGACATTTTGGAAAATACACTTACTCACTCTCTTGCCAACAGTTAGCAGAGAAGATTGATACAACTCTCATGTCTGTACAATAGATATGAGGCTAAAGCCAGCAGCCGATTAGCTTAGCACAAAGACTAGAGACAGGAGGGAGACTGCTAGCATACACTTTCAGCACATAACACACAGAAAAAAACAGTGGTGGGTGTTTTTACACTTCAGTTTTCATGCAAATTAAACAAATATGATATAAGCTAATAATTAGTGAGCTTTAGAGGTGTTTTCCCCTGTTTCCACTCTTTGTGCTAAGCTAAGCTAATCCTCTCCTGGCTCCAGTTTCATATTTATCATGAGCAGAATTCTTAAAATGTACTTTTAACTGTTCTTTTAAATGACTGATAATATTTATTGTCACATTCAAATGGCTCACCCATTCTTGTCCATTATAAACAGACCAAAACACCTTTGGAAAAACAAAATGTTTGTGCCCTCTGGCTTTCTTGAGGACATTTAGTCCAGCTCCATATTGACTCTGCTGGAAAGGGGGGGGGGAGGGGAGCATCCATCCCCTGGGGTCCATCATCTCATATTCTGTCAGTGCATAGTGCACGATACAGCTGATAACACCTTTTAGAACAGGACTACATGAATATCAAGTGTGATTTGATACTGACTACTGTGACAGATGTGAAAGATATGGTTTATGGAAACATGTTTGTTGGCACCTGTATGTAACCACTTATTTCAAGGGGAAATGGTGGATTACAGATCATATAGTACTTTGTTTTGTTGTAAATAATCAATAATGGTAATTGACTGGTTATTATTTAAAGCAGGTTACATTTTTAAAATGTATATGAGTGTGCCTGAAATAATGTCAATTCTGCTGAACCCTTTAGTGTTTGGGTGCTTGTATTAAGAAGTAACTTTTAGGCTGAGTACATAAAGCTGCATTTACTTTTCATGTGTTTCATTAATGAGGCAACTGCATAAATTATATAACATTACCCTTCCGGGAGAGATTTTTCGGCCGAGGCAGTCAAAGCCAAAGCTCTGTTGATCCTCAGTTAAAAATGGAAACACATCTGTAACTTTCTGCTAAATATCCAATATAAACAGACAAAACCAGCACATGACATCTGCCTGGCACACTTTCTAGTCTCAACACAGTTGATCGCATTGCTTCTCTGTTGCTACAGTATGGATAAAGAACCAGCCAGACAGCTCCCAAAGCAGCAGCTCAAACAGCAAGTGATGAAACGTTGTCATTTTCACTGCTCCCCTTGGAGGAGAGGAGGAGGAAGAGGAGGAGGAGGAGGAAGAGGGGAGAAAGAATCCAGACAAGTGACAGGTCTGAGAGAAAAGATGTCTTTCTCTTTTAACATAGACTCCTGTGCACAGTGTTTGGGTGTGTACGTGTGTGAGGTAGAGAGAAAGGAAGAGTGTGTGTGTGTGTGAGAGAGAGAGAGACTAATAAGATCCACTTTACACTTCATAGCATTTCATAATTATTATGAATTATTAATTCGCAAGTCATTAAGTATATCAATTCCAACTAAATGTCTTTTGACATCTTCGCCTCAAACAAGCCTTAAGTCCTTTTTTTTTGATGAATAAACCTCAGTTTTGTTGAAATGAGATGTGATAATAGAGACACGTCTTATTGAGATCAGCAACTGATGCCATTGGCTCCATCACTTTTCACCATAACTCGCAGCTCGTGGCCGCTTAGGGTGGGACTTTTGTTCCCATGATGGTGATGACAGAACAGATGGTGAGGTTGCCTGTTTAGGCACCGCTGTCGGTGTCAGACGCGTTTCAGTCCAGCTGACCTGCACCAGGCAGCTGCTGCTCCACTGGAAGCTGTGCGCCGCAGCGTTCCCCACTTCTGAAGTATCACCGCCGTCTCCCAACACCCGGAGCAGAGCAGATATTTACAACCGAGGGGGTGTTTTCCACAGATAGGATTTACTCTCATTTATAAGGCTGATTATTTATCCTCCAAAACATAATTTGCACACACACACCCCCTCCACTCGCGCATCATCTCGGAGCTGCGGACACTGCATGGGTCAGATACAGTATCAGCCTGCAGCAGTCTAGCGTACGGAGGATACAGCGCTTCGTAGGTGAGAGCAATGTATTTATTTTATGCATGTGCTGAAATATTCATACACGTCTGTAAAATATTTCTCACTTTTTTGTTCGGTAGAGAGGTGATTTTTCCAGTCTGGTCTGGAGTGATAAACTCGTAAAGATGAAGTCATCATTTGTATGTTTTAAGAAATGCATGGACCAACAAAGATGAAATGAAACAATAACGTGTTCTGTCTCCGTGCTGGGGGTAATCGTGCAGCGCGTGTTTCTATCTCAAAGAGATTGTTTTTTATGGCTTTAGTAAACAAAGATTTAATTTAGACAGACTACAGATCCTGAAAATTGACCATGTTTACCGATGTCTGCTCAGCATTTATCTGCAATGTATGCGTTGGGTTAACAAAATGAATAATAGTAGTGTTAGATTTACAAGGACACTGTGCTCTGCGTTCAGTCTATACACAGCATATGATAAATATGAGCCCTGCTCAAGTCTAGACTTTTGATAAATATGAACTGATCAGAGATCAGGGGGAGGGAAACAAAGAAAACATGAACCAAATCTGTGCACTACAAACTAGGTTGCGATGTTCAGTTTTACCACAGAAAAGCAAAATATTAATGAGAGTTGTGAGTCTCCAAAAAGCTCATTATTTAAGCTGCAGTCTTGCGGCCAGCAGCCCTGACATTTCACTGCACTGTGACAGCGGGTTCAACTAACAATGTAGTGTAACATTTGCACAAACTGCAGCATCACCGGCCAGTGCAGAGTGCAGCCGAAACAACTGAGTATAGCAGCAATGGGCTCATGCGCTCCCTCACACATAATTTGCATGCCTAAGGGTCAGGGAATTAGGCAGATGTTCGGAGATGAAGACTCAGAGGAGGAAGACAGAATATCTAGTATTTGTATACAGAAGTTAGAGAAGGCTGGGAGAAGTCTGCATGGTTGAGGTCACCTTTGTCAAGTGGGCTCTGTTGTTTCAGCTGCTGCATTACACACCTGTTACTGAGATCATAATACAAAGAGCAGGAACTCACTTTTATCAAGACACATGGTAGTAAAGGAAAATCATGCCTTGCATTATTTGCACCATTATCACGTTTCAGAGCAGCCTCAGCCACGCAACTTTGTGTAGTTTACTTTGTCTGGGGAATAAATGGAGACAATTGATCCAGATGTCGCCTAATGAACCAATGATATGAGAGCATAGCAGACTGTGACACCTTCCCCCAATCTAAACAATGCACAGTGACGTAGTATCTCCTCAGCTAGAAATGTGGAGTGTGAGAACATGCTGAAACAAAGACTTGTCTTGGTGTGTGTGTATATGTGTGTGTGTGTGTGTGCGCGTGTTTGGGGAGGAGCCATTGTGAGCCATAGGGCCTAACTCTGCAGTATGGTGCTGGGGTTCCCATAGCAGTGGTGGGGAGACAGGGTTCGCAACAGCTTGACCTTCTCGCTTTGTGAACATGATCTGAAAAGGGGGAACACAGAATCATGATGGGCCACTGAAAGGTTTTTGTCAAGTTGTTGTGACCGAGTCAGCTGTTTTGTTGTCCTTTGTTTTTATCAGCAATAAACCAAACATGAATTTGTGTTACCTCTTTGCATACTACTTTTATCCTAGATAGATATGATGTAAGAGACTGTAATACTTTTGAATGTAACCATACATTTTAAACTCAGCGTGGTACTTTAAAAAAGTTATATTAAGCATTTTGAGATTAAATCATACAGGACAAATGTCAATTTAAATCTAAATGCACAGTTGAAGTAAAACAAAAACATGGGGGAAAAAAACAGGAAAAATCACAGAGGCACATTTATAGAAATCAATTTTAAAAGCATTATTATTGGCACGGTCTTTTTGATTCAGAGGTCACTTTGAGCTGCGCTAACTTAATCGTCATTGACCTCTGCATTGTTTCAAACAGGAATCCCCGTGAGATTAGAGACGTTGGCACGGTCAGTATGATTGATCGACGCTTCAGTGACAACATATTGGCTTTTCACCAATACTGCAACTGTAAGGAGAGCTGAGGGGGAAGAAGAGGGAAAAAAGAGGGGAGAGGAAAAAATAAAAGCTAGAGAAGAAAAATTGTGTCAAGATTCATCTCAATTCCATGGGGAAATAAAGCTACCGTATGGATTTTCAGCTAATAGAAATACAGAGACATTTTGCCAGGCTGTGGCTTTGAAACCTTAGCAGAGTCAAGTGCGCAACATAGTTTTCTTTGATTCTATACACAGTATTGGATCTTCTTATGGTACCTTTGGCCCTGTTGCGTTTTCAGTTCAGCAATTTCCTCCCGTTTGCCTTCCAGTTGAAGCAAGAGCCCTCCATCCTCTCCCCTCTTTACTTTTTCTCTTCTTTCTGACTGAGTGGGCCTTGCATCCTTCTCCTCCTCGCTCCACACCTCTGCCATCCTTAGCTGCATCTAAAGCCCTGTGTGATGTGAGTGAGGCGCTTGCATACTAATGGAGTAGAAACAGGATGTCTCTCAGGCGAGCCAGGCGCGAGTGAGGACATGGAGAAAACATCAGGCAGCACTACTACTTAACTTTCCAGCACCACCCAGGCTCTGGACTGGAAACTGTTGATTGTCTTGGAAAACGGTGGCTTTAGTGCTTGAAAATCTGGAAATGTATTGTCACCAGTGGTGTATGCCAATGTGGAGAAAAGTGAGACATTTGAACATATGTACTGTCTGGTTGTGCTTAAAACAACTCTTATTTTATTATTATGGTTTATGTTGCGAACAATTTCATGTACCAGTGGTATTTCTCAGTGCCATACTCCTTTGGCTGCCTGATGTCACTGGCTGTCTTCAATGTGTTCATTTGGTTATGAAACAGACATGCCGGTGGCATAGCCGTTGCTATAAGCGATGGCATGTCTGTGTAGTATTGTCGGCTGCTGATTCCAAACTTTCTTACATTTGCACCCAGTGAAAAGGGCCTTAGAGATAGAGGGCAAAAGCATTGCCTCCTATGAAAAATGATGCAGTGTGCTATCAAGTGAGGTTCCTCCTGGCTGCACCGGTGGCACATGACGTAGCATGGTGAGCCATAGTATTAGAAGCACTGCATCTAAACTCTTGGAGGTGGAATATCAAGTTAACTTTGAAATTACTTTAAAACAACTTAAGAAGGGGTGACAAGTCAGCCTTCAAGGCAAGAAGTACTTTTTAACTTCCTCCAACTGAAAACAGAGACTATACGCCTGCACACACACACAACAAACCTGCACCATAGATCTGACGAGCCTGCATTGAGCTGCAGATCTGTGTTCCCTTTAGTGGCTCTGATTATCGTCATTGCTCCTATATTGTCCAACAGTCCTGTCCTATAAATGCATTTATAAGAACAACGTAAACAGACAAAGCTCATTATACCCACAATTACATCTTGCTGTCGCTGTCTTGTCCTGTGGAAATATCAGGTGCTGTGGATGCATTTTGTAGATGTGTGTGTGTTTTATATGTGTGTAATGTACTGAAATTAAAGCCTCATAAGGATTGGGTGTGCAAAGAGAGTAAATCCCTCCTGCTGGAAGCTTCAGTTCAGACAGTCAGCTGGATAATACCAAGCTGTTGAGGATTTTCTGTCTCCTTCCAGCAGTCTGCATGTATGCATGCATGTCACAGTGTGTGAGTCAAACAGGAGCCAGGAAAGCGGAATGTGTGTTTTTGTGATAGTATGGAGATGTGTGCAGTGTAGTTACATCTGTATGCATGTATTTTTAATTATGTTCCCCACAGTGTCTTTTCTCTCTGCTGCCTCAGCCAAGAGATTAGCAATAGATTTTCAGGAGTACAGGTGCTGGTACACAGTTGGTCCGGCCCTGCTTTGGCAGTGAAGAATTAATCTCACCTAATCTCTGTCGCATCCCAGAGAATTAAAGAGTTCACAAAGGTGTTGTCCACCAAAGTGATTCTGTACATCATGGTGCTATAAAAACTGTGGGATCAAGTTCCCTCTCCTTCTTCTTGTCATGTTTAAGGCGTGATCACTTGGCGGACATTGAAGCAGAATAAAAAGCAGCGAAATTTGCCTGGCCTCACAATTCACATCATTTCCATCCTGTAAAGGCTGAGTACTGAAATAACATTATGTGTATAGTAGTAATGAAAGTCATTTTGTAGAAACAGTTTCATCAAATGCTTTCAATTTATCGGTATTGACAATGCATCGTATTCTAACAGTTTGATAGGTGATATTAGGTTAAAAATACGAAATATTCACCTTGTTCACCTGTTGTCGATTTACATAATGTAGTCCTTCAACACCTACAAACACACATAACTAGCAGATACATGTATGCATTTACGACATAATGATACGAAGTCCTGTAATCTAACTATTGGTGAGTATTTTTTAATCCACCATTAAGTAGAAGTCAGAGGTGTTACTGTACTGTAAGTGACAGTCCTGTAGAAGGTGTAAAGTGAAGAGACTGTGAATGAGTTGAAATAATCAGGCGTAAATGCGTGTTGTTCAGATATTCAATAGATGCTGTGCTATAAAGGACACATACAGTAGATACAGTACATTGTTTGCCAAAACCAATGTCATTTACACAAAGCAATTTGCTAGCGTAAGTGTGTGTGATGTTATTATGTGGCCGTCTAGTAAAGGCTATAGAGACTCTCTTATCCTGCACACACTGTGTGCAACACAGAATGGGCAAGTAAGGCAACAGGCAGTTCACCGGTTTTGATCCCTGGACAAGCATTGGGCCAGGAAAGCTTGGCATTGATGCAGGTGGGAAGCCAGTGAGGGATCATTTATTTAGCTAGTAAGGCTTTGCAGTAAAACTTAGAGATATCCTAACAGGACAGCGCTTAACTCCAGACCACTTTACTGGCCCTAGTCACCTTGGCCAACAGTAAAACATATATGCAGCTTATGAAATGCAATTGTACTGCGAGTGATGATTGTAAACAGGCCATCAGTGAAAAAAGAGCATATGTGCTCTGCAGGAAGGCTTCTCGGGTCAATAAAGGTCCAACACATACACAGTGAGACATAGGTGGGAGCGGGATGCAGACCCCCATGGTGCTGCCAGGCTGCCAGAAACCTGGTGCCAGGTGTCAGTTTATGGCCTCAGCATGAAAGCAGCGTTCTCCGCCTATCTCCTCCAATTTAATACTTGAGCAACGCTTCCGCGTAGAGTAGGAGAGAAGACAGACAAATGATATTGCAAACTAAATATTTCCCCATGCTCAACTACAAGCAGGTCATTTATGTAAGACATATAAGATTGATTATTTATAGACTGAATGGTTAAAGGCAGGAAGTACAACATATTCAGCAATTGTTCCTAGTCAGGATCAATGAATAGAGCCAGGAAAGGTGCAGGTCCTGGCGCACACTTCAGTCACAGTTAGATCAGTTTGAGTGTGACTGAGTTTATTGTGGAGACCAGCCACCTGATACCAGGTACCATATGTGTTCTTACTCAAGAGACATAAATACACATAACACTTTCTGCTGCATATTTGTTGTATTTGATTTACCTCCTTTTGAAAATTTGGCTTCTTTTCTCCTCCTCTGACATGTTTACATTTCACAAAACAATCTTATAATGCTGTTTTTCTGCATAGTACCATGTTCCATTTTGCATTTTGGTGAGCCAGCTTTTGTACTATTCGTACAAATGGAAGAAAAACTATGAAAGTGTCAGCATTGTAGGGCGTGAACAGACCTTTTTATGAAAGGAGAAAACAATCTGTATCTGTTTTATGTTAATATTGGAAGAACTTGTCAGTTGTGATGTGAAACAAAATACACCCAACTATCTGCGTTGCACACAAGCATACACACAGACAGACAAACACACACACACTCACACACACACTGGATGCTCAACCTCAGTTTTTTTATGAGAATAAATGTGAATTTCTATGAGTGTGAGTCAGACTAGAGGCTGACACTATGGTGTTTCATTTTAATGAGTGAGAGAAAGTCAAGAGTTTCTCCTTCTCTCTCTTGCCTATGTAAACTATTAAAGGCTATAGAAACTTTTTTTGTGCCTCTTTTGAGAACTCCCCCATCATCATGCAAATACAATCTCACTTAGACACATAAATGCTAACATAGTAAAGTCACACAACACACAGTTTGTTACATTTTCTAATTTTTGAAAGATTTTAATATACATAAAAACATTTTAGGATGTGTTCAGAGAAACGGATGGCTGATTCCTCATTCCCATTGCTCATGTTGTCAAATCTGCTTGTGGAAATTGAGTCTGTACCTGTCATCCCCACAGATGTTCCTAGAACTTGGTGTCATGAAATCGACAGATTAAAGCAAATGTGTAAAATATGACTACTCCTTTGGGGGCTCTGTCTGTCATTCTACTTCACTCTCTCTCTGCTTGTCTTGGTTTGACCAATCTTGGACGAGTAAGACGTGCAGACAGCCACAGCACTGGCGCTTCCAAAAAATTGCTAAATTCACTTTATCTGTAATATGACTGCTTCCCATGGGTCTGTATCGCGTGAGTGAGTGATTAACAGTGAAGAGTGCACACTCCCCGTATATTAAGCCTGTTGTGTAATGGGCTCACAGCCAGAGTTGCCGGCTGTGCCCACCCCACACACTCGTTCAAGAGGATCGCTGATACCAAGCTGGTATGCAGATAATCTACCCAGCCCAGAGAGAAAAACATGTTGGTAATCTCTGAGGAGACAGATACGCAACACATCAGGGAGGCAGAGCTAATATCAACGATATCTTCTTAGCTGCTGACAAATAGAGATCATACTGTACCAAAATTTCGATTTGCTAGTTCAAGTGTAATCTGAACTAAATGGACATTTTGGTAATGGAACAGCCAAATTCTAAATTTCTCTTTACTATGAAGTACATCTCTGTCGCTGCCACATGAACTTATGTATTGAGCATTAGAAAACTTTCTGTTTTGACAGAAAATCTTTATTGTTAGTGTTAACACATAGCAATATGTTTGCATGTAAACATCAGTATCTTTAGCTTTTGCTCATGAAACTTCAGCATAGAGGCAGATAGCATAGTGATTAGGTAGTTTTTGACATGCATAGTCTCACTGAACTTTATTTCAACATTCAGAGGGAACTTTTTCTGTATTTTGAAACTCTGTCTGGCTGTGTGTGAGCTTATTAAAAGGTAGGAATGAATGTCTACACAACAGCAGAACGAATTTGACAGATTAATTCTGCCCTGTTAGATACGTCAACTTAGTCCCCTAAATATCTGTGGGGTGGCACTGTGGAAAACTGCCAGTCGTCTCATTTGTTACCCTCTGCAAAGAAGCAAGTATAACTCTCTCACTTTCTTCTATTCAGCTGTTTTTCAGTTTCACTCCTTCGCTGTGGTATCTAATCCTTTACTTTTTCGCAAACATTCAAGAAAATGTTGTATTTTTAAACTGCCTCATTCTATCTTTTTTAGGTTTAAACCTCAACGCGTGGAAGTGAGGTGCAGGAGTGGAGTTTGGACCAGATGTTCGACAGGCCTGCCTTCTACAAATACTTTCCTCTGGATTAGAAATTGCTAACTAAAGGGCCCACAGCAGCTAGCAAACAGCAGAGGAGACTAATGCTCATGAACATTCCCTTCATACCCTTCTCCTGAACACTGCCTCTCATCTAAGCTTTGTTTGAGTAGAGAGAGAGCAGACAAAATGGCGCTCAGCTCTCAGCCTTGGCCTCCTTTAATCTGGCTGTGCATGGGATTGCTTCTTCCCTTTCTGTCGCCCATACATGGCAAAGAATGTCCTTGTTTGTGCGTATGCGAGATCCGCCCTTGGTTCACCCCCCAGTCAACCTACAAGGAGGCAACAACAGTGGACTGCAATGACTTGAGGCTCACACACATCCCTACCAACCTGTCAACAGATACCCAGGTGTTACTGCTCCAGAGTAACGCTATCTCACACACCAGTGGAGAGCTGGAAGCGCTGTTCAACTTGACTGAGTTGGACCTATCTCAGAACAACTTCAGCACTGTGGAAGCAGTGGGCCTCACAAACATGAACCACCTGACCACTCTGCATTTAGAGGAGAACCAGATCAGTCAGCTGCCAGACCACTGCCTGGGAAACCTCTCCAACCTCCAGGAGCTCTACATCAACCACAACCAGATCAGTTCCATCTCTCCTCGGGCATTTGCAGGCCTGCACAGCTTACTGCGCCTTCATCTAAATTCCAATAAGCTCCATGTCATCGACAGCCGCTGGTTTGAAGCAACACCTAACCTTGAGATCCTCATGATCGGGGAGAACCCAGTCATTGGCCTCCTAGACATGAACTTTAAGCCTCTAGGGAGCCTGAGGAGTCTGGTTCTGGCTGGCATGGACCTCACTGACGTGCCAGCGAATGCATTTGTAGGTTTGGATAACCTGGAAAGCATTTCTTTCTATGACAACAAACTGGTCAGAATCCCTCAGTTGTCCCTTCAGAGAGTTCCCAATCTGAAATTCTTGGATTTAAACAAAAATCCAGTTCAGAAAATCCAGGAAGGAGACTTCAGGAACATGCTACGTCTGAAGGAGTTGGGCATCAACAATATGATGGAGTTAGTGTCAATTGACCGCTATGCTCTTGACAACCTACCAGAACTGACAAAGCTGGAGGCAACAAACAACCCTAAGCTGTCTTATGTCCACAGGTTTGCCTTTAGGGACATGCCCTCCCTGGAGAGCCTGATGCTCAACAATAACGCCCTCACTGCTCTTTACCAACACACTGTGGAGGTATTGCCCAATCTGCGGGAGATCAGTCTGCACAGCAACCCATTGCGCTGTGATTGCGTCATTCAGTGGATGAGTTCTAACAGGACCACGGTACGCTTCATGGAGCCCCTGGCCATGCTGTGCAACTCCCCAGCAGAACTCAAGGACCAGCGGGTTCGAGAGTTAAGGCTGTTGGAGACGTCAGAGCAGTGCCTCCCCCTCATATCCCACGACACCTTCCCCAGCCACTTGAACCTCGAGCTGGGCATGAGTGTCAGTCTTGACTGCAGGGCCATGGCAGAGCCGGAGCCAGAGATTTACTGGGTGACTCCGCTTGGGACCAAAATCACTATAGACACTGTGTCAGACCGGTACCACTTGAGCAATGAGGGGACCCTGCGGCTGTCTCACGTGCAGGTGGAAGATTCTGGTCGTTACACCTGTGTGGCCCAGAACACAGAGGGAGCTGACACAAGAGTGGCGACCATCCGTGTAAATGGCACCCTTCTTGACAGTGCCCAGGTGATGAAAATCTTTGTCAAGCAGACTGAATCCCACTCCATCCTGGTGTCCTGGAAAGTCAACTCAAATGTTATGTCCTCCAATCTGAAGTGGGCCTCAGCCACCATGAAGATCGACAACCCGCACATCACCTACACAGCTCGTGTCCCTGTAGACGTTCATGAGTACAACCTCACGCACCTTCAGCCTGCCACTGAGTATGAGGTATGCCTCACGGTCTCCAATGTCCACCTGCAGACGCACAAGTCTTGCGTTAATGTGACAACACGTAGCGCCACCTTTGCCCTGGATCTGTCAGACCAGCACCCAAGTGCGGCTGTGCTTGCTGTCATGGCAACCATGCTGGCCTTCCTCAGTCTGGCCACTGTGGGCGTCTACATGGCCCGCAGATGGAAGAGAAAAAACTACCACCACTCTCTGAAGAAATACATGCTGAAGACCTCCTCCATCCCCCTTAATGAGCTTTACCCTCCACTCATCAACCTGTGGGAGGCTGATGGTGACAAAGACAAAGATGGCAGCACAGAGGGAAAACCCTCTCCCGTCGACACCACACGTAGCTATTACATGTGGTGAGGATTCAGTAAGGAGGCCTGGCTGCCTCTCCAGCAGCACAAAAAGACACACTTTTGCCATTTTGGTGCAAAAGTTGAATAAAGTTGCAAATGTTTTTTGTATTCTCAGCTTTGCTAATAAGAGGCAGAGTGATCAAGGACAGGATTTTTATTAGTATAGCGTATCGCATTTGTTTGATTCTTTCTATCTCTTAATTGTCTCAGACTCTCCAAGATGGCAGCTGTATTTAGCCTCCAGGTTGTCTTAGTTGCTATGCTCTGTTTCCTTGGTGCATTTTTGACTCACTTTCTTTTGGGTTAATAATCCAGCAGCAGGGGCTGACGGTCTTCTTGCAGCATTATTAAGTAGAGATCAGTGTTTCTTTTGTTTTGTAAAACAGGTAATCTGTTGTGCACTGATAGATAATGAAGTTTGTATGAACTTCAGGTAAAAGCTGACAGCGGGGTTTAGACTTTTTAACTGTCTACTGAATGTTAGCAATTGTGCAGTAATGTTGTATCAACTATACCTTTGAACTTTCTGATTTAAATTGCAAGAGAATAGGATTTTAGTTTGCTGATAGATGTGATGTTAATGCTAGAAATACAAATGTTTGTTAAAATATTTTGATTTTTTTTTTTTTTTTTTACTACAGTGCACTAGAAACTTTTCGACCCTTTCCCCGTTTACACTTATTTTGCTAGATTTATTTCGCTAATTGCTTAGTTTATTATTTTCACATGCAATATGTATACTGAAGAAGTCAAAATAAATAATTTTTGGTTCTTTTGCAAACATATGGTCTTTTTTCCAATTCCTGTTTTAGTCCTGTAGTTATTATATCCCCTCAGTTTAGGAAGACACACTCACTCCCTGGTGAAACATGCTGCTGGTTTCATGTGGAACTTTAAAGATTTCAGAGGTACTGTGTGTACACTTGAGATAGATAGATAGATAGATAGATAGATAGATGTTTGAGCATTTACTGCCCTCTGGTGGATGCTACACACTACAACCACATATTAAACCTGCTCAATATGGCTGTCATGAAGAGCAATAGTTATTAAACACAGAGTAATAATAAAGTACCACTGAGAAATTTAGCATCAATTAGCCAAACATAAAGTCTTCCATACTTAATCACCGTAACCCTTTTGAGTCAAATTAAGAAAAAATGTGCTTTATCTGGTCAGCTCTTCTTTTTATTACACTCAGAGTCCTTTTCAGGCAGAGAAATTAGTTTAAAAAAAAAAAAGTAAAAATAAAACATCTCCAACTGAACACACATACATACACACAAACACGTACATACATGCACACAAAGAGAAAGACAAATAGGATAATTTCAGATTCCACTTGTCTCAGATTTATCAATGTTTGCAAAAATATATATATTTACAATAATTTTACACAATCTCAGTGTCATTATACATAAAAAATGACTTAGCCCTTGACAACTGATAAAACTGTTGCAATGACCACATTGATCTTTGCTGCAAGAGTTACATGAGTTATTCAGGTCTCTGTTGTGCTCAGAGATGTAAAGAGAACAGATCAGAAAACTGGAAGACAAACAATCTTTTTTATTAATTTCTAATGAAAAAGTCTGAAAAAATACAGATAGCCTCACTATCAAATTCAAATACTGCTTTCATGGGTTTATTCTGCATCCAACACTGGGGTCAGAGGATAAGGGACTCTGTGTTCAAGACAAGCAGGTCAGGTCACTGTTGCTCCTGAGAGACACAGCGAAAACCGAGATTAGAGGCTGAGCTGTCTGGAGTGTTCTGGCTTCGGGCCGCACATCGGTATCTGTAACAATAAGACTAAAGGAAGAGGAAAGAAAAGAGGGAAATTTGCTGCCAGTGAATTTATGTCCTCAGCTGTGAAAACTGGTCTGTTACAGGATTTAAAAAAAACACAAACCATGGAGATAATCACGTATTAACTGGTTTAGTTTAGTCATCACTTTACTTCTAATTTCTTAATGCTTTTGAGATTTTTTTAAAATATTTTTGATCTATGATCAAGCCTGTTTGTGCATATTCACCAAGCATGTCTGACTGTTGTCCTCTCCACCCTCACATGGTTTATTCATATGAAACAAACAGACCTCTGTGCTTAGGACTTATTTGCATGCAATTAGTTACATTGCCATGGCAACCGATTCTAGTGGCAATGGTCACCAGTGGGTGGCTCAAATGCTGTTGCAGATGAAGTAAGTGTACCATATGTGTTGGTATGAGTTCTCTTATGCTCTCCATGAACATTATGAAATGTTCACATTTTTCAAGTGTCTTGAAATTACATCCAGAAAAAAGCAGCTCTGCATGCACTATGCATATACTGTACCAGGAAGAAAAGGAAGAGCGGGGGAGAGGCTGCAATTTCCATTTGTAATTAGGTAGAGACAGGTAGAGAGAAATAGAGCTTACCTACTCTCTTTGCAAATGCTGGTGTCAGAAATGTTGTTCTCTAGTTTCAATACTGGCTATAACCCGTTTGCACCACTAGTGAGTGTTGTTTTGTTTTCACTGATCCACCCATCACTGCTCACAAAATCTACCCACCAAATAAGCCATCTTAACAGTTCTAATATGTCATTAAGCATCCACATCGGTGTTTCCAATATCACTCTTAAACTTTGAACTTGATTTTTTAATTAAATATGTTGAAAATAGTTAGAAAAAAAGTTTAGCTTAAGTGATTGTCTTCTTTACCTTGTGGCACATGTATGATCCTCCCTTCTTCACCTTATCCGTGCCTGAGGGAGGACCTTTCTGAAAGAGGAACAAACGTCAGGGCCAAGTTAAACCTGGAAAACTCAAAGGCTTAGAGGTAAGATGATCTTACTGGGTTGTGTTGCTCGTCTGTGGTGTGATGCACAGTCCACCAGTCTGAAGTCCATTCCCATGCGTTCCCCACCATGTCGTACAGACCAAAGCCATTGGGGGGAAAGGACATCACCTATAGGATATGGGGAAAATAATACCACATTAACTCAGGGTCTAATTAAGAATTTTTATTTGAACAAACCAGTAGAAATACTGTTGTTTCTTCTGAAAGCATGAAAGATATGTGAGCCCTATGGCTATATGTGCTGCTGGACTTTATGTGCATATCGTTATGTTTGCCAGAGTGAGCATGTGACTCTGGGGGAACTTTCCATGAACTGACTCACAAATACAGATCATTTAGTGGCCAATCTGGATCTACAGGTAGTCTAATCTTTTCTTCTATTGCCTTTAAATCAGACATTAATGAAAAAGCATGTTGCATTGTAATGATTACATTGTGTTATTTTTATTAAGGAGATGGAATTATACCTATATTTTCAGCTACTGGATCAGAAAGATGCAGATTAGAGGACAATTTCCTTTCAGCAGCTCATACTCCTAAAGAATCTGAGTGCATACATTCATTATTGATACTTCTAAAATTGAGGCTTTAAAGCTCTCTCTGTAGAGAATGAAACTGGATTAATATTATCTAATGACTGTTCATTTGATCTCTGGAAGCTGCAAGCCTCTGGTGTGACTTTATCAACTTCTGAAATGAGCTCTTATCTCCAGCAACTTTCATTTCCTGTAGATTCTATAGACCGCAGCTCAATTATAAATCTGTTTCCAGTTTTGTGACAGTGGCTCATGAGCACTGTCATTCCTCCTCCTCCCTAACCCGACATATGACGTGTCTTAAGCACGCCCAAGCTGTGGCATTTCCCTAACTTTGACTCACACTGGTGAGGTTTTGATGTATCCATCTTCACCAGAGTTATGGTTAGGGAAATCCCCCTGCCAGAGGTTGGCGTAGTGTTGTCCTTTTGGGTTCAACTTGTTTCCCCAGGGGTAAAGTCTACATTGCAGGAAATTGGCATAGGACACTGTATGAAAACCACAGCACATGTACAAGCATTGTGATTTTTTTAAATAGTTTCATTGTAAGTAAATATCATACCTGTCTTTCAAGCCACCCCTGCAGGCGTGCTCCCATTCTGCCTCTGTAGGAAGTCTCCTGTTGGCCCAGGAGCAGTATGCAACAGCATCCGCCCAAGACACATGTAGAACAGGATGGTCCAGCCTACCAAAAAACAGGTTTAAAGTTAATTACTGAGCTCCTGTTTCAGTTATCACTGTTTGTTATGAAGTTTTTAGTACATTAAGTAGAATATGTTTCAACCTGTCTGTGATGTTAGAGTCTGGACCCTCAGGGTGCCTCCAGTTGGCCCCTTTGACTGGAAGCCACCAGGGGGCAGCAGCCACCTGATGAGAAAGTGATGGTTCACCATGGTTACACACCAATATTAAGCATTTCTCATACTCCTGCTCGAGTTTTCACTTACATACCCTGTTCAGGGGTCATGTAGATTTGTCTTAAGTGCACTGCAATGGTACTAATTGTTTCTAGCATTGCTGTATTGATGGGCACACACAGCACCTTCTTAGCCACATGATCAGGCTGCACATGACAGCTGAGATGAAGCAGTAAATTCCCTGCTGTCTGGCTTTCGTCTACGGGAGGCCTGCTGTGCTTGGGCCTCTTACAACCAATCTGTGAACATTTCCAAGACTCTTAAATAACAGTGGTATATGTCTTCATGTCTATCTGGAGCCAAAAATACAGTATGTGCGTACCTGTGGCTGGTACTTTGAAGGTTTTCCAGATAAGGGCTTAGTGCACCATATTAATTCCAAAAATGTTCAAATGAATCATGACTGGAGGATTAAAATAATATCAAATGAACAAAATGACACAGAGACATATAAGATGTGTATTAAAAAAGAATACAGACTATTTTTATATTATATTCCCAGAGAACACACAACATGTGCTGGTGAGACAACTTAGGCAGGCAAACTGAAGTGGAAATTGTGCAGATTTACTTCCTTTAACTGCATGTGGCAGTTTCTTTTTCTTTATATTCAACCAAAGGCAAAATACTTAACTTCTGTAATACCTGTCTGCTAAAAGCAGGAAGCAGAAACTGTGTCCAACTTTTACAAAAAACAAAGCGTGTGAACTTCTCCCCCTGGCCCCTGAATGCTACAAGTTTCCATGGCAACCACAAAGAGTAAAGAGTGAGTGTCCATCTGTGAGCGATTACATGGTCGTGTGTGGTGTGAGTGTGTGTGTAAACGTGTGCATGTTTGAGACTGTGTCCTGATTTTGTTGCCCCTCTTGTGAAGTGCTGGGAAAGAAGAACTAAAACTCAAGGTGTAAATGCGTCTGAAGTTCTTTCTACAATGCTTCATACTGGTGCAGCATAAGAAGAAGTGTGTTATACAGCTAAGTGGACTGTTGCGTAATCATACTTACTGCTTGGGTGATTTGGTTTTTGACTGCCTCGCTCAAAATTCCCTCAAATACAAATGAGTCTCCAAATTTCTCCGCCTAGGGATAAAAATGTCATCAGCAAAGGTGATGCCCATAAAATTTGCTTTCATATTGGTTTTTGATTGGTTTTATTGATTCAACTGAATTTTAACGAAGTCAACGATACCATAAAAATCTTATAGTTTAATATTTGACCCGCGATAATTATCTTGTACCTCAGTAACATGTCCTGTGGCACTGACAAAGCTCTGGAACTGCCTGTTGGTGACTTCCTGGATGTCCATGTAGAAGGAGTCCACGTGCACCAGCCTCTGAGGGCCTTCGCCGTCTGCAGGGATGCCTGGGTTGTCTGTTCCCATCAGGAACTCTCCTCCAGAAATCAGCACCATCTGTATCCAAGAGAAGACAAGCTATCCCATGAATCTCTTACTTTTGAGGAAGCGGGTTACAGAATTAAAAGGATTATGAGTCTTTAAAAAGGCTGGAAACTTAATCTCATGTGTGTAAAGATAGCTTTGAGAGCTATCTGACCAGTAGGCTGCTAAATATGTGTTGAAGAAGTATGTAAAACAATTAGGATATAATATCAACAGCAATGAAAAGGTGTTAACACATTTAAAAATAGAAGATGATGGATAAATACATCAAATAACAAAAAATACATCTTATGAGAAGGCATCATTATATAAGATTAACTGATGGCTATTCACAAATTTGTAGTACAGCATAGCAAACTCTCAATTTTATATATTTTGAAAGTATTTCTGGAACAATGCTATTCATCTTTCAGTTTGTCTTACATCATGGCACCAGTGTCACCTACCTTTAAATACTTGTGTGCTGTCTGACATGTAATATTACCTAAGAGTTTTCCAGGACATAGGGAACTTCCGCTAGGATTGCCAAAACCCTGACTAAGACCTTATCTGTCTTTAATCGATGCCAGAAATAACAATCTCATCGGTCAAACTTGTTGAGTGACAAACTGGAGTATAAAGCTCATTGTACTTATTGAGAATAAACTGGAACTAATGTACAAGTAATAATGAATAGGGAAAAAGGAACTAAGACAATAGTCTGCTTATATCACCCACAAAGCCTCAGTCTGAAACAGTCTCCTAAAACTACCGTTGGGACTAACTTGCAAGAGATGTAGGACCCATGGATCCATTCAATTCCTTACCTCCTGCACAGTCAGCATGTTTATACCATGAGCCATGGAGGCTGAAATCTCTGTGCACCAAACTAAAAAGAGAGGGAGGGGTGGAATAGCAGCTATGGGGTGAAAGTTTGACTAAAAACACGAGGCCTCTGGTCTGTGCTGTTGCTGTCAGGGTACAGTCTTGCTTTAGGGCACTTCAGAAGGGCAACTGCCTAGTATGTATACTTGGTGGATGCAAGTATGTATACTTACTGGACCCTGCTGACAGGTTACACTTATATAAAGTGACACTGACAGCTTTTCAGAAACTATGAGACTGACTAAGGTATTTTAAACTTGTGATCTCTCAGGCCTACCTTACTCTGCACTTTCCTCTCATCTCCCTGAGCCTCACTTGACCTCTTATTGGCGCCTCTGGAGTATCTGACAGCTGGGTCTACTGAAGCTGTCCTGTCCTCCACAGGGTCCACAGCAGCAGGAGCGTCTCTCTTCAGCTTCTCGCAGCCGCAGCTCGCTGCTCCCTGCGGGGCCGCGCGTTCCTCTCGCTCGGCCCCGCATGATGAACTCTGGAGACACACAGCTTTGTTCACGCACCCTAAGACGAACAACAAAGCAAAACAGCGCACCATTCTTGCAAGAACACGGCTCAAAACCCACTCATGTTGTTGACACTTTTACTTCCGCAAAAAAGTCACGTGGTCAGTCAGCTGGCTGTGCAGCGTAAAAATGTAACTCTTTCCCGTCCGAAGCGAATATTTAGTCCTAAATTTCTATTAATCTACGCACACTTTTACAACTTATGACTAGTGCCTGTTCATATAGAAGATTCTGGTTGTTTTTGTGTAAATAAATCACTTTCTTGAAAATTACATTCAAGTAATTACTCAACCAAAACCATCAGTGTGCTGCTGTGTGAGTTTATTTCAGACTTTTTCCCCCCCGCCTCTTGCGCCACATAAATCAAGGCACTGCAGTGGGAGTGATAACATTGAGGTTTTCCTCGGTTGGTACGGTATGGGACAGCATGGACATCATTTCCCAGCTATCAACACCAGTACGGCCGCTTGAGAAGAAGAAGAAGAAGAAGTGGCAGTGAGCCAGGCAGCTCAGCTCAGCTCTGTTCAGCCAGTGTCGCTGCCTTGCCTCAGTGAACACAACCCCGGAGCACTGACAGGCGCGGAAAGGTGATAGAGAGCCGTCAGAGGAAGAAAAAAAAAAAAAAAAAAAAAAACAAGAAAAAAACACTGGATTATTACAGTCGCTGACGGCTGGATCTCGGTGGAGAGGAGAGGAAAGCCACAGTCATGTTGTCGTGAAAGCTGAACATCCGAGCGTTTACCACAGCCGAGGTAAAGTTGAAGCGCACAACAACTTGCTCAGTTTACCATTCCTCTCTCCTTTTCCCTATCTCTTGTCGTCTTCTCGCGGCGGAGATTTAGTTCGCTCTCCTTAAATGGTTAACACAGCTCATGACCGATGTCTGTGATGTTCTCGTAGTGGCAAAGAAACAAAAATAAACCCAAGACGATAACGAGTCTGGCTGTGAAACAGTGTGATTGCGGATGCCGATTTAAAAAAATGACAGCCTGCCTTTCACCGCTGGACGCGCTTTTTTTTAACTCAAGTTTCATGTGCGTTTTAGAGGTCGGGTAAACAGGCCTGTGAGGCAGATGCGCACTTTTTCTGTGTAACAACTGACTCAATCGTTTGTGTAGTTATTTAAGCTCACAGCAGTCGGCTGTCAGCCAAAACCGCCGCTAATAGTTCATTTTATTCCTAATTTATCGAGCTCAGTGAGATGCAGTGCCTCAGCAAAGCAGGCAGGTTTTAAACCTGAGCGAAGTGAACCTGCAGCGGTTCACTTCATACACATCAGCCTCAGCTCCGATGACCTGTTGCCTGCCTTCCTGGTGGCTGCATCTCCTAATCATTAACCGTTCGGCCATTCCGACATAGTACAAACAGGTTACAGTTACAACAAGCAGAGCATTTTCCTGCAGCTATGCAAATCTATTACAGCCAGACAGTGGTATCAGTGTAGTCGCGACCTCTCAGGGAACCCTCTCTTCTAAAATTGCACTGCCACCTAACTGGAAGCTCTGTAGCTACATGAGTCTGCTTGTGGATATTAAGTGAGTGTGTTGCCATTATCATACTTGCAAATGCATGCTGTGTTGTATAGCTGAAGCTACATACATGTGATTTTAGATCAGTGTCATTAAGAGAGGATGTTTCTGCTTCCTTTCCAGAGTTTGTGACGCTTAACACTTAAAAGATGCAGATGCACAGTGTGAGAAATTTTGTCTGATTGTCTGATTTGACTCATTTTTTTTTACTCCTGCAGGTGTTCCCCTGTGTGTGTCAAACATGTCGGATAAGATGTCCAGCTTCCTGCACATCGGGGACATCTGCTCCCTGTATGCAGAGGGATCCACCAATGGGTTCATTAGTACCCTGGGGTATGTTATGTCCACCTTACTGGCTAAACATAGTATGTGTGTTTGTTTGTGTGTGTGCCCGCCTCACACTTCTCTCTCTGTTCCACTGCAAGCTGAGCAATATTTGGAAGGAAGGAAGGAAATCACACTTTTAGAAAGACAGATTTAGTTAGACACTAACTTTGGTGCCATGAGAAAGAGCTTTTCCTTTTCATCTTGTTTACGTGTCAAGTGCCCGATGGACATTTATTTGCATGTATCACCTGCAGCATCAGTCCCCACGTCAGTGACCAAATGGGATTAACTAAACGGTTAAGGAGAGATAAATGGAAATCATTTTGTAGTTTCTCCCACAGAACAAAGCTGTGAAAGCAGTGGGTGGCCTTTTGAAGAGGTGCATTGACCCCCATCACTGATAGCGTTGGGAGAAACGGAAACATAAGGGCAGCAAATGCACAGTTAATGATAAAGTTTGTGTGTGTATGTGTGTGAGAGAGAGTGAGTGCGGCAGGAGTGGGTGTGAAGGGCAGAGTTAGAGGAAGAAACACTGAGGTGGTGAGTGACGTCCTCAACACTAATGGCAAAACTCTATTTACAAGCCACTCATTCCCACAGTGGCAGCAATATATAATAATAGTGTTGTTTTACTCATCTCCACTATTTGGAAACACAGTAGAACTACTGATTTTTTAGAAGTAAGATGACATTGTCATTAATATTTTGGTCAGATATGCTAAGGTCAGCTCAGTAATGCTATCAGCTATCAGCCCAGTGTCCAGGAATTCTCCGCCTAATTCTGCTCATGAAAAATGGAATGACTCAGGCAAACACTGAGTCACTATAGAGACATTGTGGCCTTTCTCGAGTTCCACTGCATCCTGCCACACACACACACCACACACACACACTGCTACATTCACAAAACTATCAAGACAGTTTTGGCTTTGAGTCACGTAACCACCAACACAGCAGCATTCTCCAAATCTTCCGCCCTTAGAGAAGAAACTGTACAGAGCATTTGAGCATTATAACTCTCCTGTTGAGCAGCATTCCCAGCCCTATCACTGAGAGCGAGGGGTGGGGCCTGTGAGCAAATTAAAGGTTAAAAATGTTAAAATGTTGCTTAATAGTGAGCCCAGCAGGACCGTCCTGTTGTTCAGATGTGTAACTGTTAAACTTGTGTTAATCACTGACCGCCCAGAGAGGATTATGCATCGCCCGTGACAAAAGCATGACCGCAGCACACGTATAACCGCGGTGACTTCTTCGCCTCCCCAGATATTTTCTGCTTTTTATCTAAGCTTCTGTTCCTTGAGGTGCATAGAGACGAGGAGTAGACAGGTTCGTTTGGATGACTGTAGACATTCCCCGGGAAAAGGCCTGAAATGGATGTGGGATTTGGCCGCAGTCCAGACAAGTGTTATTCTAAGCCAGTAAAAGCTAAATTTGTCACCAGAAATTCCAGCTCACAGGTCATCTAATCCAGAATTATTTCTTCGTTATTGTGTGTGGAGCGGGAGAGTAAACATGCTGCAACTGTGCAAGAGGTTTCAATGAAAATAGGAAACACTGCGGGATTTTGTATACAGAGGTTTATGTTGTAAAAGCTTACCAAAAAAACAACCAAAGCAGCTCACACAAACACAAAGGAATTGTAATAGGGATGCAGGGGTATATGGTGCTCAGATACAATAGTAGCAACAATCTCTATACATCTCAATGAGTCTGTTCATGATGCTTACTGTCATGTTAAGACTTTTGGCCCATACTACTGCTTCTCTTATTGTGTGTTTCTTCTACATTCAGTTTTAAATGATTAATCAGTTAATCAAATCATAAATCAGTGAGGAACTGGGCTGGAATTAGGGCCACAACTATCATGCGTGATTATTGTCACTGCTGAATAATGTGATTGTTTTCTTGATTAATCAATTAAGGAATTTGGTCTATAAGCTGTCAGAAAACAGCGAAGATAATAATACATGTCTTGTTTTAGATGGAGGAAGACTACAAACCCCAAAACATATTCAGTTTACCATCACAGAAGACTAAGGAGACCACCAAATATTCACATTTCTAAACCGACCACCACATTTTTTTTTTTACCTTTAGCTCAATAAAATAATCTAAGTGATATAATAACTTAAGTGATCAGAATGGTTGCAGATCTCTTTTATGTTGATTACTATTCACTTCAGCCGTAGAATAAATATAAAAAATAATCACTGCCTGTTGCAGCCCCAGAAAAATCCAGGCAGCTGCTGAGTGTGTCATCAGTGATCGGCTTTAATTTGGTCATAAAACAAAATCATAATGTACTTCTGCAAAATACACACACACACATACACATACACATAGGTATCCAAAACATGAACATAAACTGGTTGCCAGGATTGTGAGCAGTGTACACTACCTTGCAATGCTGGGTTACAGTGTTTTCATGTGTTTATATTCGCAGCTTGGGTGGATGACCGCCAAGGCCCAGCCTGACGGGGACCTCAACAACCTCCAAAGAAGTTCAGAGGTAAGACAGAGACGGCCTAATCCTCGTCTCCTGAGGCCTGACATCATCACACTTTAACTGCCAGTGTGTGTTTATACTGGGAGCCTATGAGAGCTGCTGCTGAATGTGTTATGCTGTGTTTCTTGGTGACAGGGCACAATATCTCAGCCCACTGGACTTCAAACAGGGCCAGCCTTTTGACAATGTTAATGGTGTGTGTACATCCTGCATCCATGTATTTATAGCTGTGTAAAAGCTTGCTCGCACCCTCATCTGCGGGGTAGAAGCAGGATGGAGAGAATCAGGCTCCATGTTGCTGTTGGAAAACAACAGACTTGAAAAGTTGCTTTCCAAACAAGAGCCTTGAGATGCCTCTCTTTGCGAACCCACATATTAGCTCTCATACAGGAAGTATGACCTCAGTTCAGGGCCAGAGGTTTCCATCTCTGGGAGCCGCCTTGCCTGACATTGTGTACAGTATGAGTGTATTGAATTTTCTGTTCATGATATGGTTCTGTTCAGAATATAAAAGCAGCACTTTTACGTGATGCTGCTCAATAAATATTTGATTGAAAATGCACATAATTGGACCTTGGTGATAAATTGTTTGCTTAAGAAGGTATGTATGAGGATTAGTAGTTATCGATGCAGTTTTGAAATCAAAAGGTTCCTCAGTTTTGGATCTATAAGTACACTTGTCAAAGTATAGCTAAAATGATTAGTTGATAAGTCGATTGGTGCATCACAGAAAGATTACAGATACCAATTTCTCTATAATTTGTGTAAAACTGAATATCTCATGCTTTTGGTCAAAACAAAACAAGCAGTTTGATGACAGTAAAGGGCTTTTGAAACTGTGAAAGTAATTTTTCACTTCTTGCATTTTCTGTCATTTCATAGACCACTGACGTTATAGTTTCTTAAAAGAAGTTTTGTACTCTTGCCGAAGATCCTTTTGAGGCGATATCTCTATTCCATTAGCTTACACTTTTAATCAATTTGATTGTAAAGTTTGCCAAGTGGCTTGACTCGTCTTAGACAGCATGCATTCCATATATACACACACTCACACTTTGCTTTTTAGGATGCTATCTGCTGTCTCAAGGGTATTAAGAAGATTGTATACTCTATTTAGAAAGCAGAAAGCTTTGATGTGAGCGGTGACCCACACGGCTCAGCTCTTCAGTGGGTCTCTGTGTCCTCATACATCTCCCCTAGAGACAATCATCGTCACCACGATAAACACAGAGTGCAGACTGATACTTCCACACCCGCAGCAACGGAAAGATGAGTTTCCTTTCTCTGTCTTCATTGCTGTGTGAGTCAATAATCTGTTCAGCTTATTTCCAGATCTACACAAAGACGTGGAAATCAATGGCAAAAAACATGCTAGCAAGCAGTGTCTATATTTGTTTAACCACTGGGTTCCCATCCAAAACCATAACGCGCCAAGCCAACGTAAACACCCAGTTTACAGCCTACTTAGCGTCATTGTGTTCATCTCTTCCTACAAACAGGCTCTAAAATAATAATATGTGTGCATTACGTTGTAGCATCCTCAGTATTACATCTGAACTTGGAGAATATGTCTACTACTGTGAAACGCTGCAGTTTTATGAGTTAAAATCAGCCTGGATCAGAACCATTTGTAAATTTAATTATAATTGAAGGATTTATTTCTGCAAGCAAACATGTGATTGTAGCACGGAGCTGCCTATTGGCTCACTTATACAGGAAGGCTTACCAATCACTTGCCCTCATTTAATCTTCCATCCTCCCACACTGGGTTTTCCTCAACTCACTTATAAAACTCATCACTAGGCACAGTCCACTCTGGAAAAGAGCTGGTTCTAAATTCACCACAGCAGACACTAAATTGTTCATTTGGCGTTAATTATTGCAGGATATATATGTTGCAGAAGTGTTGGCCTGCCCACCTTTCTCTCAATATCTGTGTACATAAATGAGGCTGTGGCTCAAGATTTGAGTTCAAGAGATGGCCCTAAGCACATTTGAACATATGTTGCTGGGTGTTGTTAAAGTGGCTCAGCTGGGTTTAATTGTAAGAGGCCTCATGTTTCTCTCAAAAGTGCAGTTGACTTCACAAATCTATCTATAGACCTCTTTTTCAGCAGACATTATGACTTTGTCAAACACAGGTGTACTACAAATGAACGATGGCTGCATTCCATCAAGCCAGTTAGCTCCTGGGTCCTGGCTCACTGGGACGCTTAAAATGAAACAGAGCCATCAATAATGTTATTAAGTCCACCTGTGCTTTTCTCTCTGCTGTCACATGTCCAATGTGTCCTAGTTTACATATAATACTAGGACCCTGTAGTCAGAAATAACTAAGGAATTCAGCCAGCTTATAATTTCTTTTACATCATAAGTATCCTGTTTTGCAGTTAGTATACAAGACAACAACATACTTAATTGTTTTATACTTAACAGGAATTACACTATGACGTTTGTAACCAAACTGTGACTTTGGAACACTGCTGCCAATCAAACCTAACAAACAGGAGGTGAATATATTTTGAAGGTGCAATATAGTTTGTTTTGCTACTATCATATATACCCTACCACGCTATTTCATAGACCACAATTCAAAGCATCAAACTTCATTCCTTTACTCACCAAGAGCTGGATCCAGTGGTGAGGACTCAATGTTAACTCTTGTTTCGCTTTCTATTTCTACCACTTTTCTTCTACCGATGTTAGCATGCAAACAGCTATAAAACAGCTAGCCCCATCCCGCCTCATAATACTACTTACTTTGTCATCAAGGTCATCTACTGCCCCTCAGTCCAACATGAGAGGACAAGGAAATAATTGGTGAAGCCCAAGATCTTCTTGAGCTGTCCCACCGCTATTTTGAAATGAATTTTATAGTTGCCACAGACCGATCTTCTTAATAACACACTCAAAAGGCTACAATATCACCGAACACAAGAAGTATGGAACAGCTAAAACAACCGCTGTAAAAAAAGAAACAAAAAAAGTTGTATTTGATGCCTTTTTGGTAAAGTGCCACAGCTAGTCTTACAACATCACAGCTATAAATAACTTAGCATAAATAAATAACTTAAAATAAAAATTAAGTGTTGTGAGGAGTTCCGATATCTTTTCTGATCCACTTCTGTAGTCAGTTGAGGAAGTATTTGCCTTATGAACTATAACTCACAAGATGTGTGAAAGAGTATTAAACCAAACAAGAAACTGTTTTTGCCCTGTTGGCTGAGTGCGTTTACATCTTACGAGTGTGCGTACGTCTTTTTTTCCGCCGAAACTTCTTTGGGAACTTCTAATTTGAGTCCTCTGGGTGTCCTCTGGCAGTGCATAAGCTCTTGTGTCCCTCCTCATTTGGGATGCTCCTCAGCTGTTTGAGTGGGACACAGTTGTGCAGAAATAATCCCACTAAGTGGACGCCGTAAGGGCACAAGGCCAGGCGTCCACTGAGGCTTATACTGTCACTGCTGAGGTATGCTTAACATTTCCTTCTAATGTAAACACACGCACCCCTCCACATAATCACACTCTCACTTGTAAGCATATGCTGAGACATCAGCCTTGCTTTGTATTGCACCCAGACAGCATTCGAATTACCAATACACACCTACACACAGTTCAGCACTGAGCTACAGTCAGAACATCTAAGGCAGAGAAAGCACTGTAACATTGCTTTATATCGTTTTTTTTTTAATCCTCTGTTCATCACAGTCTCTGTGATTTATACTTCATTTCTCAGTCGTTTAGCGTCAGACCAATTGTGTAATTTGAAGTTGCCATGGTGGCAGTTCTTATTGTTGTGTGTTGAAGTTGCAGTGTAAATTGAATGGTGCATTGTTCATGTGTCATCCTCTTTTAATTTTCCTTTATTGAATCATCAATCACTGTTATCTGATAATTAATAAAAAAGGCCTTCCTAAGTGGTTTGTTGTTGCAAAATGTTTAGAGCAGTAAATTAAATTTCTCAAAGCTGAAAACTGTAAATGCATATCTAAGATTTATGTAACCTAGTAGCATTGACGTGCAATATTGATAGTAAATAGATTGGCTTATTTTTGAGGCATGTCCACCACTGATCAGAAAACACTCAGTGCCAGTAACAACATAGTTACCGTCACTTGCGACTTGAAAGACACTGAGATCTGATTTGAGCATTTGGACTGAGACACACCTGTAGAGATCTATTTGGAATCAGAGGTTCAAAACACCTCAGAATGTGGATCCAGTTTGCAAAAATGGCATTCCATGTTTTGTTTTTTGTTTTTTTGTTTTTTTTGCTGTCCAGACTTTCTAAAATCTGGGTACAATCTGAATAAGGCTTAAGAGCAGTTATTAAGGCCATGGAGTGAGCACAGTGACTGATTGATATGCACGAATAACTTGTCCAGAAAAAACGGAGGGATGAAATATTGAGGCCTCATACATCATCTCTGATCAGAAACAAACACAAGGTCAGGGGAATCAAAGCATCCCTGGCTTGTTCAGAAAGATGTTAGAACAAGAGCCTATTTTATGCTTGTTGGTCAGTAGCCTGGCATTATCGTTTCTAAACCAGCAGCATGTGAAAACCATTAAAGTAATAGCGCCTTCTTGTCCTGGCTTCACATATCCGCAGCTCTTGGGTTGCTTGTTTTTTACTTTTTGTAATCTCGACTCCTATCTTAATTTCCTCAGATGTTGTTTCACTTGCTGGTGCGTACGGAAACATTAACTCCTTACCACCTCCTATCTGTTGACTGCCCAAACCACCGTTGCTGTCAGAGACACACTGCAGACTAGCTGGGTGGTTCATCTGAGATAAACACCAGAAACGGTTCTGTCTTTAGTCCCTTCCTCCCCTAATAACCACATCTATTGCTTTCCTGTCTTTTGAGATAGGAGAGGAGTGGTCTTGCAGGAAACAGTCAAGGGAAGCTGTTGTTGGTAGACCCATTTATTGTCTTAGATGCACTACAAGTGATTAGTTGCTTCCTCTATAATATCTCCAACAGGATAAGAACCTTGGAGAGAATAGCAGTTTATACAAGACAGATCTATGAGGATATTGTTGATTTAACACAGAATAGAAAAGGTATTAGGTCTTTGTCTAAGATGTTCTGTCTAAATACTGCAGGGAAGAGTAGCTCAGATCTGTTACAGAGGTAAAATCAGGACTCCCTGCTTGCATTGAAACGCTGATGACTTCTTTGTGATGTGTACATGTTTTTCACATGATGTGCTTTAGCTGCTTTTATGACAGGGTTGAGTCTTAGAGCCTTTACAAGTTCTGTCCTCAACAAACCGTGACCACTAAATTGTGTACCATTGTGAATTATATGGCCCTCGCACAGTGCATCTAACTGAGGACCACTTATGTTGTTGCTTTTCTCACAGTATCAAAGTATTGGGGCGGTTCTCCTCTGATAAAACTTCCTTAAAAGTCTTTTGGCTCTATAGCCTCTCATACTTTTTATGTTTGCCAGGGGACGTTTGCCAGTGACTGTGGTTTTTTTTTAATTAGCTTTTTATCAAACTGCTCATGTCTAAAGAGCTGATGTTTGTGATCTCTCTGAGTCATCAACCCACTCAGAGAAGTTAATGTATGACACCACCACAAGGTCTAAAAAAACATTTAAAGCTCCCCTCCAGACATGTTTTAAGAAATATAAAAATAATTTGCCTGCAATAATAATTTGTAATTTGCCACAATAACATTACACTTACTCCTTAGTCATTGAAAAATCCAAAATCTGAATAAGAATATACAAATAGTTTTCATTTCAAAAGTTTAATGAGTATTCTACCCCTAGTATCAAGCTTTATCAGAGGATTTGAAGTGAAGATCTTTCTACCATAAATGTATGTATGTATGTAGGAATCTTGTGAGATTTTAAATAATGAGAATGCTTCTGTTGCAATGTAATTAATTCCGTATTTAAATGTCTTGTCATTTATCTTCTCATTTCTCCTGATAAACAAATAATCCATAACATCTTACCACACCAGACAGTTTGTCACATTTAAAAGGTGGTGTTGCTTAAACAGCTTTATGTACATTATAGGCCAGGGTGCTGCCACTTGCCACGCATGTAATTAGCACTAAGATGCAGTAGTTTCAACTCTGTTAATGCTTGAGAGTTGGTGCTAGAACTAAAACCATTTTCCACAGGTCTGAGTCAGGTTCATATTTAGATTAAGCCACACAAAATGAGGACTTGACCTCCTAAAAGGTTGAACTGAATTGGGACTGGAAACCAAAAACATTTGAGTCAAAAGTTCACCTTCATTTGTTGCTAGGCAACTAATGAGCTTTACAGGTGCTCAGAGCCAAGAGATAGTTTATCACATAACTGCTCCTAAAACTGTTGTTTTTACACTTTGATTTTTGTATGAATTAAACAAGCAAGCTGTAATGTGTTAATTAGTGAGCTTTACAGGTGCTCAAAGGTAGATCTTGTTACCCTCAGGCAGGGGCACCAGGGCTAACTGTTTCCCTTTGTTTCCAGTCGGTCTGTGCTAAGCTAAGCTAAGTGTCTGCAGCTTCATATTTAACAGACATATATGAGAGTGATGTCTTCTTTTCTAACTCTCAGCCAGAAAGTAAATAAGCTTATTTCCCAAAACGACTACTCCTGCAAATTAGTACTGAACTATAATTTTGTGCCTCTTAATTTTTAGACTTATGCAATGAAAGGACTCGGTCACAGCACTGTAACAATGCTAAAAGCAAAGCTTTAAAGAAAAATATGCTAACGCTCTTTTCAGCATTCAGAGAACTGAAAGACTTTGATATGATTTGCAGTTTGATTAAGGGCTTGTGACTTTGACTTGGCCAAAAAACCCACTAGCAGCTCTAGTAATATGTCAGTGTGTTTATCTTTTTTTTTTTATCAGCATGCTGCATGCATAATGAGGTTAGCATTTAAAAGTGCACATGGTGCAACCAGTATCAAAGACAGCTTTGTTTATGTCTTCAAATAGATATTTGGTTGCTAAATAAAGTCATGTTTCTGAGGTGGGTGGGTTCCGCTTGTAAAAGATTGTTTTAAGTTGCAGGAATGTTAATGAATCACTGAGTTTTCTGCAGCAGTGACCCCCCACCCCCCAAGGAATTCTCACCCCAGATTTCAGCATAACTGAAGTTACACGTTTCCCACTGGAGTGTGAATAAAGGGCAAATCTTCAGTGTGAGATGATCGTGTGTCACACACTGCTCTCATATTACATGCTGCGATTGTTTGTTTAGATCATGATAGAATGGCTGTATCAAATGATAGGGCAGCTCAGTCGTCAGACCAGTGTGCGTCAGTTCATTTTCAGTCGACTTTTACACTTGCAAGCTTGATCCAGTTCAGAGAACTTTTTCAACTTTTTAAAAATCTATTTGTGTGAACATACGTGGGCCATAAAAACACATTTACCCCATTTACAGCACTGAATAGCTTCAGGTCTCACCCTCTGTCTGTGCTCTACTCTCTGTTTTACATTCTTTCACTCTCTTCTTGTCTTTCTCATTTCTCTCTCACTTCCTTTTCTTTGTTTTTCTAACTGTATTTTGGGTCAAGCTAAAGTAAACTATATCTGACTGGGGGTGGGGGGGGGGGGAGATAGAGACCATTAACTCTGAGGAAGAGAATAGTGTATGAAACGGTCAGAGGAATTCAGAAAGGAGAAGGAGGGATGATAAAATATCGAGGGGAGAAGATAGGGAGTCCCCACCCTCTTCTCTCTCCCTCTGTCATCCCACTCCCCTTCTCTTGGCTGGCCTTATTTGGTCATGTTACTGCAGCTACAGCAGGAGGAGAGAGAGAGGGAGAGAGGCTGGGGGAAGGATGGACAGATTGTTCTTTTTTTTCTCCTCTTTTCGCCTTCTCAGAAAAGAGAACTTTGGTCTGGTGAGAGGTGAAGTCAGAGGAAAGCCAGGACACAGAGGGAGGAGTTGCTGGTGGACAGAAGTTTTAGCTCTGCAGGGAAGTTTGTCACAGTAGCTCACGTGTATTGGTTAACTGAAAACCGAAAGCTTTCAGCCACTGTAAAAGCATCTGTGTGCTTCAGCTGCAGTCGTTATGTGGCTTGTAACAGAAGAGGAACTCATCTGGGACAAAAGAGGAACTCTGTTATGCTAAAATTGTGTCCACATGCAAATCGTGGGATCGTTTTTACTCCTGTCGAGCTTCTACTGTATCTATGAAAATGAGCAGCGCAATCAGAGACCGCTGACGACAGCATCATCTCATTGTTGCTGTGGTTACGAACTCTGACTCCGACTGACCAGGACTTAGTGCTGTGTCACATCATAACACACACACACACACACACACACACACAGGCACAGGCACACATGCTTTCCTATCGTTCGTCACTCCTCCTTGAAACAGACAAAGCCCTTTGATCTCCATTCATGAGAGTTATGAATATGTGTTTGAAGTGCAAGCACACACACATGCATGGATAGTCACAGAGCGGGGTGTATGAAAAAAGTGTGTGTTAAGCCTGATGTGGTGTTTTGTTTTTGTTTTTTTTGCAATCTTTTGTCAAACTGTAGATTCTGTGTTTATTGAATGTTTAGTTTCAACATTTTTTTTTTTGAACTGTTGGTTTATGTTTAGCTGTGGCTGTGACCTGTTTCCCACACTGTAGTGCTGACCTCTCTAGGCTCCATTCAGAGCACATTTTCATATTTTGTAGCAACAAACTTCTCATTTTTGTTTTCACTTCTTCCGATTTAAACCCATGTGCCATTCTTAGCTATAAACATTGTGTCTAACCTCCAGTTTTTTTCCCTATACATCTGTTTTTGTCTCTTTTCTCTATGTGTGTCAGTCTATGCACCAATCTAAATGAATATCTTTCTTTTTGTCTCTTTCCATATCTATACATGAATCTTTGCCTCTGTTTATATCCATCTCTGTCTCCCTGTGCAGACTGTCTGTTCAGACTGTGTCCTATGAACCGCTACTCAGCCCAGAAGCAGTTCTGGAAAGCAGCGAAGCCTGGAGGGAACACTGACACAGTGCTCCTCAACAAGCTCCACGTGAGTGAGGCGACAACATGTTCACCTCCCAGCAGTCACTACACACACAGACCTGTCCTCAGGGCTCACATCAGGGATAAAGGAACAAGGTTACAGAGGGCAAACTTTTTCAGAATAGTGTGGCTTTGGATGAGACTGTACTCAAAGCTGTATGGTGAATGTAAAGAAATGTTGATGCTGTGCACAAACCACAGTTTAAGAGCAGTTTTCAAAGGGATTATGTATATTTGCTGAGGTAGAATTTTAAAGTCCTTTTATAGACATTTCCGAAGCCTTTCACTCCTACTGTTGTACCTTTCTGCCCTCTACACTCTCCTTCCTCTCCTTCTGCTGTGATACAATACCATTTAAAGCAATCTGCTATCTGACCACACAGTCATAAAATGGAAGATTACAATCTCTTGTTCGTTTCTATGGAGATGTGAGCCAGAGTTTTTGGTTAAATCCCCTCTGTTGAAGTGTAAATTCTTTTTGGCTCAGAACCGTTACTACTGTATTGCTATGCTATCCAATCAGATTACCTCTTACCAAATTACAGTGTTTAACTGGTATCAGTGAAAATTGTTGCAGTTAGCAACAGGGGTGTTTTCATTTTTTAAACACACCTCTCTTATCTCTCCGTTGCTTCCCAGCATGCAGCTGACTTGGAGAAGAAGCAGAACGACTCAGAAAACAAAAAACTACTGGGAACTGTAATCCAATATGGGAATGTTATCCAGGTTTGTTCTTCCAAAATTTATTTATGTATTTATTCAGATAAATTTTGTTTAGACTGCCACGAAGGCTTGATTAAACTGAGATTGCCCTGACATGCCAGCAATAATAATAATATGATAATTTAATCTCAGAAATTCTCCCACCACATATATCATACATATCTTAAATTGTCCCAGCATTACAGCGTGGTGGATTTTGGCCACAAATAAATGTAATAAAGTATATCCTTTAATTTACCCTGAACGGAGAAGAAGCAAGCTTGTAAGACACACTAATAATGAAATGAAAAGAGCTACTCTTCATAACGATCCCACACATACATGTTTGCACTCATCATATAAGCCATAAAAATCAATACGTACGTCAGTGTGACTCTTTAGAAAGTAGTTTTGAACATAATTCTTACTGACAAGACAGTGATAATTGCCAGCAACAGGTTGAATATGAGCTGCTTTCTTGTAGTCAGTCGCAGCACTTCTTCCTCCTCTTAGATTTCAGCATGTCTATAAGGTATTTGTGTGTCTTGTCTCACACTGTATATTGTCTCTGCTCAGCTCCTTCACCTCAAGAGCAACAAATACCTGACGGTGAACAAGCGTCTTCCTGCTCTCTTAGAGAAGAACGCCATGAGGGTGATGTTAGACACCGCTGGGAACGAGGGCTCCTGGTTTTACATACAGCCGTTCTACAAACTGCGCTCCATTGGGGACAGCGTGAGTCATCCCGTGCATAAGTCTGTGGCCATTGTGTGAACCCTACACTGTATTTTTCATTTAAAATGCAGTTGCTTATCTTAGTTCTTATGATAATGGAGTTAGTAATTAGCACACACAGTAGTACATTAGCATCATGAGGTCAAGACTGCAGGATCAGGGTACAGACCCCGAGAGCGCAGGTCCTCTTTATCGTCCTAATCCTCAATCTGAGGCAACTATCCGATCACATCTATCCTTGGAGGGACCTGTGCCAGCACCCAATTGGCGCTCACCTGATCACAAAGCTTTTGTTGGCAGCCGCTCTTCTACCCTGTAGCAGGAAGTAGTGGGCAGGTGCCCAAGGACAAAATGAACCACGGCCTCTCTGCTAAGCTCCTCTAGGTATGGCACTGGGCCTAAGCAGCAGGCCCTGGACGAAAAGAAAATTGAAGGCAGTTTCTACCTGCTGAAAGTAGTAAGAAGACAGTGGCATGCAAATGGTCGCCGAGGCTCTCCTATCCAGGCCCACATGCATGTTAGAGATTCAGAGTTGAGCATAGGATAAATCTTCTGCAGTGTGCTTGGGGAAGACTTAAACATTGTTAATAGTTAAATACAGCAAATCATTTTGAACTCAATCATTTAACTCAGTAAAATAAAATTGAAATAAGAATACAAGTCATTGTTATTTGTGGAGCCCAGAATGAATTGAATATGTGCGTCATGTGTTTTGATGAAACATCATAGCTTTCCACCTTCTCAGATGACTCTAATCCTGATCCTACAGTCCCTCTTTGGCAGCTGTGCTTGTGCTAGGATTACAACACATAACCCTTGTTCTTTTATGTTTAACATTTTTGCATTTCTTTGTGTGTGTGTTTGTGTATGTGATGGCAGGTGGTGATCGGGGACAAAGTGGTCCTGAACCCCGTGAATGCCGGTCAGCCTCTCCACGCCAGCACACACCAGCTTGTGGATAACCCAGGATGCAATGAGGTTCGGCTGGGCCGCTGCAACTCATCTTCACTCTCTCACTAGATGCTTCTGTGAGAGTTTCTGCTGTGTAGAATCTAATTATAGCGTCTTTTTTCCTCATAACCTCTGCCTGGTTATTAGCTGCCTGATGTGAAAACAGTGCAGGACTGTTCCTCCTGACCTCCTGATTCAGCACAGTTAAGCAGCAGGCTAAAGCTAACACTGCATTTGGAGGGTTGTGCTGTTTGTCTCTTGAAACACTAGACTGCTCTGTGTTACTTAACAGCATTACCTGTGTTATTTCATCAAAGGGCCTCACAGTTGTCTTTTAGAAGTGCTCAGGCAGTTAAAGGGATAGGTTCGTTTTTTTCCCTGTTTACTAAGAGTGAGACAAACTCATTTATTCCTTATTCATGATTCTTCAAGCAGATATGTTACATGGTCAGAATGTCAAATGCAAATGATGGATGTCATCAAGTAGCAACTCTAGTTACACAATCCTAACAATTAAGTTATTAAACTACAGTAAAAAGTCTACATTTTCAATAAATCATATCATAAATAATAAATATTATAATATTTATTTTAGAGTGGTTTAAAAGTATTCTCTTATCTCAAAATCAAGAAAAGTGTCTGAATTTAGGGGATGAGGAAAAAATAAAAAACTCTACAAACACTAAACTGTCCCTTTAACCTTGCCAGTGTTGTTGCAGTTTTCCCACTGTGCAGGACTGCTGCTGGGAGATTATACCTGCAGTCACGTCAAATTCTGATTGTTTGTTTTTCAGGTGAACTCGGTCAACTGTAACACCAGCTGGAAGATTGTCTTGTTTATGAAATGGAGCGACAATCAGGAGATCATCCTAAAAGGGGTTTGTATCACAGCAGCCAGTAAACAATCATCAATATTTTTAGCCAATACAACAGATAGATATGTCTTTTTCTCAGATACAGTACAGAACAAATACCTAAATACTGGGATAGCCTAAATACCAACTACAATAGGTGTAGCCAAAGGGCGTCTCCAAAATGTCTGACAAACTGTAAATGTAACAAACCAATCTTAAGGCATTTCCAGAACATATATACTAGTGAAACTGGTGTCACTCCACTCTGATTGCAAGCAGGGTCTATGAACATATGTGCTGAGTAAATATTAGTTAGAATAGATTCTGGTTTGTTACTGTGAATGCATTCAGTAGAATATGAAACATTATTATTTTTTGTCTCAGAGTAATAAGTTGGTTTCCAGCTGAAAACATTTGACAGTAACAAATGTTCCTCCTCTCTCCAGGGTGATGTGGTTCGGCTGTTTCATGCAGAGCAGGAGAAATTCCTCACGTGTGATGATCACAGAAGAAAACAATATGTTTTTCTCCGCACTACTGGACGGCAGTCAGCTACCTCGGCAACCAGCAGCAAAGCCCTTTGGGAGATCGAGGTGAGGAGGAATATTTTTAGAGTTGCTTTTGCTGATTGTGGTACGTACTGTAAAGCGCAGCTGTTTTCTCAATGCCAGCAGTCAACATAAAACAAGCAACTGTGAGTCTTTTCCCCAGCACTTCTACGCTTTGTATCAGCACCGGTTTTAATAAATTGTATGCACAGGTATAAGATTTTACTTTCTGGTACCAGGTTGTGCAGCATGATCCGTGTCGAGGGGGGGCGGGCTACTGGAACAGCCTGTTCAGGTTCAAACACCTGGCCACTGGACACTACCTGGCTGCAGAGGTTAGTTCACCACAGACACTGTGTTTGTAGTAACTGTAATAAGAACACTCACAAAATTCACTTGAATCAATTTAACCAAATGCGTTTCTATCATTATACTGTTTATTTTGGTCATATACTAGGAGCTACCATTGGTGCTTAAGGGATTTACTCTGAATGAAATGCTGTGAAGAAGAGGCAGAACAGCACATTCATTGTTCATTTCACACAGTTACCTAGCTACGAGGCAACTTTTAAAACCATGAAAACAATCATTTAGACTAAATTATAGTATTACTCGTGTCACAGACAATATCTAGAACCACTTTGTATTTTTGCAGGTGAATCCAGAGTATGAAGAGGAGTGCCTGGAATCTCGCTCTTCAGTAAGTAAGCCATGCTGAAAGACTGGTTTGCATAGTGAGTGTAAGATTTTTACTGTATACAACAATCACTGATAAATGTTGAGTAAATAAGGTGAATGAGGTGTAGTAAACTGTAGGTAACCATGGTAACAACATGTATGCTTTACATTATGTTACCAGTAAACTCAAACTCACCAAACTGTGGCTTGTACTGCCCATAAACAAACTCTCAAAAAACAGGCTGTGAAGCTGTGACTGGAGAGAAAATGTCTCCTGTGATACAAAAGCTTTTCAACTGCTAGAGTATTTACTATTTCCAGCTGTAGATTGCTGAATGTACTTTTGCAGAGCCTGAAGGTGTTATATCCCAGTGACCAGCAGATGACAGCCTTGCACTGTGAATGCGCCTTTATGTTATGGTGCTTCAGTTCTTCGCCATAGCTCAGTGAACTGGCTGTGGCTTTCAGCATGAAGGTGTTCACATCTGCTCACCAGGCAGAGAATTGGCAGTCAGCACTCTCCTGAGTTTACTACCTTGCTACTACAGTAAAAGATAATAACAATAAACTTATAAATATACTCAAATAAGCCAATGTTTCTGGCAAAAGAAAATGGCCTCCAAGTTATTGTGATGACTATTTGCATTATACTTGAATCCTGCAAATAAGACTCAAAAGTAAGAAAATAGGAATCCTGTTTAAACTAGGATCCAACTAACTTAACCACGGTATTTATTTAATTGTGTCTCGTCTAGGAATCTGTTTGAAGCTCAGTCATTTAGTCTTTTCTGGCGGCCATTATTGGCTTATTGAATTGAGACTGTGACATTTTACCCGGAAAATTCAATGAACAGAAGAAAAATGTACTTGCTCTGCTGAGTGGAGGGGGTTTTTGAATGGTCATCATCTTATCTGCTGCATTTCATTTTCACCATCTTGAGTCAGACCTTAGAAAGCTTTCCTCAGTAACTGTTAACCCTCTCTGTGACATACCTGACTCATGTTGATCTTGACACACACACACAGAAACACACACGTGTATCAGATCTCAGTCGCTGATAGATAGTGAGCATCTGTGTGTGGTTATACAAGAATTTTATTTTATCCTGGTAATTGCTAATCCGACTGTGTCTTGACCTTTGTCCCCTCCAGCTGGACTCAGAGCAAGAAGCCTTAAGGGCCCGTTTGAGAAACATCCAGGACAAAGTCATGTACACCCTGGTGTCTGTTCCTGATGGAAATGACATTTCCTCTATTTTTGAGCTCGACCCTACGACCTTACGAGGGGGAGATTCACTGGTACCCAGGTAGGAAGGCTGTGACGACGAGGTGGTGGTGAAGTGTTTCCAATCACCTCAGACCTGTGTTACTGCAGATATGACTGTTGAGAAGGACATGGCCTGTTCCCCAGTCTGTCACTCTTTCCACTGTAAAACAAACAGCACACAAGTACACACAAGTAGGGGACTTCCACCAAATATTAAGTCATCTTAATATGGTTGCAAAATAATAAACCATGAATGTAATATGTTAAAGCCTGTTAAATTAAGAGTGTGTCACTCACAACAAACAATATCATACGGGTTTATTCCAGGGGAGCTTTCGTTCATGATGGTGTGGTAGATAAGGATATTCACGCAAATAAATTGAAGTAAACACAGATAATGCTTCTGGTATGACCGACTTCTATGCATGTGTGTAGGTGAACAGATGTGTGTGCACTTCTTTATGATGAACATTGGTTTGTTTTGCATCTGTGATTAATTTAATGCAGCACAGACTCACGGTATTTTACTAGGAATACTGTGTCTTTCGCTAGAAAAGCTCAAGGAAGAGGAAGCAGTTCTAAGTTCACACAGATATGATGCGTTCATGTGAGCACGTAGGTCTTGCTGCAGCCATTGTGCTGCGTGTGTATTTGTAATTTTAAGGTGATCAATCGGTCTGCTGAGGAGGTGTGTGATGATCTGCAAATTTTGTAGTCCACTTATCTTTACTAAAATTGTCTTTTGTATAAATCTTCAGATCATTGTTAGCCATAACTGGCTGCAGTTCATACAACTTTTACACTGCAAGCAGCATATTTCCTCTTTGACACTTATTTCCTCTTTACCTTTTAAAGGGAGCCAATCACAGATGGAATAAAGAATGTAATTTAAGAGATTATCGTGTAAAGTTTGAACACAAACCACCGCTAAAATATGTTGCTTGAACTGAGCACCAACTTCAGCTTCACATATACAGTATCATATGGAAATGAGAACACCCACTGATGGACTGATCAAGCATTCTGCCTTTTGTTTTCTTCAGTAATGAGCTTCTGTTCTACTCCCAGCACTATTCAAAGTACTTCTGAGAAACAATATTTTAATCTATTCTTTTCTGTTCTAACCAATACAAGCAAGAAATATTTGGTCGCTATAATCAGAGATAAACATGAAAGCCTGATGAGTCTAATGAGAGTGAGAGCCAGACCATGATTCTCCAAATATGTCTGTTCCTGTAGTACTCAAGTACTGTACTTGAGTATAATTTTAGGTACTAGTACTTCACTTTTAAGTATTTTAATTTTCTGCTACTTTACACCTGTTCCTCACTACATTTCAGAAGGAATTATTGTACTTTCTACTCCACTACATTTATCTGACATTTATAGTTATTTTTCACATTAAGATTTTACATACAAAATAACAAAAATCTAAAATGATGAAAATGATGCATTTTTGTAGAAAAAAAACGACCCAGCAGAATGTAAACTATTTAAAATAAGCACTTCCTCGACCAGCCACAATATTAACATAGTCCTTACATGTTACTACATCCATAATAAAGATCCAGTAATTTAAATATATGATAATAAAACAATCTGAAAGTATTTTTACATTTGATACTTGAAGTATATTTTGTTGTCAATTCTCCAGTTAAATTTTGAATTGAATGTATTGCTATTCCTATATAAGATCTAAACACTTATTCTGCCACTGCCTATCTTGCAGCATATTTTCCAAGCATGCACATTTTAGGGATGCTAAAGAAAAACAATAGTGCTCTGTGTTTGCAGTTATCGGCAGTATTGGCAACCTTTAGTTGAAGATGCTGGTGTGTCATTTCAAACATTACCTGTTACGAGAATCAGCATGTATCGCTCAGCTCCAAAACCAATATGCAAACATAAATAACAATATTAAAATGTGTTTTCAGGAACTCGTACGTGCGCCTCAGACACCTGTGCACCAACACGTGGGTCCACAGCACCAACCAGCCAATTGATAAGGAGGAGGAGAAACCTGTCATGCTGCGTGTGAGTGACCAGTAAACTGTTGCAGCCTTTGTCACGACTAATCTGTGTAGATGGTGCTCAGGTGAAATGTCGTCTGGGATTATATGATTCGATGAGTCATCATTGGGGTCACCAGTAATAGAAATAAAAAAACAACTGTCTGCTCTAAAAGCTTCTGTGCAACATCTCTCTGTGAAGTCATGAAAGTGTTGCACATGCACATGTTTTCTTTTTTTATATTCAATTATAGATGTCATTATGCATTATAAATTTGGGGAAAGAACTGAAATAAGTGACCCAGAGGCCAAGTCTAAATGCTCAGAAATGACACGTATTTCTAGGATAGATGACAAAGTTGTACATTTATTTTCTGATTCAAGATCGGTACATCTGCACTCAAAGAGGACAAAGAGGCTTTTGCCATTGTACCCGTCTCCCCGGCTGAGGTGAGAGACCTTGACTTTGCCAATGACGCGAGTAAAGTGCTTGCCTCTATTGCCGGAAAGCTGGAAAAAGGCACCATCACACAGAACGAGAGGAGGTATGAAATGCATGGTGGTGCCATGGTTGTGAATTTCTAAACAGGAAACAGGGTAGTATACGAGTTACTGTTTTGTGTGTGTGTTTGTGTTTTCATGCACAACTAGAGCGGTCACTAAGCTTCTGGAGGATCTGGTGTTCTTTGTTGTGGATATTCCCAACAATGGACAGGATGTACTAGAGATCATGGTCAACAAACCGAACAGGGAGCGACAGAAACTCATGAGAGAGCAGAATATTCTCAAACAGGTGATGTCTTAACACAGCAAGCATTTTGAACAAGCTCTTCAGAAGGCATTCTCCATTTAATGTGAACTTGTTTGAACCTCACTGAACTCCCTGTAACCCCTGTTCAAATCTTTCTAACACTCCTTATCATAACTCAAAGTGGCATGGTTGTCTGTTACAGCATGTTCTTTAGGGCTTTAACTTCAGTGCGATTACAATTGTCACAATCTTATCTGCATATTCAGATCTTCAAGCTGCTGCAGGCTCCCTTCACAGACAGTGGGGATGGGCCCATGCTGCGACTGGAGGAACTGGCTGACCAGCGCCATGCCCCCTTCAGACACATCTGCCGCCTGTGTTACCGGGTTTTACGTCACTCTCAACAGGACTACCGCAAGAACCAGGTACAGTTTGTCAGCCCTGAAAGTCTGCTCTACGAGCACCGGCTGTATGTGACATGGGCGTACGTGCCACTGGAGTTTGTATAAACGTGCATTCCAAATTTTCTTGATTAAGTCTAAGGGTGAAGTATCGCCTTTTCACTGCAGCTTCACTGATGTGATTATCAAAAAAAAATCAGCAAATTTCCTACTAATAGGAATACAGAGAGCCACAGTGTGATATGATACCAGTTCATTTAGCAAGAAGTGCATGTAAATTTGAACTACAACGTTCCCCTTCTCTAAGAATAGTTGATGTCTCCTAGAGCAATGACACAATTACACTGTAATGTGTTTATCATCTTGCTTTGGTTTGTGTACGTTCTAACTGGTTGTCTCTCCATCCTGCAGGAGTATATTGCCAAACAGTTTCGCTTCATGCAGAAACAGATCGGCTATGATGTCCTGGCAGAGGACACGATCACAGCTCTGCTCCATAACAACCGCAAGCTGCTGGAGAAACATATCACTGCTGCAGAGATTGACACGTTTGTTAGCCTGGTCCGCAAGAACCGTGAGCCAAGGTTTGTCTCTCTGTCTGTCTCTCTGTCTGTCTAGCAGACAGAATTAAAGATGAAATAATTTAATAATAATTGCTGATTTTAATGTTTGTTGTAATGCATCTTTATACTCTGATTATCATCCGCATACCCTGATCACACCTTATATCCCCTGTACATGAATCCACTCAGTGAGCCATCTCTTACAATGCAAGCAGTGTACACAAAACAGCGGAAACTCCCATAACCACCAAGTGACAAATAAGGACATTCAGCATTTAACTGCGATCATGTACAGTGTATTGAGGGCTGTTACATTTTTTGCAGGCTGACATAACTCTGCTGCCTGAGTTGATTTTACAATATATGTTTCTTTTTGTAAATGGGTGATTGAATTTTGCATATCCTGTGTGTGTGTGTGTGTGTGCACGTGTGTCCAGGTTCCTGGACTACCTGTCAGACTTGTGTGTGTCAATGAATAAGTCCATCCCTGTGACACAGGAGCTCATCTGTAATGCAGTGCTGGATCCAGCTAACGCAGACATCCTCATAGAAACAAAGTGAGTACCACCCACCCCCCACCTTCGTTTATTTATGTCCTCTCCCCCACAGCATGCCAATAAGCACTACGTAACATCTACGGCAGGCATAAAATGAAAATGATTTCTATTACTTCCTAACTGAATTATGCATTCATCATCAAAAAAAACCAATATTATCTGCCATAAACCACTGTATTTTGTCATAAAAACTGTTCAAGAAGAGTTAAAGAATGTTAAAAATGGAATGATTAAATAAGATGATATTAAATGATTAGATAATCAGTTGATTAAAAGACATATAAATCAGTGAATGAATCTTTATTACTTTCCGCTGTTTGATATCTGTTCACTACTGTAATATCAGACAAAATATCACTTCAAGCTCTGGAAATTGTATTTTATAGACTGATCAGTAATGGAAAATAACTGTCAGTTGTGTACAAGGTAACAGCAATGTAGGCAGTCTTTGAGTCCTAATGGCAATGCTTTTGTTAAAAATTTTCACAAATGTCCAAAAATGTCCATCACCCTAACAAAAAAATATCTGTTATCTGTTATTTTCCTTCTCCATTACCCTCCCTTTCTGAAGACTGGTGCTGTCAAGATTTGAGATTGAAGGTGCGCCACTCGGGGAAAACTCTGTGGAGTCAGAGGAAGATGAGGAGGAGGTGTGGTTGTTCTGGAAGGACAGCAGTAAAGAGATCCGCAGTAAAAGCATCAGGGAGTTGGCCCAGGATGCCAAGGAGGGCCAGAAGGAGGACCAGGAGGTGATCAGTTACTACAGGTAGTCACCAGACTTTAAACTCCATGTGGTTGTTTGGGATAAAGGAGATAATGTTAGTCCCCTGTCTGACCTCACAGTCTTTCACAGTTTCGAAGTAACTCTGAGTCTGTATATGCTACTGCAGGTACCAGCTGAACCTGTTTGCCAGAATGTGCTTGGACCGTCAGTATTTGGCAATCAACAAGATCTCTGGCCAGCTGGATGTGGACCTGATTTTGAGATGCATGTCAGACGAAGATCTGCCCTATGACCTGCGAGCCTCCTTCTGTCGCATGATGCTGCACATGCATGTAGACCGTGACCCTCAGGAGCAGGTTACGCCCGTCAAATATGCACGACTCTGGTCTGAGATCCCCTCAGAGATCGCCATTGACGAGTGAGTGGATGGAAACATTTCATACATGTTTCTTATATTTATGTAGGGAGCAAGTTTTTTTGTTGTTGTTGTTGATTCATTTGTGCTTGTTTTGTCTAATTGTAGCTACGACAATGATGGAACATCTAAAGATGAAATTAAGGAGCGATTCTCGCAGACTATGGAGTTTGTTGAGAACTACCTGAGAGATGTGGTATGTCAGAGCTTTCCCTTTGCTGATAAAGAGAAAAACAAGCTCACATTTGAGGTAAGTCAGACACACTCTGTATATAAAGTAACACTCACATCATAGATGTAACATTATAAGGCTGGCATTGGTAAACCGATTTGATGCATTTGTCTTCTTTGTTTAGGTGGTGAATCTGGCCAGGAACCTGATTTATTTTGGTTTCTACAACTTCAGTGACCTTTTGAGATTAACCAAGATCCTGCTGGCTATTCTAGACTGTGTCCATGTGAGCACAATTTTCCCTTTCAACAAACTGGACAAAGGAGATGAGAGTAAAGGTATGAACGCCCCGGGTTGTCAGTGGAGGACCATATATGTCATGGACATGAAGTTGATATCTGTGTGTGTGTCTTTCTATCTTTAGCTATCTCCTCTCACGTCTTTTTTACATCTCTCAAAGCTGTTGCTCTGTCTGTTGATCTCCTCTCTTCCATCTGTCTGTCCGGTCACGTGTTGTTGTATAAGCTGGAAGCACGCAATCAGATTAGAGCGAGGAAGCCACTGTAAGCGGAGATGAGATATTAAACGGCTTCCACGGCTGCTGCAGAGGCTACGTCCGTGATCCGTCTGTGTTACATAAAGGCCTGTGTATTGAATGAACAATGAGGAATGTCTCAGCCTTCAAAACATTCCACTCTTTCTCTCCCTCTCTCCCTGCTCCTCACGCTCTCCCTCTTCGCCCGGCCCAAGCTGGGTCATGCTGGGCCTCAGACTGGGGCAGGAGAGTGGGGGAGGCTGTTTGGCCAGGAGGGACAGGGGAACACAGAGGATTGAGGAGAAACTGGAGCTGCTCTCCACCTGGCATTCTTGAGTTTGTTCTAAAGTTTCTTTACCCGGAAGAAACTACTCCTAGCATCACAACCTAGAGGCATACCACATAATCCAAATGTTTGTGTTCTTTAGGTTACTGGATAAATTAAATTAGATCCCAGATTTTATCACGGGCATCTGCACATGCATACAAAAGAGTCTGTTTGGGTACTTTTTACTGACAGCCTTTACTGGATCTTGAATTCATAAAAACTCAAACTGACCACTTTTTGCTCACTTCTCTCTTGAAGAGGCACACCAAGGATAACAGGTTGGCTTTTTGTCAGGTATACTTTATTTGTCACACCAAGCCAAGAAATACTGTTTACTCTTGGATATCTTGCTCTCACATAACACAGTTAACTATTTACTCGCAGCCTACATAGCACACAGGAAATAAACCACACAGAATAACTCAAGATTGCATGCATTTACTTCCTTACACATACACATGCCTCTCATCATTACAAAGCAAATCGTAGATGTCGAGGCATGATATTTAACAGACAGTACTTTCTGGACTTGCTCGGCTCCTCAACGCTCCTCTATAACTGCCGTCACATTTCAGTTCTTACAGAGGCTGGGACGGCTAAAGCTGTGTTATGGCACAGCAACATGACATTCCTCGCCAGCCATCAGCGGCACTCGAGTCGCGTAACTGCTCTGTTTCCCTCAAAAAGCACTTGCGTTGCAGGTCGTTTAACGAGTATTTTGAAGAAACAAAAACAATGGGTGAACACACTCTCATTCAGCTGGAAAATGGCGAGAAGTGGTTGATCTGAGAAGGAAGGGAAAACCAAGCAAAGGTGGAAGGTGGTGAGGGTGGTTTGGGGACTTGGAAGAGCAAGGCAGTTATTTAGTTTGCATGTGAACATGGCCTTGAGAGGGAGGGTGAGAGGGAAAGGGAGGCAGCAGGTATAAATAGCTGTTACATAACGCAGCATCCCTTTGTTGATGCCCAGAGTAGGCGGAAACGGAGAGAGAAGAAAGCGCTATGACCTTATTTTTTCAGGCGTTGCTCCGCCCCTCATCCCGCTCCTCCTCCGTCTCCATTCCACTCGGAGGGCTTGTCTCCATGGATACAGACAGGCTCTGTGTTTACCCAACTTACTACAGGGGAGCCTGGGTGCTTGTCCCTCTCCTCTCTGCACTCCCTCATCCTCCTCCTCCTCCTCCTTCTCTTTTCTACTATGCTCCTGTATCTCCTTGTACCATGTATTTACTTCATCCGTAACGTCATCCTTCCATCATGCCACTCTTGTCCTTGCTTTCAGGTGCTGTCAAAACACGGATGGTGCCCGGTCACGGTGGCACAGGTTGCTGCACGCGGTGTGTGGGACCCGGCATCAGGAAACCTGCAGAGGCATGGCGTGGTTAGACCTGAGGTTTGGGTTTTGCTGATTCCATTGTCAGTAAGGCCTTAGCCATGCAAACATTTCTAAAGAAACCCATATATTGGTTTGCTGTGGTGTTTTCTTTACTGTGGTGTTCTGTCTTGATGTACAGCCTTTGTCTTGGTTTTATTGTCCACCCGACCCACTCCAACTCAGCCAGTTCTTAGAAAACGAGCATTCCGAAAATTGACACTTTCAGTCTGCCTTGCAGAAGGTAGAAAACCACTGCAGGACAAAATCATTAATAAGTCTTATTACACTTGGGCAATATATTTCCCTCAGCCACCATCAATCAAACACACTCTACCACAGTGGAAAGTATAATGGCGCCCGGCTAGCCTGATCCATAGGATGAGCTACACCCTGCCGTTGCTTGATTGCAGTCGCGCACCAGAGCCTGCACTGCGAGCCTAAAACTGCACCCCTGAGACTGAATGCAGTGCTGCTGGCATATCCCACAGATGAGAGATGCTGACATTAATAAAAAGGATGAGTCAGTGGAAATGAGCGTGATTACATACAAGAGTAAAGTTGGCAGTCGCAGAGTTTTGGAGAATGCTGTATTCACGGAGCATGTGTGATATGTGCTTCCTCTCCAGAATTGGCGCCGCCACCCTCCCTCTGCGGAGACAACTAGCCTAGATTTTGTAGTGTAAAAGTCAGTGGGTGTGTACTAGCGTATGCGTTCTCCAGCTTGCGTGTGCTTGCACTGTACAAGTATGTGTGTCTCTGCGAGTTATGTAATGGTAAAGGGTGGTGGTGGTGGTGTTTGGGCCCTGCCTTCTTCACCCCCTCCTCCTCACCCCCTGCCCCCCTCCCTTCCCTGCAGGGGCCCACGCTTTAGTCTCCTGATGGAGGACAAGGTTGTGAGCAGAGACAGACAAACGCAGCCATTACTGCACCCCACCCCCACCCACCTCAGGCATGCCACTGTGAGATTTGAGCTGCGAGCCGGAGCTGCAAAGGCTAATCCCCTCTCTCTCCCTCTACTCTCTCCCTATACTCACCTGCTCCACCGACTTGTTTATGACGCGATGGCCTTGCTCGGCAGCCTCTCCCCACCTCACTATCTTCGCCCCCGTCCCTGAGTGTGTTGGCAGGGTGCGTACGTGCAGGAGGGCTGCTGCTCAGTGGTGGAGGGCCGGAGGTGGGGCACAGCGAGGCTCTGGAGATCCGCTTTGGGGCAGAGGCTCACAGTTATGTCATTGTTTCTTTGGAGGAGACTTGGCTGCAAAACTGTGTTAGCTCTGCTTTTGTGTTTTGTTTAATAAGCTGTGTGCACTCTCTTGTTTGGCTACTAAATTGGTTGATCACTATTTTTAGCCTTGGTTTTAGCAGTATGTTTAACATTAAATTCAAATGCATATAAACCTCTTAGTACATAAAGCCGCAGATAGTGCCCTTGGAGCAGGAGAAACAAGGCTTGTTTTGTCCATCTTGCTTAACAGTTTCCTTGTGACTATCATTTATTTATTTCCTCCAGTAGCCCAGTTTTACATCTAACCTGGAAAGACAGATGGTTATGTAACAAACTTTGAGAACTGGCCTAGATACTGTCTGATAACATTCTCTCCCTCTATATCGCTTGCTCTCGTTTCCCCTTTTTCAATCATCTGTTTTTTTTTTCTCCTTTTCACTCCCTTATTCCCTCTTTGGTGTCTGTCTTTTGCTTCTAGCTTTTTTTTTTCTTTTTCTCTCCCCACTCTCCACCATCTCTGTTTCTCTATCTGTGTAAGTAGGCCAGGCTTCTCCCTCTCCTGGCCTTTTTTTTTTTTTTTTTCACCCCGGCTGGTCGAAGTCTTTCCATAGGCTGCAGTAGATAACAGCTCTTACATAATCAAAACAACAGCCCTGTGGGTTGGGACACGGTGTATGCATCGCGCTCACAGGCTCGAAAGTGTTCTAATTCTGCGTGACCCCATTCCACAGCAATAACTGCAGTGTTTAAACCTCTCGCATCACCGTAAATCCAGACTTGCTTCACTATTGTTTTATAATGTTCTGTGAGGATCCAGTCAGGACCATTTTGCACACACTGAGTGACGATGCATTTTCTACTATTAGCTGTAACAAGTTGGAGTAAACATTTGATAGAATATATGAGCATAGACAGAATTTCAGACTTAAAGTTTGATACTTTAGGCCAAGTCCATGCCAGTGTCCTCCTCTAACTCAGTTCACTGTACTCTGAATAACTAGTTTGTTACATAATACAAACTTGGAGGTAAAAAAATGAAGCCCTCACTTTGTGATACATGTGGTACACATGTTACCTGGTTGTCCAAACAACAGTCCAAAGCCCAACGATATTCAATTTGTAATGACATAAAGCAGAGAAAGCAGCAAATATTCACATTTGAGAAGCTAGAGTTAAATACTGTTTGGTGTTTTTGCTTGAAGAATGATTGAAATGATTCAATGATTATCAAAACTGTTGCAGATTAATATTCTGGGGAATGACTAATTCTTTTAGCTCTTGCTTTATTTATACCATTACATGTTAAACTTAATGAATTGCTGCAATGATTTCTCCATTGCATATGGCCTTCACCATAACCTGCCGTTTTACAATCACAGCATGACATCAGGTATTTATCGTGATCGGCAGACATTAAGATCAATAATCTCCCTTTTCTTCTCTTTCCTGTGTATCCAGCGTTCCTTCTTTTGCCGCCTGACAGAAGACAAGAAATCAGAAAAGTTCTTCAGAGTTTTTTACGACCGTATGAAATTGGCCCAGCTGGAGATCAAAGCCACAGTGACCGTAAATACAAGTGACCTAGGAAACAGAAAGAGGGATGATGACAGCCAGGATAAAGATGTCCCTGTCCGCAAAAAAGGTCAGAGGTCGCTTGTCATAATCTGTATAAGGATGTTAATGCCAAAAGATACTAAGGCAAGCTTGAGTTTGTGAACTGTAAATTTCAAATTAGTTTGCAAAACCAGAATAGAAAGAGGATTTATGGCGTGATGGTTATGTGGGATTCAACTGCGTCCTCAGTCCCTCCCTGGGTTCTTGTGTCTGTGTAGCAAGAGACTCAGCGGTAGTCATGACCGAGGATGTGAGAGAGCAACTGTTAGAGGCCTCATCCGCCACCAAAAAGGCCTTTAACTCTTACCGGCGCGAGGCGGACCCCGAGGACCACTTCACCTCGGCGGACGGCCAGCCCAGCGCCGGGGACAAGAACCAGGACGAAGGAGAGATGAGCTTTGTGATCGTCATCATGCAGCCCATCCTTCGCTTTCTCCAGCTTCTTTGCGAGAATCACAACCGTGACCTGCAGGTGGGAACAGAATGAGTATCAGACGCTGCCAGTCCTGCAGACACCCATTAGATTTGATCACATTTTGCAACAGTATCTTTCTTCCACTGATAAATGTGACATCTTATGCATGCATGATTTTGCTGCTTCTCAGCAGGCTGGAGACACGGTCCCAGAGTTTTATTACAAATGCCAAATCCCTTAATCATCTTTGTCGTTTGTGTGAGAGGTCATGTCTGACTTGAGATGGCTTCTCTGGTACATCTTTATTTATAGAGATATGAAAGTCCCTACTCCACTTGTGCTCACAGAGCCTCCTCTTAATATCTCTGCCTCACTCTTGTGCTATGCCTTCAGTGACTTAGGATCAACTCTAGAAAGAACGCAGCTGGAGGATATTATTGCTTTTAGAACATTATGCAAACCTAAGAGCGATGCCTGCAGATGTTTTGCTTGATAATTAAAATAATTGAGAATAATTGAGAATTATTGTCCTACAAGTCCTTAAATATTATTTCATCTTGTTTTGTGCAGTTTGTACAGTCTCGGCTGCTCATATTTTTGTGGTTCATCTCTTGGTCACTTGGGCTTCTTCCAAGACAAAGATGAATACCTTAGTGGCAAAGCTAAATCCAATTAATACTCTTAAATGTTGAAATAACACTCCATTCCATTCACTGGTTTAGACGCACCGTGTATATCTAGTTCTCTCCATACAGACCTAACAGAGTCACACTAACCAGCTGTCCCCTGACCATTTTTATCTTCTCAGAACTTCCTTCGTTGTCAGAACAACAAGAATAACTACAACCTCGTGTGCGAGACTCTGCAGTTCTTAGACTGTATCTGTGGCAGCACAACGGGGGGTCTCGGTCTGCTGGGGCTGTACATCAATGAGAAGAACGTAGCCCTCATCAACCAGACTCTGGAGAGTCTCACAGAGTACTGCCAGGGCCCCTGCCATGAAAACCAGGTACACAAGAGACTACACCGCCTGTGAAATCTGGGACTTTACCAAGTCCCCTCTGGCCTCTCTAATATGCATTTTTGATTCTCCTATCTCTCCAGAATTGCATCGCCACTCATGAGTCTAATGGTATCGATATCATCATCGCTCTCATCCTTAATGACATCAACCCACTCGGGAAAAAGCGCATGGACCTGGTGTTAGAGCTCAAGGTGAGTCGGCTGGTGCTGGTGCGAGGGGAGCTGAGGAACTGGGGAATGAGCTAAATGTGGGTTTGGGTCTCAAGTCAAAAACAAACAAAAAAATTTGCAGTAGTTTCCTTTCACAGCAGGATGGAATATCACTAACAGGCTACAAGTATAAGAGCAGGACATTCATTCGTCTGAGCTGAGCTAGCTTTTGTACGTGGCTGCCAAGACAAATAGCAGCAGAGTGTATTTTCCTAGAGCACCAGGGCTCCTGGCAGAGCTTAAGTTCTTATCTCAGAGCTCTCCTTTTCCTCCCTCCTTTCTTTACTTTTTCACTCACAGAACAATGCATCCAAGCTGCTGCTCGCCATCATGGAGAGCCGTCACGACAGTGAGAACGCAGAGAGGATCCTGTACAACATGAGGCCTAAAGAGCTGGTGAGGAGATGATGTGATGTGCACCTTTTTCATTTTCTCACCTCATTTTAACACCTACGATCCAGAGCTTTGTTGCATCACAGAGCAATAATATCGCACATTAATTTGTAAAAAAAAAAAAAGTATAAGGTGTGGGCGTGTGTGTGTTTCTCTGTAGGTGGAGGTGATAAAAAAGGCCTATCTGCAGGGAGAGGTAGAATTTGAAGACACAAAGGAGGAGGAGGATAACGGGGAAGAGGAGGAACACGACGCCGCTTCCCCCAGAAATGTCGGACACAACATTTACATTCTAGCTCACCAGGTGTGCTGTTCATCTCTGCAACATGTTTTGCAGAATCCCGTGTTGATCACCCAACTGCACGGCATGACACACAATATTGTATAATTATGAATAAAAAGAATGAATGAATCGCTCCGTTCATGTAAGAATGTTATCCATGTGTTGTTTTTTCACTTGTTGACTGTGTGTCCTTCATACAGTTGGCGCGTCATAACAAGGAGCTGTCTGTGATGTTGAAGCCAGGAGGGGCCAGTGGAGAGGGAGATGAGGCCTTGGAGTTCTACGCCAAACACACTGCTCAGATAGAGGTCATAACACACAAACCATGTGACATTATTTTAACAACTTGAAACCATCTGTCATAGAGTTTCACAAGCCACGCAATAAAGGGAAAAATCTACTTAAAACTAAATGTTTATCGTATATTTGCACAGAAATAGTCACATATGTGGCCATGTTGGCCCGCAGGGGGGCCAAATGTAGTTGCTCTTTGGAGATCTCAGGAGGTGACGGTGTGTCTCTCTGTCCAGATTGTGCGTCAGGACCGCACGATGGAGGAGATAGTGTTCCCCGTGCCCAACATCTGCGAGTTCCTGACCTCAGAGTCGAAGCTGCGCGTCTACTACACCACCGAGAGAGACGAGCAGGGCAGCAAGATCAACGACTTCTTCCTGCGAGCAGAGGACCTCTTCAACGAGATGAACTGGCAGAAGAAACTCAGAGGTGGGGTCAGGAGGCGGCATGTGTGTGTTTAGATTCACATTAATTATATTTCTGTTGGCTATGTCAGATAATACAGGCCACTGGAGATGTAAATGAATGTGAGTGAATTAACTCCATTCTGAAGGAGTTTCGCATTAATCCAAGCAGGAGAACTCCCCCAATGCCTCTTACTGCTGTGAAGAGCAGAACTATACCAACCATATATCCCCATGATACAGATAATTTAAATTATTTATTTTCATTATTGAAATAAATCATTAAAGTATTTTCAAAAAAGGAAGAAAGCTCATCATAAAATATTGCTTGTTTTGTCCAAATAACAACACACACCCCAAAGACATTCAGTTTTAAATGACAGTAAAATGTGAAAAGCAGCAAATCTTGACATTTAAGAACAACAAATGTACTTGTTCGTAGGCTAATTTCAGCTTATCAATTTATAAACTCATTATTTCTGCACTATACATAATGCACAAGGTAAAATATACAAAAATATATGATGAAATAAATAAATATGATTGACAGTTAGACTTTGTTTGTTGATTTAAATTTTTTTCCCTTTTTCTTTTTTCTTTTTTCAATATAGAGGCACACCGTAAATGAAGGGAAAGAGAAAGTTTTTTTTCCTGCACTAAGAAATTACAGGAGGTAGTAGGAGAAGTCTGTCCACAAAGCTGACATAGAAGCATGAAGCAAGTAGGACCAAAGCATTATGAGTTAGCGAGCTTGCTAGTCCTCATTATAAATGTGATGAGGTGGCGGATGCTGATGATGGTGTGCATAGCTTCAGTGTGTTTTTTTCCCAGAAATAGTATCATGCTTCATTAATGTGATGAATATCCTCAGCATGGGTACGGCATGGTGGCTCAATGATGAGCTCGCTGTCACCTCACAGTTCTGGGTTTGAGCCCATTGGCCAGCTGGGGCCTCTCTGTGTGAACATTTGCATTTTCTCCTGTGCATACTCCCACAGTCCAAAGACATGGCAGGTTCGGTGAGCTGGAAACTCTAAATTAGCTGTGCGGATGCGGTTGTCTAACGATGCGTCCCAGTGACAGATGTGTCCGGGGTGTACCCCACCTCTCACTCTATGCATTCTGGGATGGGCCCCAGTCCCTGTGAGCCCCCAACAGGATAAGCGGCCATGCAAAATAGATGGAATGATGTGTATCCCCAACCTGACAGCAGGGTTAACATTGTTGCCCTGTGTGCGCTCGTGTTATGTGTGTGCATGTTTTCCACTGTCTAAAAGCAGACAGGGGCTTTCCACATTCTTTGAGCTGTGAAACATTTGTACAGTAACCATATGAATCACAACTGAGAGCACACTTGCTCACGCACACAGACATACACACACAGACCCGCACCCACACTCAGTCACACTTCTAATCCACATACAAGACTGTATACCCACACAAAGCCATATTTTGTCTCTCACTCAGAACAGGGGATGGACAGAGAAAAGTCCCTGCATCTGTTTCTCTTTTCCTCTAAAAGCAGAGGACAGAAAAGGTATTTAAAGGTACATTATGTGTCTGAAGTAAAGGTCAAAGTGGCATGTTTTACATTTTTTTCTTCATTTTGACCTTTTTAAACTATATTTTTAGTATCAACATTTTTCAGCTTTAAACACTGTCTTCAACCATGTAAGCTCAATTTTCTCCAGTCCTTATATGACAAGTAGGTGATTAAACAGTTATTTGACAGAAACATAGCTGCAAACATTTGAATTAATTTATGGTTTAAGTCACTTTTTTCATCATTATGCATCAAAAAAGCCAAATATTCATTAGTCCCAGCTTATCAAATGTGAGGATTTGCTGATTTTCTGTGTTTTGTATGATTTTACTTTAATATCTTTTCACTTTTGGACTGTTGGTTGGATAAAACAGGCAATGTCACCTTGGAATTAGCAAGAATTTTTATACGTTAGGATCAAAATCTACCTGAATCATATTGTATGTGATTACATTTGAAATAGATGCACTGTATAATGTCTCACTGTGCCTCCATCCAGCCCAGCCAGTGCTGTACTGGTGCTCTAGAAACATATCAGTGTGGAGTACCATTTCCTTCAACCTGGCTGTGCTCATGAACCTGCTGGTCTGCTTCTTCTACCCCCTGGAGGGGGTACATGGAGGTCAGTCACACATTGACACCCTAGCCACCTTTTTACACAAAGACAAGGTATATGGCTGAACTGTGTTTGGATGTGCAAAATTGTGGTCAGTTTGTTAAAGGGACATTCCACCTGGCGTGCAATAAATTTGGAATGAGCTGCATTGTTTGTGCCACGTCATTCTGAAAGAGCAACAGCAAAAGGGGAAACTTTAACATTGGTGTAACTTCATCAGTCAGTCAGCCAGTGACAGACGTTTACAGGTCTGCTTGCACTGCTGTTGCGGTCCAGCCAAAAATGGCCCTGACCTCACTCATTTCCTGTTTCTAATATTGTCATAAGACCTCACTTTACATTTCCAGTGACTATTTTTTTTGTAAATTCCTAATTATTTCACACATTTCAGCATGAAGTAAACATCCGCTTAGTTCTGAGGAAGCTGCCTGTTACTCTTTCATGCATATTAAACATTTACTCTCTCTATCGTGAATTCTTTCGTGTTGCGTTGTGTTTATGCAGCATCACAGCGGCGTCTTTGTATTTACTGCACTGTTCCTGTGTTCAGACTGCTCTAGAAACCGGGGTCAGACAAAGGTTGTGCGCTCATTGATGCAAAACAGGAAGGACGGGGGCTTGCTGACATGTTTTTCTGCTACAAACTGTTCTTATTACATTTTACAATCTGTACTGACATGGCATGTGTTGAGAGGATCTTCTAAATTGATAGATCATAGTAAATTTATAGCGTCAATTGCCACAGCCAGCAATAAAGCCTCAGTACAACTAGAGATTAACAAGCAAAACATTCCCAGCTCAATACAGTGCTATATATTGTCACCCATTTTAGGCAGTACTAAATTCATATATCTTTTTTCATATTTTCATTTTTTTTTTCTTTAACCTTTACATCACACTCTGATATAAGAAGCTGTCTAGAAAGGCGTGTCACATGGTGCAGCCACCCACAGAGACAGACTTTGAAGAGCTGACTCTCAGTCAGCATTGACCCACTGATCTCCTTTTACCACAATGTTCTGATCTGCTGACTTCTAATCACCTGACCAGGATTAGGAGCAGGACCTGAGAATCCCTCTGCTTTTGTTTGAGACACACCTTCACGCACACACAGACGCAGATTAACCTCAGCCCACGCCTCAAAGCTTGAGCTCATATTTGACTTTCAGTACTATGGAGACCACAACAAACACAGGAGTGCCCTGCGCAGTTTAATGTCCCATAAACAGAGTTTACCGCACATTGGCTCAGTGACATGTCAGGTGATCACAATTAAGTTATGTAAACATGTTTTACACTTCAGACGTGTCAATCTATTCAGCTGCCAAGTCGTTATTGATGCGTGTTTACTTAGTTTTATTTTGTCAGTGGGTTTTTCTATCTGAGTCTCTTCAAAGCTGCTTGGGCTCATGTAAAGAGTGTGATATAATCAAAATGACAAAGATATTAATCAGAATATTTTTACATGTATTCACAAAAATGAACAAAGAATAAGCAAATAAAAGAACTGAATAATCAAATTTCTCCACCTGAATAGTCAAATTTAAATTTTTCATCTTTGAGCAAATTCAAAATGATCCAATGAACAAATTTGTGCAGTACTATAAGTTCACATACACCTTTTTACAGTTGCTGTACAACTTGCCAAATTATATGGTATGGAAGGTGACATGTAGTGCCATCAGCGCAGAACATATAATACAATCATTGTTTTAACTTAATGACAAAATTAAAATTCCATTTTGTCTGTTGTTGTTAATTGTACTGAAGGAAATGAGTGTGCTGCATGAGTAAGGGCTAAATGTTTTTCCACTCTTCCCTGGAACTTGTTTTGTGTGTAAGACATCATCACGTGAGACTCCGGCATACCTTTGGCCTGCTTAAACAGGCACTTTTATGGCTTTGGGCCCCTGCCTTTTCTGTCTTACTCACACACACACACACTTGCTCTTTCTCCCTGCTCTCCTCCATTCTTTGCTTGGGGCTTTTGAATGAGGGTTATAAGAGCAGGAGATCACAAATCGATATGTTCTGCCTGCATGCATGACTGGCTTCTTTTTGTTGACAACTTTGCTTAACACCTTTTCCCATACATACTTACCACAGACAGTACATGCCCACAGCCGCTCAATTTCATGAACTCCTTTTACAATCATTTCCCTGCATTCGGCTAGGGCAGGGGTAGGCTGAGTTTTGACATATAGTCTGCCACATCACTGGAGCCATATTCTGCTCCCGCTGTCCTGTGAATCTTTCAGCTGGGGAATTATTTTAGGATGGCTGTTATGTAAGTGGCACCTGTCATACCCAGTCTCCACAGAGTTGGGAGGAGAGAAAGGCTAGAGGAAGGGAAGGAGGGAGGACAGAGAAGCAAGGTGGGAGAGGGAAGGGAGTAGGGAGAGGAATGCGGCTCCCTCCAACGCAGTATTCCTTCTGCTTTCATCCACCCACAACTCCCTCTTTTTTATCCTCACTTGTTTCCTGCCCCATTTTCTTTTTTTCTCTTTCTCTCTTTCGTTTTCCTCTTGATCATTTTCTGCCTTCCTAGCAGCGAAGGCATTCATCTATTTACTCTAGAATCATTTATGCTCAGTGCTCATAGACTGTAGAAACTGCAGCACACTCATATCAAGTCATGTTTTTTTTAGGGGGTAGAGTTTGGATTACACAGGCAGCCCAGGTCAGGTGTGGCCTTATTTTGGAAGTAGTCAGGCCTGAGTGTGAGGTTTTTTTAGCCTAGGTAAAGCATGTTGCCATAGAGCCCGCTGACTTCAGGGCTAATCCTGGATTTACCCCAGGATCAAGAGAAGCATCAGGTGAGCTCTCACTAGAAGCTTAGTCACGCGGCGCCACACACACACACAAAAGTATATCACTTCTACTTTTTGAGTATTCGTAACTAGCTCTCTTTGGGACAAAGTCTCACTAATGAGGCCTGAGGCTTGCCTGAGAAGCAGGAGTTAGTAGAGCCAGTTCAAAATCCTGTTGATCCTAGCCACAGACCTTGGCAAGTTTTTAACTGGTATATCTTAAAACTTGCCTGTATACGTATTGAGTCTCCCCATGTCTATTCACCCCAGTATGGGTTCCTATCGCTACTGTGGATGGGAGTCTGCATGCTGGTCATCGTTATCATCAGCCTGCCCCAACGCCGCATCCATTGCCTGAGTCATTATCACCATCCTCCGTCTCATCTTCTCTGTTGGCTGGGCCCACCCTCTTCCTTCTAGGTTACCTTCAATGTGGGTTATCTCCCTTAAAGGTCGAGATTCGCCCAAATTACTAAGCGGTGGTAACCGGAAGGTCCATGCCGTTGCGTTTGGTTTAACTGATACAATGGAAGAGGACAATTAGTCAGTTAATCAATTAGTTGATCCAGAAAATTAAACACGTCAATTAATCAATCAATTTGATTGACTTTCAAGCTCCATATCACTGTAAGGCCTAAATATTTATGGATTGCTAGATTGGACCTAATAAGCAGCAGAGGATGGCTCTGAGGGGAACACAATGGGCTCAATTGTTTATTACTATTGTATTATTCTTTGGGTGAACAGTCCTCTCAAGCCCAGCACACATTATCCTTAGGAGTGTTGAAATCTGGCAAGGGTATTGTTTGTCTCATAAACCAACCCCCAGAAGACTGAGCTTCCTTTATTTTTCTATCCATTCACACAGACTACATACATGCACCAATGCAAAACCTCCTACCCTCTAATTCCAGTTTCTTATAGCTCTCACTCACACTCCATGCCCCACTTGGCAGGGCCCGTTGCCCCGAAATCTGCCTGGTATGCCACCCACCTGCCCCTACAGTTCACCACTACCAGCGCAGTAAGTCACGTCAACGAATCTCGGTGGCCACCACCCTGGACCTGCCAGAGATTTTCTAGATGTGCTCTTAAACACATACACGCCACAAAATAAAATCTTTTTTACTTCCTCACCTCTCCCCTCAATTCGCATATACACAATAAAAACAGGTTCAAGCGGAATTTAAAATTCGGTCGAAATCGAGAACAAACACCATGGACCTTGTGCCCAGGTTCTACTAATCTAGTTTACATGCAGCTGGCCCATTTTTGATTTTATATGATTTCTTAATTTGTAAAATTCTCCTTAAACTATAAAACCTGACAAATTCAAAATGTACTTATTTTTGTATTAGATTTCATTCCTCAGTAGTACTTAGATAGATTTGTTTTTCGAATAAAGAAGGATGCCTGCTGGTGACCTCTCAGCAATACATGTGCCTACAATGGAAGGACAGTTCCATTAAATTAATCAATTGGTTGGTCAATTCAACTGAATCAATTGTCCAATGTAGTTTAGTTGTTTTCAAACTCATGTCACTGTAAATCGTCTTTACTTGGATTGCTGGTTGGACTAATACAGAGATGGCTCTGAGGAATTCTGTTGGGCTCAATTGTAGCTAGTATTATTAACTATTATTTGGTGATGATCCTCTCAACTAACTTTTTGTGTCAGGTGAGTGGGGTGTGTTTATATATTTCCCAGAGAAGACTAAAACTATACCACTTCCTTTTCCCTTCATTCACAGACTACGCGTACTTTCAATGCAGAACTCTGCTCAGATTCTTCTTTCCATCTCCACTCCTCCTTGCTTGGCAGGCCCATGCCCCGTCTGCCTTTTACCACCCTGCCTTCTAGTTCTCCCTGCTGTGCAGCCAAGTCGTCACTGGACCCAGAGGCACACCCCTGGTTCAGGTTTCTAGATGTACTCTTAAACCATACCCTTTGAAATAAAAGATCTGTATCTTTTCCCTCAGTTGCTACGTTATACACAATAAAAACTGGGATAAATGATTTCAGACAGATTAGAGTGGGAGACCATGGTTGTGCTTTTGAGTTTACTGCAATCTAGTTTGTATTTTATTTAATACATTTTTCAGTTTTATGGGTTTTTTTTCTTAATTTGTCAAAAATTCTCCTTAAACTGTAAAAACTGACTTAAATTCAAAAATGTACTTGTTTTTTGTGTTAGTTTCATTCTCAGTGATACTTAGATAGATTTCATTTTTCCGAATAAAAGGATGTGCTGCTGATGACCTCTCCTTTCGTCCCTGCCGTCTGCTGTCACAGTGATACTTTCCCCAGTCTGAAGTCATTATCCATTACACACACTCTTGAAACTCGGTTAAGCGTATACATGACCGAGAAGTCAGGTTTCTCCTGCAGGTATCTATCATAGCTGTGTTAACCGGGTTTTTGTTAATCCCTTACCCTGGTTTCTCGTTTACATGACGTTAATGAAAGCCCACAATAACCAGGTTACTTAGGAGCATGTAAACGAAAATTAATGTGTCCTCGTTTAGCTTAAGAGCCGCCCCCACCATGTTTCTGTCAGCACATTTAGTTTCTGCCCTACAGCCCTCAGCAAAAAGCAATTGTTGATTTTCTTTTTTTCAATTTTAACATGATTAATGACTGATTATCCAGGATTCTAATTATTAAAGAGAGACTGACTTTTATCTTCCAGGTGTGTAATAAAATCATCTTCCTGATAAGTTTTGTGGGGAACCGAGGAACCTTCACACGAGGCTACAAAGCCATGGTGATGGACTTCGAGTTCCTCTACCACCTCATCTACCTCATCATCTGCTGCCTGGGGGTGTTTGTTCACGTCTTTTTCTACAGTCTGTTGGTGAGAGAGGCCCACATATGCTGTGCACACACACACACATGCTATGAATGCACAGTTTAACACCTTGGCACGTAGATGTACACACACACATTCTGAGTCGGGACGAAGACAGGCAGGTGTTACCATTAAGAAATATGAAGGTAGCAGGTTTTGAGTAAAACCACATGTAAAATACTTTTTGCTCTCTCTGAATGCAGCCCTAGCTTTCCATCACGGTGCATTCGAGGACAAAGCCCGCTAGTGAGCCAGAAAGTTGCCTTATTTGGAGCTGTAGTGGTAGTGGTGGTGTTGTTGTTGTTGTTGTTGCTGCTGTTGCCTCAGGTCTTCTTTATTTGCCAGTATTTGGAGATGTTTTCCATTCACACAGGTCCAAGCAGCTCCTCTGCACATGCAGCACAACATATTTCCATATTTATGAGCTTGAATAACAAGATATTGAAAAGTGAGGAAATTGGGGATTCAAAGCAAGAGGAAAAAGTTTAGGAACCACATTGTGTACACGTTTTTTTGCCATCCACCATCACTTTTTGTAACTTATAAATATACTGCTCATCCTATATGTAAAGGAAGACAGCATTTAATGTAAATTAAAGCACTATTTACAGCCTACAGACAAGCATTATGTCACTTAACAATGAGCCTGTTGGTCCTGCCTTAATTGTGCATCCTTGTAATGTGTGTTTTTGCCTCCCTTTAGCTGTTCGACCTGGTATACAGAGAAGAGACCTTGCTGAATGTAATCAAGAGTGTGACACGTAACGGACGCTCCATCGTGCTCACCGCGGTGCTGGCTCTCATCTTGGTCTACCTGTTCTCCATCGTCGGCTACATCTTCTTCAAGGACGATTTCATCCTGGAGGTGGATCGGATTCCCAACACGACCCTGAGTGAGGAGGCGTTTGTTTGTAATGTTTGCAAATAGCCTTAAAAATGACAGATCACAGATGCTTCATTTTAAAAAAAGAAGAGCAGACGTATGAATTATCCCTTCCTACTTTCTAGAGAGTGGAGCCAGTCTGGCCAGCGAGTTTCTGTCTGAGGGAATGTGTCGTGGAGGGATTGATGAGAACTGTACCACAGGGACCACGCAGGAAGGTAATGTATACTGCAACACTTGGTTTTTACATGGATTTAGCTCAAGAAATTAGTCTTTAGCTAAATATTTCAATTATTAAAAACAATCAGCCTGTAAGTAATATTTAGATGTTCTTATGTGGCTTTCTTGTCATAAGAAAGTGTTAACAGCATGTATTTGTAATCATGTATTTGAAAACAAACGGATTATTGAGGTCTAGGTTTCACTTCATGTGTCTGGGTTCCTGGAGTGGTTGTGAGACATTTTATGCAGAAAAGGGCAGTGGTTATACATATGTCAGCCCCCATCTTTTAAAACTGTGAGAAAATGCAAACATAGCAAGTGGTTCATGTAGGAAGGGGTTTGTAGTGATGAAGAGAAGGACAGATGTTACAATCATTTACTGTAGAAACTATTTGAAATATTGGGAAATCATCCTTGGCCTTGCCAAACCACAATAAGTGAAGGGATAACTATGGGATGTTTTGCTAAAACTGCGGACTGTTTCCTTGTGATGTGCCATTTAACACTAATTTGCACTTAGATTCATGTGACTCCGTCGACTGTCATTTGACCAGAATAGCTCACATGTGATCTCATCGACCCTCATCTGACATCAGCATGTGAACTAAAAAGGTTTAAATGCTTGGGAACTTCCTGACAGTCAGGATGTGTGGTGGCGTTAAGTAAATTTATCCTTAACTCGTAATACTTTGGCTCTGTTTGTTCTAATTTAGAGATGTCGAAGGTCTCAGTTCATTCTGGTGACTTATTGCATGGAGCCATGAGGAGCCCACTTTAATGAACTGTATAACTTAGAGGTAAAGATAGTCCAAACATTGTCAGGGATATTACTTACAAAAATAATATGGCCAATAATAAACACATTTAGCAAGGGGGTCATGATACAGTATGCTCTCTTCTGTCCATTTGACTGTGAAAAGTCTTAACTATTGTACCAGGGCCTATAAACTTTATCAAACTGGATAAACTATTCAGAAATGTTAATATTTTTTTTCCTGTCAAAAACAAAAACACTTTTGCTTTGACTAATGATGTTCACACTGTGAGCCAAAACATGTAAATAAGGTTTCAACAGATATCAAGTTCTGCAACTAAGCCAAGGACTAAATAGCAAGATGAAACCTTATATTTATATGTGGCTACAAGGCTATCAAATCCTACCCTTGCACAGATTGCTAATAGTTATTTATAATCAAGGAAAATATTTAAAAACAAGGTGATATTCCTCTTCTACTGTTTGTTATCATAAGACATTTGAGCAAATGTACATACAACTGAATATGAGTATGAATATCATAAGTGGCTATGAAAGTTCAACAAAACATAAAATTAAGAACTATGGAAATATTTTTATGTGTCACACTGCCTTATATTCACTCATTATATTGTCTGAGTGAAAGTAACAGTGTTTCACCCACACCACCTCCATCTTTTCCCTGTATCTTAGACTCAGAAATTTCCATACATCCATTATCTATACCACTCATCCTTCGAGGGTTGCAGGCACAGGCAGGGTACACCCTGGACAAATAATCAGTCTATCACAGGGCCACTGACACTCACATTCCTACAATGAAAATAAATATATGTTGCAGTATATTATAAAATACCTCAATTTTTATTTGACTTTTCCTTAAGCAATATGATAAGTTTCTGAGGAGGTGCAGTAGATAGTACCGGTATATCATGCTATTAAGATTTTACATGTAAATGTATCGACATGTTGTTAATATGGTTATTTAATACTAATGAACCACAGCTTGTTGCTGTTGATGTTTCGTAAAATAAAAAAACTGTCCGTCTTAGCTCCTGATTACCCAGTTATATCAGATTCATAAAGAATTAATATGTTAATAACATTCTCTGATGCCGCAGTGATATAAATATACAGCATTTATGAGGGTCTGAAATGCGTATCTGAAAGTGATGTGGTACTTTTTATGGGGTCTAATCCTCCATGTGCCAAGTAAATTATTAGTTTAAAACTTTCTCCTGTGCTTCCTGTAGATTTTGGGAATGACAGTGAGGAGGACAGCGACATGGAGAGGACGTGCGACTCTTTACTTATGTGTATTGTCACTGTGCTGAGTCACGGCCTGAGGAGTGGGGGGGGTGTAGGGGATGTACTCCGCAAACCTTCCAAAGAGGTACGTGCAACTGTGATTAGGCCCCTGACTCTGTGTGTGTGTGTGTGTGTGTGTGCCAGGAGGGTGTAGCACCTGCAGCTGCAGCGTGGGTCATGTGAGCTGGCTATGAGCCCATTGTGTGCTGAACTTGTTTTTATTTCAAAAGCATGGAGGTTTCACAATGCTTCCTTACAGCTGCACTGCCTCCGCCTTGACTGAGAATTTAACCTCAAAATAGATTTCCACCGAATTCAGGCCCAACCACTAATGATGTCAAAAGAGGATGTGAATGTCTGCCTCACGTCCTCACAACAAAGTTGGGCGAAAAGGTCTTGCTGGGTGCTGACTTAAATTACTGAAGAAAAATAGCAGTCAACCGTGTAATCACATGAATGCCACAGTGGTACTGCTGCTACAGAACTAGCTTGTCCTAAATAAGTGTGTGACTGCATTAGTCTGGTGACCACTGCAGGGTAATTCCCTTCAGGCTCACCCCATTACTTTTGAAGAGAATTAACTAAAAATGGAAAAAATGTTAATGAAATTGACCAGTGTATAACACGCTGAAGTTAAAGAGCCATTGGCAAACAATGTTAAATAAACATTTGCTTCTAAGATGTATTTTTTTAAACCATGTCCCTCTAAAAGACAGGCTGAATCAGTTTGACCGCCTTTTTGCCGTCTCCATTACTGTAGCATCTGGCAGGTCACACCTGTGGTCTTGTGTTTCCATTAACATCCATGGTGACCAAGGTTAACCTCATTTTAGACTCATCACATCATCCCCAACATATGTTTATGTAAAGACACATGCCCTTTGGGTCAATCAGTCCCCCATGATATGAAATCTTAGCATTCTGTTGTCACATTAAAGTTCATAATCACTGTGACCCATTAGGTTTATAGTTACTATAGCTCTAAATAGGCAGTGGCAGAACTGTACAGATGTTACTGTTGTACACCTTCAAGTTGACCCTACTATACATTTCACCCTTTCCTTTCACAGGAGCCACTGTTTGCAGCCAGAGTCATATACGACTTGCTGTTCTTCTTCATGGTCATCATCATTGTCCTCAACCTCATCTTTGGTGTTATCATCGACACCTTCGCCGACCTGAGGAGTGAAAAACAGAAGAAAGAGGAAGTGCTGAAGACAACCTGCTTCATCTGCGGTGAGACTGCTCAGCTGATCTGTTATTGGAATAGTTTGTATAGGCTCCCAGTTGTTTTTTTGTTTTTTTTTACCGCTTTGTAAAGGTGACAGGCCTTTAAAGAATTAGTTGTTTAATCAATTAGTCGATCAACAGCTATTTAAAAAACTGATTAGTTTTAAGTAGAGAAATGATTAACATAATAGGCTCCAGCTGCTTCAGTGTGAGCCCTGGCAGCTTTTGTGTTTTTTTTAACTGTTGCTCATGCAAAATAAACAACAGGACTCTGGGAACAAGTTTATTCCCAACAAGTTTATTGTGGCTTTTATTTTTTATATGGCACCGCTTTCTCAGCCAGATATCAGTAGACCGTGCTGAAATATTTTCCTAAGAATTGTTGTTGTGGGAATCAAACCTCTAACTTTCCAGTGACAGGATTACTTGACTAATAATTAGGGCACCCTGCCAGCCTGTGCTCTATTGTTGGAAGGACTCTGTGTTTCAGAGACGTCATTTGGTACTCTTCCACAATCCTTCTAATGTCACCCGGTTAACTCCCAAATTCCCCTTTCAGAGCATTTGATTTCGTGTTGTGTTTGTGGTTTCTGGTAAGTACGCTTCTGTAAAAAGGTGTATGTAGTTTGTTGCAGTCACCCCCTCCCCTCCCTCCCTCCCTCCCTCCCCCTTTCTCACTCTGCTGTCGTTCCAAAGAAGGCTGAGTCATGAGGGCTTCCTGCCACTGCTCTGCTCGCCTCCATAATTCATGTCTGTCTCACACGCACCGACATTTTCTCCCACTCACTCACTCACTCACTCACTCACACGCACACACACACTTCGTTTTCGTACCATATGTTTTGTGCAACTTTGCTGATTACCCAAACTTTGTCCCAGTGTCCAGCATCATCTGCATTTCCTTTTATGTACATTATATGTGTGAGTGAGTAAATGCGTACGTGCTGCTGAGTCTGGGTGTGAATGTACAGTATGTGTGTGTGCGTACATCTGCATCTTAATGAGTGTGAGCCCAACCAGCACAGGACATGCTGTGTGCGATGCGTGTGTCGGGTCAGGCACTCAGGACAAGTGGTAAGCATATGGAATGAGAACAGTATTATGTCACCCAGCCAGCCATCAGCTCTGACTCACTCGTGTTAAATAAGGCCAGGCCACAGGGGGAGCTGCCGTCTCTATGGTTTCCAGGAGGACCACAAGGGAACAGGAGATGCAGAGATTAGGAGCCGATCTCCACAGGCTTAAGTGGCTCTCCGTCCTCTAGCTCGGTTTTATAAGCCATCGATCTCTCTCACAGTCTTGTATTAGTTTTTAGATCTATGGGGTCTGCAGCCGGTGATTGACTTACGTTATGAACTTCCTGCACAGGGAGGGCTGGTTTTTACCTCTAGCTTGAATTTATTTTTGTTCAGTGAATCAGGCTCAATCCTACTGTAAAATGGCATCCTCCGACTCAAACGGAAAAAGTCAAATGAGAGACAGCAAACTGAATGCTTTAAAATAGTTGAAGTTCTCTCTTCTTGAGTCAGTACATATTAAGAAATAATTTCTATGGCTAAACATGTCATCCTTGGGTCTGAATATTGAGTCAGCCAGTACTTGTTTAAATCAAGCCCCAGGAAGTTTTATCCTTGACTCTTTTCTGTTCTCCATTTCCATTTCTCCAAGCTATTTTTACCATTTATATACAATCAACAGATGTGTATTGTGAGCGCATGTAGTGAAAGTTCAAAAACCTCCAGTTATTTGCTCAGTTTAAAGGAGAAGATGTATTATCACATTTCTTCTCAAAGGCCAAAGTGGTGTTGGTCAGAACAAGACAAATGGTCAAAAAAGACAGAAATGCAAAGAAAGAAACCTGAAAATTGGAGTGTCATAGTCAGGGATTATCAGGGACTCTGGAGCTGTTCAAATCCACAAGACAATGGATGATTTTGTAGACCAGCAGAACGTCTGTGAATAAAATTGACTTGTCAAATGCACCTAAAGAGATCCCTCAGAGCAAACATCCCTGGTGTTCTCTTCTTTTCATTACTGTCTGCAGTTCAGTGCAAAACAAAAAAATGTGCTGTTTCATCTCTTTCAAGGCTCCGCTCTTCTGACAGCCTGTTGTGGGTGATGCTCAATTCTGGAGCTTTAACCTATAATTTAGTGTGGATGTTCTGAACCCTGATTTATACTGGCATAGAGGCGACTGTATTCCATTTGTTACTAATATTGTCTTCTCTATTTTTTGTCTATTTTCTCAGTTAGCTTTCTGTGTACAGTTGTCATGTTTTTTTATGTCAAGTACATGGAAAAAAGCAAATGTATTGTAAGTGTCATCATTAATTTTTCCATATTTACCCAATATTGACCATAAGAATAATGTTTTTCCTATTCAGATCACAGGATAGTTGAGCCCTAATTCATATCAGGTATGAACTAGGGAAGAATTGTTTCCAATGCTGTGCATCTTATTTGTAAAATAAACTGCAGCACAACCCTCATTTCACACTTATTTCTTTGAGTGTGCCTGACTGGCACTGTTATGATCTTTTTTCAGGTCCTTTTTGCCAAAAATATCTTTACCTCAATGAAACCTCCTGCATAAATAAAGCTTATCTAATTTACAACTAATCTCATTTCTCATTATGTTGCCAGTTTTTCATTCATTTATTCATACAGAGTGGCGTGCTTTCTTCCCTAATGTCAGGTTTCAGATTTTTGCAAAAACCCTCAATGCGAAAGCGTGTTGTGAAACAGAAACTGGTCAAATAAAAGCTTCTTCTTTTTTCCTTTTCTCTTTTTTTTCCAATTTAACCATAGTGTAACTTCTTACCATAAATAACATGTGTCATCACTCCCCTACAGGGCTGGAGCGGGACAAGTTTGACAACAAGACGGTGACTTTTGAGGAGCACATCAAAGAGGAGCACAACATGTGGCACTACCTGTTCTTTATTGTACTGGTAAAAGTTAAAGATTCCACCGAGTACACGGGCCCTGAGAGCTACGTGGCTGAGATGATCAAGGTAAACAAAAAGCACGGACATGCCCTTAAAACACACATCCACCTCAGCGCAGGTCTACTTTTGTGTGTTGTAAATGGTTTAAATGAGTCGGACCACACCGTCTTAGGGGTAAAGGTGATCCACTGAGCTACAGCAGGATCATCTAGAGAGGATATATAGGGTAAAGACATGTTTTCCTGCAGAGAGACACTTGTCTATTACTTCACTGCTTGATGACTTACACCTTTCACCCTTGCACTTTCATCATTTCAAAGCCTTTCTGTGGAATTGTTGTATCCCTTTTCTGCTGGCGTATACCCAATCCTGGAAAAAAGAAAGACTAGTGTGATGGGTGTTTCCTTTTGTGTCACGTTTTTGATATGGTAACTGTGATCGAGCAGTTGAGTCAGACTTGTAAACATGTACTGGCCGAACACACACACACACACCTTAGCACACTAATCTGTTCCTCTTTTCTAATCTCAACTGACAGACATGCCGGTCATGCACATTTGATAATGACAGATGGGTGCAGATAAACAGGAAGTCAGTGAAACAAGACTGTACATGAGCCATGGTCTAACACTAAAACTGATTAAAGCATGATAATGAATCATTTGTCACTTCACAGGGATTTCCATATGCACTCTGTCTGCAGCAATAATGGCACGTAAAGTTGAGATCAGTGTCATTTGGAGTTCACATTAGTTTCAAACAGTAATGCCTTCCTATTAAATTCACTGATACTTTGGTGACGTAAATCTATTTCAAAATTTCCAAATTAAGCGGAAAAAATAAATCAGTGGTTGATATTTTTGGTCAACCACAGGAGCACAACCTGGATTGGTTTCCACGGATGCGTGCCATGTCACTGGTGAGCAGCGATGCAGAGGGTGAGCAGAATGAAATCAGGAACCTGCAGGAGAAGCTGGAGTCGACCATGAGGCTGGTGGCCAACCTGTCTGGACAGCTGACTGAGCTCAAGGAGCAGGTAGATCATGTGACAGTAAATCATGCACTCCCTCATTTTGTTGTACATCATCCTTGATTGCTTACTCTTTTCCCTCCATTTTAACAGATTAGCTTTTCAGACTGTTTTATTTTTTTAATGTTCGGCCACTGGGACATTACTGACCACCCACACATCACTTTTTACCCAAGACCTCTACATATAATGAACAATAACATGGAAAGAGTTACTGGGGACTGGTTGCTTACAATTGTACCATCACCATAATGGAACTGGTGACTCAGACATAAGACCTAAGATACCTCAGTTTGTCTATTTTCAGTTTTTAGTGTTGCTCTAGATTGTTAACCCATGTTCTGACAGTTGTCCAAGATTAACACAAGTTAAAAGAAATATGTCACTATTATGGGACACATTATTGCATTGGACTCTTAAAGGAATGGTTTGACATTTTCTGAAATAGGCTTGTTTGCTCCACGTTTGCAGAGTTAGATGAGAAGAGAAGATTTATACCAGTCTTGTGTCTGTATGCTAAATAGGAAGCTGCAGCCAGTTATCTTAGCTTAGCTTAGCTTAGCTTAGCAGACTGGCAACAGGAGGGAAGCAGCTTGCCTGGCTCTGTCAAAATCTGCATACCAGCACCTCTAAAGCTTGCTCATTAGCATGTTATATCTTGTTTGTTTAATCTTTTTTTCATAGCAAAGTGTAGAAACATTAAATCTATCGACATCCTCCTGTATAAACATTGCTCTATAGCACTGCTGTTGGTCAAAAATTCCACAGGGAACCTTGAAACTACAGTATGGTCAAAGGAATCCATGCCTGCTTACAGAGGTGAGAGCTGATGGAAATGTCAACTTTCAACTGTTGCCTTTGTTTCCTCTCAGATGACAGAGCAGAGGAAGCAGAAGCAACGAATTGGACTCCTCGGGCATCCCCCTCACATGAACATCAATCCCCAGCAGCCTGCCTGAGGGTTCCACCAGGAGGGTTTCACTAGTGCCTGAGCACTCCTGACAGCGTACCACATGTTAGACAGGAGAATGCCAAAACGTGTCCGTCTCCAGTGTGTATTTAGGTCGATGTCTGACTGTACACTTCAGCAGACACTCCTACAATAAGTGTTTCTACAACATACGTGCTTCTGAGTGTCTGTGAAGCGAAAGTTATCTGAGTATGTTACTCATGGTCTCAAGTGCAGATGTGTATGTGTGGGTGGAGTGTGCACCAAGTGCCTCGGGACCCGAGAAGCCAGTCCCGTAGGTTTAAGAGATGAAAACACTGACTTCAGCTTTACTACCCCAAATGCCTTTTGCATTGTACCACACTGACAGCATGCCAAAGTTCAGCCATTGTTCACTGAGGGAGTATTTCTCTCAAGTGGCCTTGTATTGAGGTTTTAATCCTCAGTGTTGCACCAGCAAACTCAGGTCACATGGATTTGAAGGTTTGTTTGAACACATTATTTAATATTTTGCTTTTGTCTGACAGCAGTAGGAATACTCATTAATATGCAATGTCTAAATAAAAATGGAACTATTTTTGGGAACTGATATTTACTTTTATATTTGAAATTATATTATCATATATTTAAAATATGGAGACAACTCCTCTGAAGAATTCACCATATTTTCCAATGTTTCTAAAATGCTGTTAGAAAACCTATACGGTGTTGTTGGGTTTTTTTCTTCTTCTTCTTTATTTTTTTATTATTTTTTTTTGTTGTATCACAAGGCCAAGAATTTATCACTTTCATAATACTTTGTAATCTCAAATGAAGGTTCGACTTGTTCCAGGACACTTTAGATTGAAAAAGCTTGAGGGTACCTTGAAACTTGTTGTCAAGAGAAGTAATGTAACCAATTTTTAACTATTATTTTGAATCACAATCTGTATGAACCTACTGGAGAGAAAGGAGCAAATCATGTGACTGCTTCAACTCCGAAGCCAGTTGCATGTTGTGCCTACTAATTGGATTTATATGGAGTCACATTAGACACATAGAACCAAACTTAAAGGATTTTGGGAGCAACAGTGAATTAGATTTATTATTATTCTGTGCACTGAATTATTTAATCTTCCTTTCATTCATTTAGTCCTAAAGCACTGATGTTTTCTGTAGCACACAAAACGATTGTTACTTTTTGGTTGGGCACTTTTGTAAAAGAAGTGACTGAGTGTTTGAGTGAGCGTGAGAGAGAGAGAGAAAAAAAGATGAACTAAGAGATGTCATTTGGAGTGCTGCTTGACCAAACTGAACTTTTATACTAATAGATGGTTTGTGTCTGAATTGTACATTCCATTCTTGGAGTCTATTTAAATAAACAAGTGTGTAAAATAATCTGATGGTGGGTGTTAAACAGTATCTGCATCCTTGTGGAAGTGAAGAGAAACACCAGAACATGTGTGAGTCTCACAAAGAAATAAATGTGGGTACTGCTGGCAGATGAACTCTGAAATCTTATCAGTGGTCCTCTACACACGAGGAAGTGCACTAATCTTACAACCTCGCTGTGTGAGGAAATATGCTAACATGTTCAGTACATAGTGCGGTTGCACATTTTTAGCTTTAATTTTACCTTTTTAGATTTTATCACAGCACAGGAGGATCATTTATAGAATTTTGAAAAGGTTTAACTGCCTTCTATTGGGATTTTGTAAAAAAAACCAATATTAGATTATAAATATATTCCTGACAAACGTACACTTTTCCCAAAGAAAACTGAAGTAGCCTATTGTAACACTTGATTACATTTGTCTGTGGGTTTATGTGTTAAGCCTATGTCCAGATACAGTTTTAAGAACATACATTATAACATTATTCAGCTACCCAAGCATTGAGTAGAGGTATTTTCCCCAAGATCTACAACTGAATTAAAACAAAGGTACTATTGACAGGATTTTTTAAAAATTGAATTTAGTTTTTAATTGTATTACATTTGCCCTGATTATGTTCAAGGGGATTTCCGTTGTTGTTGTGGTTATTTAATTATAACTAAATCACTGTGACCTGTGTTATGGTCGTCTTGTAATTGCTGCGCATCCAATTTCTATTTAATTTACTACACTCTAGGAATTTTCTAACAGACTTATTAGTTACTGCAACTGACATGGTCATAGGATGTGAGCCTTCTGAAGCTTTCAGAAAGAATGAAGACCCTTCTCTTCAACTTTTCTTGCTTTTCTGAAACTATGAAAAAAATGTTCAATCAAGTTGTCTTACAGTTTGTGTTGTGAAAAGCTAGGGTTTCAGAGTTGATGTCATCTGAGGTTATGAAAACGACCGCGGCAGCTGCTACTTTCTTTCCTTAATTTTATCAGATAAGATAGATTGATACTGCCGATGAACAAGCTCTAATTAACATGGAGAGTAAAACTGAAAATCAGCCTTAACATTTTACATTTACCTCAAGTGAATTTTGCACAATTATTGAAAGAGTATGTCAAACTTAATTGTGATTAGAAATACATAAATACAAATCAAAAATGCATATTCAAAATGCTGGTAAGCTGTGTGAGGATGGATTTTGTGTTCTTATCCTGAAAAGAAATCAGTGTATTTGTCCTAGAAAGATCTTAAGTATGAGTTCATATGATTGGAGGGATTTTGCTGAATGTGGTTTCCAGGCAAAGTCATGAGGGACATGTGGTTAAATGAAAAAATAAATAAATAAAATAGCCGGGGGAAATATTACAGCTTTTCTCCAATCACACCATAATTCCTACTGTGATAGATATAATTGCTTACAGCTTCACAAACCCTGGCTTCATAATGGGGTCATTAATCCAGACTGGCTTCAACTAGCAGAGGAACAATTTGTGGATTTTGACAGAACTGATGATAAATTCAAGGTCCTGTATGTTGCTGATTGTGACCCCAAAAAACATGAAGCCACACATCCTGTTTACATGTAACATCTGCTCACTTATGGTGTATTAGGGTGATTATCCTTGATTATAGGTCATTAACCTGTAATAGATCTGCAATGGTCTTACTGAGAATGGAAATGTCCGTGTAAATTGAGTTTGTTGGGTGTTCATCAAACCTTGTTGATTTTTTTTTACACCAGCATCTGTCTCTTGTAGAGATAAATGATGAGTATGTGGGACTACAAGTCTCTGTGCTCTTATTTTAGCTCTAACATTACCGTAGTGTTATTAGAGTTAGTTTCTAGTAGGGAAATTATCAATTAACTGCCATGCAAATGTCAACATACCTGTCTTTACACACTGTTTCATTTGCAGTAAGACATTTATTAAACCAAAATCTGCAACTGAAAAAAAAAGAAGGTGTAGCTACTGTTGTGATGCGTGTTCGTATAGCATGCAACAGACAGGTGCAGCCGCCGTGTGCTGGATGAGCTGGATGAGCTGGATGGGCTGGCTGTGCCCTGTGCGCTCAGCAGGCTCCCGGGGCCATGAGGAGATCAACGTGACAGCCGGCACCGCCTCATGACAACAAGCACGGACTCCACACATCCATCCACGCACAGGTGCACGTGGTCTCGCCGTGACCGCACTGTTTATTTTGGAGCCCACCTGCATTCTGCAGACGTGTAGATTATTATTATTATTATTATTATTGACAACATCTTTCCATTTGGCAGTGGGCTTGTTTATGACTTAATATATTTCTGAAAGCTTAAGCCTATGTCCAATTACAGTTTTAACGGCAGACATGATAAAATTTAGTTACTCAAATATTTTGTCTAATAGAATAAGCACGTTTTTGCGCGTTTAATGGCACGTTGAATATAAAACTAGAAATATAAAAACAGTTTAATAATGTTGTTGTTAATAAAGTGCAGAGCTCGTAATGTTTCTAAAACCTCCCCACCTCCGCATAACAGTCATAAAGCACTCAGTTAAAAGTTAATTCATTGCACTTGAAGTTCTGTGACATTTCTATGCTGTATAATAATCCTGCAGGGTATACTCCCATGGCTACTACACTCTTTTATATGTGTTTTTTTATTTTTGTTATTCTTTTCTAACAGTGGGTACCGTACCCAGTCACCTCCCCTGCCCCGGGCCTGTTCAACTCCTGCACTGGTTCTCTGCCAGCACGTTCCCCGCGCCGTGGTGCTCACAGCCTTGTTTCCATACACTTCAGCATGGTGGTACACGGGATCCGACACGCGCCTCCCTCAGCTCTGACGTCAGCCGCCGTCCGCCCACTGAGGCTCCTTATCGGCAGAAAGTGGGACGTCCCTCCGCCGAGGATACAGCGCCGTTTAACACGTGAGCCTCATGTGACGGAGGTAGGTCAGGCTGAGCTGAGAGTCAGAGGGTTTATTTAACTCGTCGCTCTGTCCTCCCCCACTTTCCCAACGCGCCACCAAGAGGGTTTGCCTTTCTTCTGCGGCGGGACCACGGCGTGGAAATCGCAAGGACTAAACTTAAGACAATTTTCACACCAGAAGCAACCTTTACGGGAATCAGAATAGTGATATAGAATGAGAAAATAGCCAACATTTTGACCTTTTTTTTCGAAGCATTTTTGCTGCATTTCAGAAACTGCTGCTTTACAGTTTACAGTTTTTTTTCTAAATACGCTTAAATAAATGCGTGTTTATTTGTGACTGCATTGGAAAAGTACCTCGACTTTAACTGCGTAACTGGAGTAAAAAAAAAAAAAAAAAAAAAAAAAAAAGAATGGAGCGAATTCCAAGCGCGCAACCACCTCCTCTGTCTAAACACCAGGCGGATCTGTCAGACGTGCAGGGGTAAGTTACACTTTGAAAATGTCTCTTCTAGACTCTGTAGCCTCTGTCTCAGTCCACTGGTCTACCTAATTTATTCTGTCTCGGAACCATCGCCTCGGATCTAAATGTCCTTCTCTCTTAATGCTCCTTCAGGATGGATTACCCGATGTATGTTTATAAACCCAGGCGGGGAATGAAGAGAGGAGAGGAGAGCAAGGTCAGTTGTTATTTTTTTGTTGCCAACTAGTTATTTTATAACCGTAGATCTTTTATTGAAGGGTGTGAAGTACATGGGGAAGAATTAGACTGGTAGTAGTCCTGTAGTCCCATAAATGGCTGACCTAATTTCTGCTATGACATAACTCCTGGAGACCTCCCTATCTGTGACTGCCTGTGATCATCAAGAGCTTTGCTCTGTGTGTGGTGCTCCTCAGATCAGCTGAATTTACCCTCTCTCCTCAACATTGGTGTTTATTCTCACACATAGGAAACCTACAAGCTGCCTCACAGACTTATTGAGAAGAAAAGGCGTGACCGGATAAACGAGTGCATCGCGCAGCTGAAAGATTTATTACCAGAGCACCTGAAACTCACGGTAAGTTCACGCTGTGGATAAATGGGGAATCACTGTGTTGAGTGGCATGCACCATCGAGTGGCTGTTCAGTGGTATTACATCCTCTCTGCTGAGTGCGTCAGCAGCCAGTGAATGACAGCTCTTACTTAATGATGTGACCTCAGCCATGTTTCATTTTTTAAAGTGAGGATTGTAAAAATTCAGTTGAATCTGAAAATAAATGTGTTTATGCTACAATTAATACACCAGAGTGGATAGTATTTATGAAATTTGCACCATCCTATATCATTATAAACATTTCCTAGTGATTATTTTTGCCTGGTGGTTGCTGCTGTTGTTGTTACTGATCACAGCGATATTACAGATTATGTGTAAGTGTGTAGTTAAGCTTTGTTCCTGTGTGTTATGTAAGAGGTGAAGATGTGCTGACTGTGAGTGTCTCATACAGACTCTGGGCCACCTGGAGAAGGCTGTGGTTTTAGAGCTTACACTCAAGCATGTGAAAGCCCTCACCTCTCTTCTGGAGCAGCAGCAGCAGAAGATTCTCGCCCTGCAGAATGGCATGCAAATCGGTGAGCTGCAGATCACTGACACACACACAAATATAATACACGCAGAACAAGATGTTTTTGTCAGGCAGAATGCAAATGATCAACATGAATGCACAATGACAGGAATATGTGGAGTTGCAGGCAAATCCATCTATCTATCTATGTCAGATTGCAGAGTTTCTGACTGTGTGGTTTCTTGTTGTGTTTACAGAGCAGCCTCCTGTCAACCAGGAGAAGTCAGAGGAGATGTTCCGCTCTGGCTTCCACATGTGTGCCAAGGAGATTCTTCAGTATCTAGCCAATCATCAGACCGATGGAGACTTTGCACCGTCTCACATGATCAGTCACCTTCACAAGTTGGCTGCTGAGGTCCTGCAAGGTCCTGCCCGACCCCGCACCCCACTCAGCCCCCGACGCGAGGAGATCCCCACCTACCACCAGCACCAGCCACACAAGGAGGTGCACACCAGCTTACCCCCTAAACCCAGCGAGGGCTATGGGAGGAACTGTGTGCCCGTCATCCAGCGGGTGTACGCCCCAACGAGCGGCGAGCAGAGCGGCAGCGACACGGATACAGACAGCGGCTACGGGGGGGAACTGGAGAAGAATGAGTCCGGGGCGCAGCAGGGACGCCCAGATTACTACGGCAAGGAGAGCCAGCTGAAGCGAGCGCTGGGAGAGCAGCAGAGCTCAGGCATCAAGCAGGAAGATGATGAGCCACGCCCCAAACGACCCCGGGTGGAGTCATCCGAGGATGAGCTGCTCTCAGGTGGGGAGTCGTCGGCTTCATCGTCCTCCAGTGGTTACGGCAGTTACATGAGCGTGTCCCCCAACCACCCACCTCCTCCACATCCCCTCTGCATGCCTTTCTACCTCATTCCGCCCTCTGCTGCGGCCTACCTGCCAATGCTGGAGAAATGCTGGTACCCTGGGGCCATGCCCATGCTTTACCCTGGTGTGGGAGGCTCCGCACCCGCCATATCCAGCGAAAGACCGCCCCCATCTCAGCTAGTGTTGTCTCCCAGGGGAGGTTCTCCAGCCCCAGCCATATCTCAGACCCCCATGGACTCCCCTGCCCTCCTTCAGGCACTAAAGCAGGTACCACCCCTCAACGTGGAAACCAAAGACTGAGAGATGAGAGCGCGGACGAAGAGACGATCCTGTTCTAGTACCCAGAAGCAGAAACAGTAGAAGGTGGGAGAAGAGAACTGAGCCGTTCCATTAATCCATCCTCATTCCTCTCCTCTGATCCTCAACCTGGAGGTCAAACAGCAAATGAGAGGACTTGTAGAAATGATCAAGGAGAGATGGCGGGGTGGGATGGGGGGAGCAGCATCCATCCACACTCGGAGGACGCAAAGCTCTGGTTGAATGTTTAATGCTCAGTGATATTACTCAGTGCAAATGTATCATATAAACTGGACCTGCCCTGCATACAAGCAAGCACACACAAACACACACATGGTTGAATGTAAAGAAAGAAATGTTTTAGATGCTGCTGTTAAAGTATATACGCCGATGACACTGATGCATCTCACTTGTAGCTGTCACGATAAAGACACGCCATCTTTGTACTCTAGAAAAGTAATTGCACCAAATGTTAGTGGTCATTTGTCACCCAAAGTTTGTCGCCTGTGTCCTGTAGGTCACCATTATCATCACTGAAAATGCCCTTCGAAACCAGACACTATGATGACTGGCACAGTAAAACACAAGGGTTTCTTCAAGTGTGTACAGACAAGAGTAAGGGTACACCCCAATGAATGGATGAAGGAATGGGCCGCCACATGACCACACTGAATGAGAAGTCTTGTTTTTCATTGACAAACAGACAGTTGAGATGGAGTTTCTGTAATTATTGTTCATAGACTTCTTGTACATTTCTATTTTTGATACCTGTTCCTGCACCCTGTCCATCTGGAGAGATAGAAGGAGGGCAGAGTGTAGACAATTGTATGTTGTGTACTCAGAAACTGTGTACATACTGTAGCACTGTGCTGGACCTGGTCTGCATACTCAACATCTGTTTCTGCTCAAGTCAAACCTGGTGTTTGTTCTTGCTGTTGCCTTTTACTTGTGAAAAGCTGATAAATCTCAGATGTTCATTCTCTGTACTACGTTTGAATACTGGAGTCAAAGGAGTGAGGAGAGAAGTGAATGTAAAAGTTTTACCAGAAGACTAGTTTTCTATAGAAAGAGGTACTTGAGATTTTATATTTTGGGACCTATACGAAAGATGTTTGTTGTACATATTTTGTCTATAAATGTTGATATACATTATATAAGTGTATTAATAAAGTATTTTTTTCCCGTGGAAATTTGCTCTGTCTGTATGTGTGTGAAAGAGAAGGAGAGTGTGTGTGAAAACATCTAGTATTGAAATTCAGTCTGTCCAGATTTAGTTCTTTTACAGCACCAAAATATTCATATCACAGGGAACACTTATGTAATGGCAGAGCTGTGGCCCGGCTCTCCTGCTGGTTAACCGTCTGTGCCCACTAAAACAAGTAAACACACATGAATGTAAACAGTTTCAGATAATCTCCTGAGGCAATAACCAGAATCCATCTGCGTTTCCCATGCCTCTTACTTGCTGTATGATGCAATATGAAATGCAGTTAGCCCAGAATTGTGAAATCTCTCTTTATATGTACACCTCCAGCATTATACTCTGCATACTGCAGAAGTACATCAAAAAATATAGAACTATAATTTTACAACAAATACCACATATCACCATAGCCTGTGTTGTGCAATCACATTTTTCAGCTTTGTCATAGTGCTTACAATCATAGCTTTATCTCATGGTGCAAATACCAACACATTTGCATTTCTACCCAGGCCCAGTGCATCCAGCACCAATGTGCAACATCATAAACCACATATTATCATTGTTTCCGCCATCATTTCTGAACTGTAGGAGTGTTGTTGCATTCTATATTTGGTTTGTTTGCACAAACCACAGTGGGTGGCATGGCCTGTGCCCTACATGTCATTAATTTTTTCTATAAAGATTGCTATTCTTGTTTTATTTTAATTGTTTTATTGATGTCATGAGATGCCATTAGCAAACTGATTTTGGAAGTGTAGCTTACCCATTATTTCAGCCAGTTAAACATTATTTCTAATTAAATCGTAGCTTTTAAGATTTCTCAGTAGTTTGGTCCTGGAGGCAAAGTGGTTTAAAATGCATATCATATAACCACAACATCTCCGGTTTGACCTTTGTTGCATGTAATGCTCATCTCTCCCTCCCTCACTGTGTCCTGTCTGTGTCTTTCTGTCAATCTGTCCAATTAAGGGGAAAAAAATCCACACAAAAAGACCTTTCAGTTTGCCAATTTCAGTAGTTTATTATTTTAGCCACACACTTCAGGCAGATGCCCAGACTAATTCAGTTATTTAAAAAATTTCAGCAATAAATTAAATCTGTTTAGTCAAATATGTGGCAATTATGTATCAGTGTCTAAATCTTTCAGGAAAGGTCTGTCAATCAAGTAATGGCTAACTTTTTCATGAGCATCAACATGCTTTCAGCACAAATTTTTAAGTTTATAAGATATTTTTACATTTTGATTTTATGTTAATAAAAAGGCCAAAATGTCAAGTCAAACTAGTGTTGCAGAAGACATATGAACTTTCAGATAAGGGTTGCCTGTTCTGTCCTGCCCTTTTATACCCTCTCCAGCTAGACTTTATTGCAAACATACCATTAGATTATTAAACCTTTATTGCCACCTGCTGGTGACTTACAATACCTACAACCTGTCAGCAACATAATTTGAAGGCAAATTATTTGTCCCCAAAAGATAAAACCAGTGAATATTTCCCAATATGATTTCTGCTCAGTCACCTTTGAGTTTTTACCACACTGGAGACCAGTTTGATTGAGTCAGTATCGTCTGTTTTATACATATAAACTTGAACACAACATTGACTGTATATTCATAACATAATCATTCATCCAGCAATCATCCAAAACAAGACATTATTCATATCTACCACAAAAATATTATACACCCTATTTTTGCATATTTAAAGCCCCCATGTGTAAGATCTCAAACTATCTCACTTGGTAATCCTCCATGATTATCTTACGTTTCTGCAAACAAAATCTTATGCCATCAGAATAATCGTATAATCACATAAAAAAATCTACACATAGGAGCTTTAATGTTTAACTTCTGATATGAGAAGCGAATACGTTGCTCATGAGGCTCCAGACCATTAAAATATAAACTGATAACAATGTTCTTGACAAAACCTCTTCAACACCTCTACTGTTTGCTTTCCATGTAAGGACCAGTGTGTAGGTGACATCTAGTGGTGAGAACGCAGATTGCAGCCAATGGAATACATGCGCCCCTCACCCCGCCCTTTCCAAGCGTGTCAGAGGGTCACGGTGGCCGTCACGTGACAAGAGGTCTTGTACTACCTCATTGACTAGTCTGTCAAGTGGTTCGTTTATATTTAGATATTTAGCTGTTAGTCTGTAAAACTAACACATACTCTTCTGTCTTCCTCTTCGTCCTCTGTGTGGTTTGGTTCGATTTGTTCGTTCTGGTCGAAACGTGGCGGGCCAACATGGCGGACTCTGTGGGATACCAGCCGCCCCGCTCGTTATGTAGATATTAATGGCTCATTGTAAACGAACGAAAACATAACTATAATTACTTTTAGGTGACAAAAATATACGTGTGTATATTCAATTTCTGCCAATAGATCCCCGTAAATGTTACGCACTGGTCCAAACACCCAACCCCGTTAGTATTTATGTTCCCCTGCGCTGTCTCCTTTATATTTGGCCATGCTTTGCTTATGAGAACGGATGAAAAAGTGGTTCGTGTGGAGGCTGGGATGAAAGGACAAGTTTGGATTACGACAGGCAACGGTTCCAGTCACAATGTTTGGTCGCAAGCTAAGGACTTCCAGGGTAGGGAGAGGACCCTGGAGTGAGGGAAAGACCCGTGTAGAAGTCCGGTGCTGGGGCTCAAGAGCTGTCTGGGGAAGGAAGGATCTGGAGATGTGTGATGATCCATGGCCTGGACTGGGCTGAGTTTTACCATGTGGCACACAGTGAGGGGGGCTGAGGGAAAAGGAAAGGCTCCGTGGGACTAGAGTTGCCCCGTTGGCACCAAGACTCAAACCCAAACGTCGGGCTTTCCTTTGAGGTTCTGTGTGCACCAGCAAAGGTTGTTCAGACACCAGACTGCGACAGGACCTGCGAGCATAAGAGGTATTCTGAATGCCGGTTCTCCCTTCACGCGCCCCCTTAGGAGATGCTGATGTCAGCTGCCTCTTTTTCTCTCCAACAGCTCGGTTCTCTTTGCCTGAATGGCGAAAAGCAGCAACTGCATGGGGTTTCTGACCTGATGGTTTATGTGTTGTTTCAACCTCCTCTGAAGATGTCTGGTCTGAGGGGAACTGGATAGTGAGAAGTGCATTTGAAATAACTGTTTGCCTATTAAGTAGAGGTCTGGATCGTCTTATGGGGGCTCCCTCCACCAGCAGGTTTACCCCCACATAATGAGGAACTTCAACTGCAGCCTGGGAGAATGAAAAAGTAAAAAAAAATACAATAACAAATACATTTGGTATAGCATCTGTTATTCAGTGGAATTCCCCTCAAAATAAACACTCATTGCCTCAAGATACACGGTATTCCCACCTGTTTGTAGATGAGCTGGAAGCCTCCTGTGTAAGCACTTGCACCGGTCCGCCAGTCCAGTACAACCCTCAGTGTATCCAGCTGCACTGCAGGGCAGAGTCGGGCAGTCACAGCAGTGGAACAAGCCATAGTCGGACTGGCATTGATCTCCAGGAGCCAAGGCCTCAGATCTCTACCCAACATGAAGTCTGCTCCATAGAGCTCAAAGCTTGCCTTGCGGGGTTCGACTAGGTCCTGGGCTGTTTGCAGGGCACGGACGACTGCTTGCTGCATGCCTGGGACCACCACTGACTCCCACTGTGCCCCACAACCCTGCTGCTGCAGAAAATCCCTAAACTGAGAGCAGGACCACATATTGTCCTCTGGCACGCCTGGATGGCGGTCTCGAGATGGCTGGAAGTGCTTCTGGATGGAGTTGTTGCACAGGTGGACCGAGCTGAAGCAAATATTGAACAAGGTAAGGCCATGAAGGGAAGTGAAAAGAGTGGTTTGAAGCACAGGTATATTATTTGTTTTATCTTGTGTGTCTGACCCCTGTCTGACCTGTCCAGAGTTTTTGTAGAGTAGGGCTGAGTGGAGAACCGCAAGTAGCACTCCCTGTAGAACCACACAGTCAGAGGATTCCAGTCGGTGACAAGGAACCACTGACGGAGGTCAAACTTGGTGCCATGGACCAACAGAGGACGTTCCAGGTATTTCTGAACCACCCACTTACTCTCCTTAGTTATGGCTCTGTCTGTGTCTACGAGTGCCAAAATCTCATCCAGGTGGTTCATACACATAATGCCTGCATGGCAGTGGTTGGTGTGACATGGAAAAGAAAAAAGGCACCAAAACTGATTGAAACACATCAAAACTGCATTATTGTCATCAACAAATTCAATGACTGACAGCAAGAGAACACAGAGTTTCAGATGGCCTTCGAATCAAAGTAGCAGTATTTTGGTTTTGTGGTGCTGAGAAAGAAAGCTTCACCTCGTCCTCTTGACTTGGCACCTGGTTTGATGATCCAGATGTTGTTTAGTCCATCTGTGTCCAGCTGAGGGCAAGCCTCCTGCAGTCTGCTTAACATGGCTTGGCAGCGCTCCACAAACACACTGCTACCCCTGATTGATGCACCTTCACTACATATAGACATTTTATAAGAAGATAGCAGATTGAGTTTATTAATTTACAGATTCATTAAATTTCATTATTGTACTCTACTCCAGACAGGCAGTCAATTGTGCTGGTTATTATCCCTCTCTCTCACTCTAATGTTTCCAGATTATTAAAAATATATTAATACTATTTCACTTGAACAGTTCTGTTCTGATACCTATCTACTTTTGCTGTGTCTTTACAGTCAGTCCCAAAAATATTTTACAAATACTAGTGTGGTATTAATGGGCAATACTGTCCAATGCAGTGCAATGGGAAATGTTGGGCAACAGGTCACCAGCAGCTCAGAAAATGAAAAAGGAAAGTCATCTTGCTATTTGCTAAGATTTTAAACCTAAAATAAGCAGTAGTCCTTTGAGGGTGCAGTTGTGATGTCCGTTTCCAAATGCCACTTTAGGCCATATAACTTTCTTGTATACCAACTGCTAAAATACTATACTATAAATATGAGCATACAGTATCATATGTATTTGTTCATACAGTTGTATATGGTACTGGAACATCATGTATCATTCCAGTGGTGCCTGGACTCTGACTCTATATTTAACCCCAACCTGAATCCTAACATGAACTCCAGATGGTGTTAAGGAGATCTATTTAAAAACATATACATACATTATGTACTGTATATATAAAGCTTTTGGCACCCTGAACCTCATCTTATAAGAACTCAGCTGATTTTTTTCTTTAAGATACATTTTAGGTTGATTTTTAGTGAGTTTTTAATGACCTATATTTATTTGATAAGCTGAATTGGACTGTTGGTGCTGCAGATACATTTAATCTGACCTAACAAAGATTGTTCTAGAAGCTCCCAGAAAACATACTCACTGCACAACCATGTAGTAGTCTTGCAGAAACTCTGCCCACTGCTGTTCCTCCACTGCAGGGGGTGTTTCCACAGTTACATCAATGTCACCATGCTCTAAAACACTGAGAAACTCTTGACACGCGTGTAGAGCTATGTCGATCATTTCTGGACCAACAGATTGATGCTCTGCATTATCCAACGCTGTGGAAAAAAGAAGAATTGGTCACATTGTCCTTGTCCTGCACTTTCTATCATGATCTATCATGCATCTTTATTTATATTACTTTCAGAGATGCTGTCTTTGGCTTTTTGTTCCTCGACCTCCTCTCCCTCTCTCCTCCATCTACTTGTCTCAACAACATACTGCAGCAGGCTGGTGCAAGCTGTCCTCCTGAAGTCCTCTTAGTTTTCAGAGCAAACGGAATGAGAGACAGAACAAGTGACAAGTCAATTTAATTGCATTTACATTTGCTATTGCATTGATCTCTTATCCAAATATGATTTTTCCATATTCCACCTACACCCTAAACACATGATAGAAAGGCTTTTAGGCTATCTTTTAGTGAAGCAGACCTATGAATGCATGCTTTTCATCCTCTGCCCCAAGCCTGTAGCATCTTGGGAAGAAGGTATCAGGATCTGCTGTATCAAACCACTGAAGGTTGCGCAGGTTCACACAGAGCCCCACCTGAAAGAAACAGAATTATGACCATAGGAAGAGACAGGGAGAACTAGTTGACCTAAGGTCAGAGTTAGTCAGTCTTTGAAACTCTTTAGAGACGAGACCTTGGTGGTAAAAGTTCCAGCGTTTGCATAGTGATTGGTCATTTGGTCGTTCCGTAAACAACGACAGTCAATGTAATCCCGTCGTGTTGTCCAGTAGAAATACGTTGTTTCGTTTCGAACCTGGCGAGACTGGAATAAGTGGAGGGAATGTTAAGTTAATAATTCAGCTGAGCCTGAAAGTACAGCATCATGGAAAAAAGACACGTAGAAGTAAAGTAGTGTAATGCACACATTTGTTGCTTTCAGACTGTGTAAGATGTCAGTGTCAAGTTGTTTGGTTCACTTGAACGTTATCTTACCATGAGGTCATACATGTCATCATGGTTCTCCTCTTTCTCGCCTTCATCCACTCTCTCTGAAAACAGATAAGTAAACAGGGGTGTGTGGCTTTGTGTGTGTGTGTGTGTGTACGTGTGTTCAGGGTTGTGTATAAAGGGCAGGGGTCTGTGTTATAGGTCTGTAATGTGCTACACAATGTATCATTTATCAGTTGAAGGGGGTATCTGTCTAACTAACTAGTGCTCCAATTACATATACATTAGCTCCTGCATGTTTAGCTTTGACAGCTACACATATTACTGATCATTTGATGGACAAATAAATAAAATATTGAATTATTGACACAATTTTTTAAATTGTGACTGTATGAATTTTATCTTTGAAAAAGAGAAATGTTATATTTTGCTTGTTCTGTGTGCCCAGGACTTTAAACCACACACACATTCATGGTGAAAAAACTTCTTTAAACCCCTTGTCTCACCAGTAACATCAGCACTGACATCACCATCATCGCCATCCTCGTCCTCATCGCCATGGCAATGTGGTGGTCTCTGGACCGGATGGGGCAAACGACGTTCCACCCACCCTCGGGCCCATAAGGCAGCACGGATCACAGGGTAGGGCCCTTGCACTGAAAACACTTTCCTCAACTGAGAATGGGTTTGAAAAGGAAATTTAAGAAACATAGATTTACCCCACACAGGGTAGGTGATGAATATACAGAGGTGATATAATGAAATCTGGTTTGTACATATAATCACCTTGACTGCCTTCTCCACCAACGCTTTAGCTGTTTTCAACCTGTCTGGCGTGATTGCCGGCAGGCTGGGCACTCTGCGGTGTAACCTGCCCTCCACTGGAGCTACTGTGGACTGTAAGACTGAGAAAAAAATTAATAAGAATGTGCCTGAAAATGATATACGGTGATCAGCCACAACATTAAAACCAGTTTGGCTGGTCTGTAGATACAATATATATAGATCTAATGCTGTATATATACAGTATATACAGTGTGTGTATTATAAGATAGGTAGGTAGACATACATATTTAACCACAACATTAAAACCGGTTACTGTTTTTAATGTTGTGTATGTGAATATACAGATGTATATTTGATCTTACCTGGCATTTGCTGCATTTTACTTTTTCAAGTTCCTCTCTCAGATGATCAGTGTTATGTTTTCAGGTCTCTGGCACTAGAAATATGTTATTAGCAGCATATTATATATATTATAGGCTTGATTGATAGGTAGATAGATAGACAGATATTCATATTCCCAAATAAACCTTTTCACTGTAGACTGGTAACATGTAATAATGGTTTCTTCTGCAGTTGAACAATAAACAGAGAAAGCCATTGCTATAAATAGGGTGGCACGTGGCACCTTCTTTGTCTCTGTAGCTACTGAAGAAGGATGTAAATCGGGTCAAGCAGGCATCTAAATCTGGACAGAGCTGACTGAGGCTGTCACAGCTTCTCATCGACAAACCCATGCATGTAGATACTAAATCAGATTATCCAAGGTGCAATGGCCGTGGATGTGATCAACTCACTTCCACTGTCATCTGTAACAACGATTCGGCATGCGAAAAAACCATCTCCAAAACGCCTCTCAAACACAAACACCTTACATTGAATATTAATATACAAACCTAATATTGTCACCTCCCCGGTGACCCGTCCACTCTGTCCATACACTCCCTCGGTCCTGCTTCCTTCATGCTCCTGCAGACAGTTCCCATAACAACCATGCATGCTCCCACATAATGTTTATAGTTGCCATAACAACAGTACCCAGGAGAAACAGGACGCCGCGCAGGTCGATGAAAAATCTACCACCTTTAACCATGCGTTGAAGAAAAGTGGATCACTTATCTGACGCTATCAGTTGCGGTGTAGCTTACACGTGTAGGAGACATGCACAAGAACAATTAAACCAGACGCGACACAACGTTACACCCGTTTGTGTGCAGTGGGCATATCTCATTGCAATCTGAGCTCGGTGCTCGGTCAGGTGTGGGGACCAAGTGTCTGTCTGAGGGGGGTCAACCTGCTGCTGAGCTAAATCCAATCAAGTGTTTGACAGTGTGTGGCAGGTGGACAATCTCATACCTATTTATTCCACTGAGTTCATGATGAGGCTATTGTGGAGGAAAGCACTACATGTGATTTGTTGCTCAGTTTTTGTTTGTTTTTTTGTTTGTTTATTTTGTATTTTTTTTTTTTCTCTCTGAACGATCAGGCGACCATCTGCAGTGATTAAAGACTCATTGTGACTCTGTCAGACATTTGCGTATGAGCTGTCTGCCATGTGTATGGATTATAACGAACATCCTACTTTGCGCAATGCTTTAGTTCTCCACTAGGTGGCACCCAAGGCTTTCTGGTATAGATCAGTACATCTAAACGTAATCTTGTTTCCATTCCATATTATATAGGCTACTCATTGCTCGTTTTTGCATTCACGTCTCACTCCTGAAGACTAAATCTCTAATTCATGTCTTGTTTGATTAATTAATAGGATAAATGATATTTCCAATTATCCTACTAAATACTTGCTAAATTTCCAGGGGACATATTGGATGCAGGAGTACTCTTACTTGGATTGGAGTATTTTTGAATTTTGGTAGGCTATTGGACTTTTTTAAAGAAATAAATTAAGTAAAATAACCGTGAGTTACTTCTGGTTTGTGGCATTTGTCTGTATATATTTAGTTGTTTTATTAAACTTAATAGCTGGATGCAGAGTATAATTGAGTTGTGTGCCACTAAATGTAAAAACAAGGAAAGAACTGAAGCATTTGCTCGCCCACAGTGGTCACAGTTCAGCAGCTGAAACGTGGCAAGCGGCATCCCTGGACATTGTATGGAGAGAAGTAGCTCTGGAAGCTCATAATGGTCTGGGCTTTATTGTGCTGGATAGCAGCAGTGCGTCGCAGCCCGTTGTGTGCCTCCGCGCTCTGATTGGCTGAAGCTGCAGCGATGCTCTCTGCATCCTGCTCCTACAGCCAGGACAGGAGGGAGAGGAGGTGGGAGCGCGGCCGGGATATCATCATAACATACGGGGAGGGGGGGCAAAATTGTCCTTTTTTACAAACAGTTTTCCTCATCTGAAAGAGATGTTTGCAATCAACATGTCTGCAGAAACAGAAGTAGCTGCTGTCGCCAACTGGTGACCGCTTCTTCTTCTTCTTCTTCTTCTTCTTCTTCTTCTTCTTCTTCTTTAAAAAAAAACGTCCTCAGACACCGCAGAGAAGCTGATCAGAACCGGTGAAAGTCTCACCTTTACACCCCGCGGGGACTGAGCAGGTTAACCCTAAAAGCCACGAGCATGCCCGTCAACGACCCCGAGAGCATACTGAGCTACCAGGTAAAGTGTCCTTTAAATGTCTGATGCATGGCGCGTTGTAATGAGGCGGTGGAAGTGCACAGACCAGGCTGTGCATAAGCTCCAACTACTGTTTGAAATTCCCTGCTCTAATACAAACTCATAATTTGCTGCTGGAATGATGGGCTAAGGAAACTAATGACAGAGAGGATCAGATGTTTCTTTGACACTGTTGCATTTCTCCATCCTGATCATATCTTGCTGCAGTGCTTGAAATGCATCAATGTATTGAATTGTTGCACATTTTAGACTCTAGAAATGTTATCCCGGGTTGCTAAGTTGTGTTAGGTTTCCTTCCCTGCAGGATGCTGCTGTCTGCGGAGGGTGTTGTTGACATTGTTATTCTGAGGTGCTAACACGTGCAGTAATTCCGGAGAGCGTATCACATTGCAACGCACTGAGAGATCTTTAGTTGTGTTTTTTTAAAACTGCTCCTCAAGCACACCTATATTACTACACACATTTTAAAACAACAGCGCTCATTAAAATGTCAGCTGCTCCTCCTGAAGTCGCATGTGTGCGAGGAATAACAAGACTTGGACGGTTTAGTGGATTTTCAGCTGAGTCTCGCCAAGACGGCGTTGTTATTTTCTCATTTACCCTTAAATGACCTTGACGCCATCCTTACACTGTGCACCATACTGTCAGCGGGGGGAGGACGGCATTTGGTGTAGTGAGGTGCGAAGGGGGAAACGGCTTGATCCCTAATTTCCTGTTGATGAGTGATCCATTAGATCCTTGGTCAGCTGATGAGACAGAGGGAAAGGAGGAACCAGTATAAGGACAAATGGACCATTGAACACACCAGCGTCCAGGGTTGTTTATTCAAGCTGCCATGGACTGATGTGTTTATAGTTTGGTTATAACTACCAAGGCACGTAGCATCATAGCTTAAAGAACTTGAATGTAGCCTACCCTAGCACAGTCATGTCATGATGGTGAGTTATAATAACATCCTGTCTGAGGGCAGGAGACAGATGGAGAAGGACCAGAGGTGAGCTGGGAAGTCTCTGATATGATTAGGCAGCTTTCAGACAGGGAGGGAAAATTGCCAAAGAGCTTCTCTCTTCAAACATTAGGGTTATGCCAGCTTCCTGTCACTACAGACAACCTGTAAGTTTTCGTCTCTCCACCATATCTGTAGTGGTCTGGTCAGTCAGCATGCACACCTCTCCCCACCTGAAATCTCTTGGAATGTTTGCCAAAGCACTGTTGAAGTGTCCCAGGTACTGAGAGAGGTTTTCAGATCATTTGATTGAGTCAAAACAACAATGTGAAGATGTAAAAATACTCAGTTAATGAATATATTTGCTTATTACTCTTCTGTTAGTTGCTTCAGCTGTAACATGCTGGTTAACAGTAACACACTCACGTTTTTGGAGATACCATAAATGTAGTGTTAAAAGTACAGTATTTCCAATTTAAATATAATTCAAATGTAATATTCCACAAAAGACTTATTCATGTAGTGCCACTAGCTTAAATTGAACTTAAGTTTTTAAGTAGATAGGCTACTGTAATTAGTTTTCACCTCTGGGTGCCCCTGAATTTAGAGCTAGAGCTGCTTAGTACCCAGAAGTATACAAATTAGGGTTACATGAACATTTGCAAGGTGGAGGTGAGTGAACATGGAGTCTAGGTGGAAGAAAACACATTAGCAATCTATTATAAGTGAATTAAAAGGTAAACTCTGAGAACAGTGTGCTGTCAAAGAGTAGCAGATCTAAGTATATAAAGCAAAACCCCAAGAGAAACTATGTTTACGGTTAAATACATCTAATGCTCCTCCTTAACTGCCGAGGTGACAGTCGATGTAATGCTTTGGATTGATAATATTAGTGTCTGATACCATTCACTGATTATTCCTATTGGCTGTTTAATCACTGATATAGTATATACCTCCACAATTTGATTATCTGATAATGCTGTAGTCTTTCCAGTGCAGGTACTAAGGTACATGCAGAGCAGCCTCTTCATTGTCAGTGAGTATTGAGCACTTTTCAGTGCCGCTGATGCATATAGTGTTCACCTGCACCACAGAGAGGCACTGCATTGATAGAGGACCTTCCTCTTTAATTACATCATAGGTTGTCCTCATATTTATAACCATTCAGAGATGCTTGGAAATCAATAAGCACTTGTAAAACAAACAGCAAAACCAAGCACACACATACAATCACATACCATACAGTGCGATGACAAACAATACTTTCCAAACTAAACCAGTGTGAAGAGCTACCTGTATGTAATTGGCACAAGCAGACCAATGTGAGGGTCATTATGTGTTTTAAAGAATGCATCCGAAAAAAATTGGAAAAAAATATGTTGTTGTACATCTAAGAGATTGTAGAAGCATGAGCCCTGATACTGTAAAGACTATGACTCTAGTTCCACTTAAATAATAATTTATGGCGCTACTCATAAATTTGTCTCAGCTTTAAGTCATCCCAGGACAAGATGTCACAGTTCCCTTTTTTTCTAGTCCTTTTACATTATAGCTATTTGGCATCCCTCCCAGGCTTTCATTTTAATCAGTTTGGTGGCACAGAGTCCGTTGAGTGAGCACAATCCATTGAAAGCACACTCAGAGGTTTAAACAGTCAGTAGAATGAGTGAGTGGCAAAAAGTCCTCGAGCTAAAGCAGGTCCTGATTCTGTGATATGAAGACTGGGAATCATCTAAATAAAATAAAACACGTTTAAGAGTTATGCACTTAAGTTAAGCACAATTTTAGTGTTTTAATAGTCTTTAACTGTTTATTGTCTCAATTTTCTAGCTTTGATTATATTATATGTTACCATGTTTTACCCACAAAGCCAGCAAAGGCCACAGTAATCTTTCTAGAAAGAAAACAATTAGAGAGCGAGGGCTGTGGAGAGGCAGGATTGTATGTGTGGTATTGAATAAGGTGTGTATGACTCATGCTACCCGTGGGCTGAAGCAGTCAAAACAGCCATCCCTCACATCCCTATCTCCTCCACCTCTCTCTTCTTTCCTGTCTGACTTTTTCGTCATTACCTCTTCCTTTCAACCATTCATGTCCACCCCCTCCTCCGAGCCGAACGACGTCGCATGTGTTTTCTACGGCAGATTAACGCGACGGTGCAGTGCAGTGCTGTGGAGGGGGCAGCCTCAGCCTGCGGCCGTGTGCACCTGTCATAAAGCCCTGGTCTGGAAGTGACAGGCCCAGTTGTCTGAGTCAGGATCTGTGTCCCTGCTGTCAGTTCAGGGTGCTCTCTGGGAGGAGAGAGTGAGGGGACAGCTAAGACGGAGGAGAGGAGGTGGTGGTGGAGGTGTGGGCAGGTATAAAAATAGGAAACTGCAGCCGAACACTCTCAAGAGGAGTAGTGGAAGTTGTCTCAAGAGAAATGTTCAACAAGTGTTTTGTTAGGGGGGAAGAGGTTGATGTAACAAACCAGTAGTGACAGACATATCGAAAGAGTCGAGATCCCACGCCGCTCTGCTGAATCATGGCTGCACTTTTATGAATCTGCAAGTGACTGCTGGTAGTTCTTCTCACTGGTGATGTAATTTATTATATCCCTTGATAAAATCAACTCTTGTAGTATGTGCTCACACGGATGGTACCAGACTGAGTCAGTGTCTGTGAGGCATCTTGTCAGCTATTTCCTCAAGGTCCGGCCTCTCACAGCCAGGCCTCATTCTCTGGGCTGAAACCCTCTCCAGTCTGATGGAGGCGGAGGGCATTTGGCGCGGTGCGCCAGTTTTGGCTCGGTCAGGAGACTGGGATGCAGTGTTTTCTCTATTTGACTGGGGCGACCACTTCTGTGTTTTCCATAACGTGCGCTTTGATAATGCCCTCAGGTTTTGCGGCAAGTTGGCTTGCCTAGAAGGCAAGTTTCCTGGGCATCAAAGTCATGAACTCAACACACATGGCGGAAGAGAATTAAAGCATTGGGCAGGAAAAGCGAAGCAGCAAAAAAAGTTTTGATGGTAACAGTCTGATGTATAGTTACTTATATTCTGCATCAAGGAGGTTTATCATGGTGGAAGTAGGACGCTGTGCGACTACTGTTGATTCTGATGTGGGAATCTAACATCTTTCCGGGACAATCTGCCTACAAACATCATGTATTTGTTTAGTTATCCAGCGTGGCGGTGACCATCTCTCTATTTTGGCTTTACATGCTGGGACTCTAAACAAGGTGCCTGAAGTCTTCATCATATGAATCTGTAAGAAAAGGGCCAAAAGATGCTCAAATGCATTGAGTGAAGAGGATGGTTCATAGATGACTTTGTATTCATGCTGGATAAAATGAGCATATTTTTAAAAGGCATTCATCAGCATCAAGAAGGATAGACTTTAGAATCTGACTCTGATATTGTTATGTTCTACTAAAGCAGGAAGACTTAACAAGAAAATATCAAGTTGTGTGTTTGAGAATATAATGCTCTTCAGTTCTTAAAGTTTTCATACCGTTTCACATGACAGTACCCTCAAGTGCTTTGATTTGGCTCTATCATGTACTTGCTTCTTTCATATCCAGCCACAAGACAGCTTCAGTGCTAGGGTTTTCCAGCAGAACGTTACCACTAGTGAGGACAAGGAAACTCAGGACAGGCCCAGCCATCTTGGGCTGTATCAGACGCTCCTGTACTGTGGTAGCAGTAATCTGTGTGGAAAATATTTTTGAGCTACTGCAAACCCTTGCTGAGGCGCCGTGGCTGATTCAAAGCTGGAGGACAAGAGGGAAGGCAAGGGATGGTTGCCAGGAGATAGGCACCAAAACTGGAGTGTCTGCCTGTGGTGGAAAAACACACAGCACACATGCATGCTTTTGGGGTGCAGATGTGTCACCCACAGGAGAGCAAAACAACAAAACTTTAAGTGCCATGGAGGCTTTTTAATTGCGCTGAAGCACTTAATGACACAAGAGGTGAGTTGTGATGACAGGGTGTTAACCTATTGAAAAACACATACCTGAATTAAGTTACCTGCCATTAGGGCGCTCTTGGCTGGCTGTGACCAGGATGACTACAGGCGTATGGGTCATATTGTATTGAGGCGAGGACTCAGGAGAAGAACATTATAATCGTGGCATGGATATACATTATTGTAATGTGATCTGCCCCAAAAGTGACCTAAAGAAGATTTTTTCCTGTCATGCCATTCTCTAGACACAATTTTGCCACTCTGCTTAGTTACAGTTGAATAAACCTCAGGAGAATAGTTTTCCCTTCGTTTCTATTTGTGTGTGCTTGTGCAAATGGATGCAAATAATTGATGATCATTGGATCTACTGTCCTTTCTGGGACAAAGGCACCAAGTCTCTCCCCTCCATCCATTCCCCTCTTGTTAAATGTCTATATGTTTTGTAAAAGCTCACTTCAGTGATGACTGCTCAGCAGATGACCCACACACTGCATATAAGCCTAATTCACCAACTACAGCTGCACTGACTGATAACACTGTGTGTGTGAGAGAGAGGAGTCAGGGGTTACACATGTGATTGTAGGGAGAGATTTGGCCAGTGGATGTGTGTGTATGTCCATGGTGTCTTGCACAAAGATTTCTACCACGGATATATGTACTTTAAAAAGTATTATTTACTTCATCACTGGAAAACATAATGTAGCCTGTATAACTGGCACTTTGGACTATTGCCCCTGTGGCTGTGACTTGGTGGCAGAGTTAGTCTACAGTTTTCCCAGTTGGTTCATTATATTTTCTACATGATCTGCCTTTAATAAATACATTACATTTCCTTAGTGAGGACCTTTCAGAAGCTTCAGTGCAGGGAGACATTCAAGTTAGTGTTAAATTCAAATCTATTAGGTTCTAAATCTAGTACATAATGTGGCTATTTTTTCATCATTATTTAGAAATCTATACTCCTAAGCTGCTGCAAATATTTTAAGTATTATATGATATTAAATATTAGATGATAGATATTATATGAGTTATTATAATGATGAATGTATTTCCTTTTGACATCAATGGATTTGCTTTTATGTACATACATGATTTGTTGCTACATCTGTCCACTCATGGTTAGGGTAGAGTGATGTTAAACAATGAACAAATCATATGCAAAGCGCTGGGGAACTTATGTGGGCGTCGCAAAGCAACACAACTAACATTCAACCATCACAAACTGCAGCAGGATATGGGCAACAGTCTATTAGTAGGATGGTCGCCAGAGGCTAAGTGGGATGATGTCACTAACATTACTTACAAATCCCAGTCTTGTCAGCATCAACTCTGTCGCCGGCAGCAATGTTTACAGCACATCACTGTGGTTTCAGGTACAAATTTGTTTATATTTGCCTCTGGGGAGATGAGCTGTGAATAAGGATCAGTCTTAGATTAGCATATTTGGCCAACAGCACAGCATGGAAGTTAAATCAACATTTGGCCATAGTCATGCAGCCTGGCCAAAGGGTGTGTATTTGTTTTGATATACAAATTAAATGCTCTAGTGACACCGCTCAGTAGCCGTCATAGTGAAGAAACATACATCACCCACTGCAATCACTCACTGATGTGTTTTTAATTCATTGCTGGTCAGGTTCAGGTTGGGGTTCAGTTTTAGTCTTTTCATTAGGTTGTTGTAACTATGAAAATGTAGAATATCACCGGGCTTATCCTTTCTAGAAAAAAAATGTTTGTCAACTAACTTTACACAAGTGTTTTAACCAATGACCAGGCTGCATGGGTTATTTCTTTGATTATATATAATATATATATGGTTATAGTTCCATTTATAAGCAACTGATACTCAGTACACACTATTTACCTTTAATTAGTCTGAGGCATTCCAGTGTTGGTACCTTGCTTAGGGGCACTTTGGCAGAGACAGGGGAGACTGTTACGTGTAAACACACATCGTCCTGCAAGCCTTTTCCTGTCCCCGCTTTTATCCCCTATAAACACAATTGTCAAACCATGAGTCACAGTCAGTGTTTGGCCCAAGCTTGACTTCCTAATTAGCTGGCCTTATTCTTTAAAAGGACGGAATTGTCTTGGGATAAAGAATTGCTCAGTCAGAGCAGAAAGAAATCCCAGAGCACTGATGGTGGGAGGGTGTAGATGGAGGGAGAAGGCAGTGCTAGGTCACTTACACCTGAGAATTAAGTGGATGTCTTGGGATCCCAAATCTGTTTTCAGCTATTATGATCTTGTGGCTGTCTGCGCCCGATATCAGAAGATTGGTGTAAGCGTAACACAAAGCTTTCTGGAGTTGAACTTGAATTTTTTGCTTGTAATAAGGTAGGCGTTTATCTGGCTATACGTGCGTATTAATTAGTTTTTTACCATCACAATCTTGTGCTAATGTGCTTAGCTGTTAAGTTTTTAGCAGCATTGAGAGGCTGAAGGGATGAGACAGAAGATAAAAACTAACTTAGGGACTTCAGTGTGCATGTGAATACAGTCTGAAATAGAGATAACACACACACGCACACACGCAGCACTATCCCCGTTTATCACATTTCATAACTGCAGACGGAAACCAGCATGATCCAAAAGTGGGATTTTTTATATCAATAAACTGTGTGTGGTGTTTTATCAGCCAAACCCCAGGAGAACTAAGAAAAATCATTGCTTGCTCTTGCTCACATCTTACAGTGATACACACACACACAGACAGACAGGGTACTTCAGTGCAAACATAGTTTATGTCCTAAAAAGCTTTTTTTCCTTAACCGGATGTGTAGTTTTATGTTTCTCATAAGCTAAACTATAATTCTTCTCCCTACTAGAATAAATGAGGAGATCCTGTTCCTGCATGCTGTCTGACAGACCAATACATTTTCATTTCATTCCACTCCAATACAAACTCTCATCTCTTTTGCAATCTCCTTCAGGAGGAGAAATTACCTTATTATTTTTTTGCCTCTGTGGCAAACTGTCATGCTAGCCCAAGAAATACAATCTTGGCTGCATTCACTTCTTTCTTTTTACACACACACATATTTCACATGCACAGCTGTTGAGCTAAAGGTAACAGACTATTTCTGCTCCCTTAAACTCATCACATTGCCTTGTCTCTATGGGTTATGCAAATCATGCTGAAGGAGGCACTATAAAGGCTTTAACTAAGTTAAGCGCTAACTGACAAATAAATTACCACAGCTCCATTGTTGGGCCCCTCTTCTGTGCCTTTTTTTTCCTCTATCTGTCCATTTAGTCATCACAAACATCTTAGCTGATACATGTTTTCTAGATGTCCAACATCCTGCACTGTTTTATAGAGTGGGTGTCAGTCTTTCCAAGGTATTTTATTGTACCAGCCAATTCTGCATCACCACCCTCACACTCATGGGCTTGCATCCATTACATGCAGATCGTATTTCATATAGAGTGGCGTAAGCGTCGTTATGAGAGAGCTGCATTTATATACCAGTGTGTGTCTGTATGCAGTTCAAAGGTTAGTCAAGACCGCTGTATGTGGTTATTGGGCATTTGTGTTTGATTTTCGACCCTCAACAATTTGCATTTATTTATAGATTTTAGCTATTGATTTTCTTTGCTTAGCAGCTCAAGCTGACTTTCACATACCATGCTCACACACACATAGAATCCAGCATCCAGATGTGTATCTCTCCTACCTGCGTCAAAGGTTGCTTTTCTGCCCAAACCAGGGATGAGTTAGACTGATTTATGCTTTGCTGCAAATGGTGCACACTGTCAGAAATGAAATTAAGATATGGGTTGCATACACTTGTGCTGCTGAGGAATGAGGTAAGATACTGTAAACAGAGACAATGCAGCAGCATGGTGACTCTAGGAACTGCCCTACAGTCCTCTTCCCTCATTAGGACTGATATTAACACACACAGCACCGCGTAGCAGGCTAACAGCACGTTTCTGAAAGCCTTGTCACTAGGATATGGTAACACATTAACATCCTGCACCCAGCTGTCTGCCAACAGCAACACCACTGATGTGTCTGGCCTCTACTAATTTGATTTGGTTGATTTCCCCTGGATAGTAGAGCCTAGCATTCTCTGACTGACTCCTACTCTGTTTACTTACCTCATGGCGTGTGTGTGTGTGTGGAGATTACATGAATGTGTGGGTGTCGTGCCTGCCTGTCCTTAAGCTGTGTGTGCAAGCCCAGACGGTCTGAGAATAGACTGTCACAGAATCTGGAAACTCATTGTTGAAAGCTCTTGCCAGTTTGGCCAATTAAGCGGCTCTGTTACAGTGTCAGTGTTTGTCTTTATTCGGACACCTCTGGACGTAATGACCTTCAGGTTCTCTCGGGGACTGAGCTTAAAGTTGAAGGTGTCACTACACAGTTGAACTTTTCCTGAAGAACAATATGACCACAGGGGACAGAGGATTGTAAAACATATTGTCAGGCATTATCCTTACACATACCTTTTGTGTGTCTGTGTGTCCATTAGAGGCCAGATGAGGAGGTGGTGAAGTAGACCAGGGAGGCCTGACTCAGTGCTGAACATCCACTATGAGAAAGGAGGAACTAGAAAGGTGAAGTAACCTGCACAGGAAGAGTACTCAAACCCTTTATTGAAAGTTATAAATCTCTATAAATCTATGGCTGGTGAGTTGAGTGGCATGAATTACTGCTCTGTCTCACTCCAATCAAAATTTTAATTCTCACACTTTTGAAGAATGCTTCTTTTCACAATATTATATTACGGTTTGTATTACAGTCCAGTTAAATAGAATGTAGTTTGCTGACACTCATCTGATCAATTCACTTTACATTTTGGATGTTAGTGGTATCACACAGAGAAAGCAAAGGCTGCAACTGCAGGGGATAGTTTCATTTCTTCATGCCACTTCAAAGGAATAATTCAGTGCTGAAGCTGCTGCTACTTGAATTTGTGATGTCGCTACAGGTGTTCTGCTATTTAGCTGAGGGAAATGTTCTGCTGCCACATCACAGATCAAGGAGTGGTCAGAGAAGCCATTGTGCAGCTGAAATTGATTTGCAGTTGGTTACCCTTTAACTACATGCTCTGTAGGGATTTGGCTCATTACTTAAAGCACCCAGCAATGGCGTATCTCTGTTCTGCATTTCCATCGCAGGCCTGTTATTTGTCGATTTTTCAAGCTTCAACAAAATAGACACATTTTTCCCCAAATAGTGACTTGGCAGCAACATGTACATAATGAATAGTGCAACCCCACTTACTGAGCAATCTATTACAGATGGCCTTCACACCTGCAGTTTGTTTAAGCATGTGAAATGTATTCTACACAATAAAACTGCTGGCCAGTTCAAACTCAGCCATGAATGTCATACTTTGAGCTCAACGGATGTTTTGCATGCAGGAAGGCTTTATTTGTGATGTGACTGCATCCAGCGATGATGTAAAGAGGGTGGAGTAAAAATGCGGTAGGTAGAGTACAAGATCTTAACTTATGACTTATGGAAATACTTAAGAAAATACCTGTTCTTCAAAGCTGTACTTTAGATAGTATACTCCATCTACTTATCTTACACCACAGGTGACCTGACCTTACTCAGCCTCAACCAGATCTCCTAAGACCACTTATGTCATAATTAATTTGTGAGACCAAACAGTGACATGGAGCAATATTTTTCTGCATAGTTAAGTCATTTCCAATTTGTTTATGTGTGTGTGTAGATAGTTTACAGTGTGTGTGTTGTTTTGAGGACATGAGGGATCTATGTTATCTCTCTTTCTCTGGTGGAGATAGATGAGGCTGAACATTAATAATGAATCCTCCATCTATCTTAAGGAGGCTTGGGTGGGGGCTGGGGCATGGTTGATGTGTCATGATAGTAGGAAACAGGTTTGTGTGTGTGTGTGTGTACGTGTGTGCATGTGCGTGCATGTGTATGTGTCAGTGGGGCCATTATCGCTTTCCTGCAGGGACAATAACATGTTCAGTGATGACACACTCGGCTGCAGCTCAGTAGCTTTGTATCCTCATTGCACCCCAAAATATATTTGTTATGCACAAACACACACACATGCACCCACACATCAAACAAACTGCTACAGTCTCTTTGAAAAACTCTTGTTCATTTATACATGACAATTTGACAAATCAACTTTATTAATTTTTAAAAACTGTTGTTCATTCTTTCATTGTAGAAGTCACTGCTTTGATATACAAATAAAACTCCATCATTTTCACTGTCACATACATTTCAGCCTCTTGATATAGCAGCAACATTGAATACAATGATGATAATTACAGATGGCAGTTGGTGAGACTAATGTGGGACAGGAAGCAGAGTGTTTTTCCCTTTGGAGCTTCAGGCCAACACCTCACCCTCAGTTTAATAGCTTTCACTTTCAGTCACTTTAACAATCTGAGCCTAGAGACCACAGTGTACCCTGTTCAGCTCTGCTTTGCCCCATTAGCAGTCCCCTCCCCATCCTGTCCTCTTTTATTCTCTTGTTCTCTTTCAGTTTTTCCATCTAGGATACAGGAAGATGCCAGATTTAGCCTCAGCTTATTATAATTTTAAATTATCAGTAATAATATTTATAATTAGGCTGAAATAAACTAGTGTGTGTATTTATAGAGAGTGGACAGAAGTACACAAACTCCACAATCCACTGACAGGAAAGTCATGTAAGCTGAGTGTAAACAAATTTCCAATGAGTTGTGCAGTGCTGTATGTGTCAGCTCTAAAAGAGTTCTGCTGATCAGACAAACGTATTTGACGTATATGAGACAGACTGCAGTCACATGTTATAAAACCTGCCAAATTACCACATGGTAAACATACCAAAAAATAAGCACAGGGTACAGACAGCAGACTGGATTCAAGGCTAAAGAGAAAAATGTCTTCAAACATGGCAGGCATGATGTGTTGGTTGGAACGTTCATCAGATACAGGCTTAAAAATGGCAGCAGAAAGTAAAATTGTTGTTTATGAGCCTCTTTGGTCTTACGGAATCTCTTCCGTGTTTAAGTATATTTAAATATACAGTATTCAGGAAGGCCTGAAGCTCATCTGAAGACAACAGGCAGCCTTGTTGTTTGTTACATAATTCATTAATAATTAAGTACTATTTATTTTATCCTCCCCCGTACCCCTCTAAGAAGTTACTGAACTCTCCGGAACCTTTATGGCCATTTACATGATGATAATGAGGTTTTTTCCAATACTCTGTTGGAATGTCGTTGTCAAATAAAGTTTATTTGGACTTTGAATAATGATAATTTTTCAGCAAAATGTGACAAAAAGACAAAAATGACAAGTGTATAAAAGTAAAATGACCTCTCTTTCCTCTTTTCCAGGCCACAGGACTCTGTTTGTCGGGGTTCGGATGCCGAGGCAGAGCCATCGTGACCACAAGGCCCATGGCTCTCGCCACCGCAAGAGAGACAGAAAGTCAGGAAGTATCTCCACACAACAGAGCGAGGAAAGTGAAACCACCTCCACTCATGGTAACACACACACGCACAAACCTCCTTCTTAGGCTGCCCCTTCACCTACAGTGTCATTTAGTTTTTAGAAAGCTAGTATTTTTTTGAGTCTCATACAGCCATTTATTAGACAGAGACAGAGAGACTGTGGTCACAGCTCAGTGTAGAACATACATGCATACTTGCACATCCAACTCCCACAGAAAAGGTAGTGGTTGTTAAACAAAGAATATCAATACTGTAGGCACTTCCCACACACACACACACACACACATACAGCACTCCAGGCTAAAATTGACAAGCCCACTAATTAGAGCAGGAACTAGTCAGCATATTGCATGTGTGTGTGCATGTGGTTAGAAACATCTTGTCTGGACCCAGAAGTAATTTAAAGCGCATTGTGTGAGTTTGTAAAAGTCTTTTGAGAACTGCAGTTCACCTCTCCATCCTCCCTCACATCCTCTCACTTCATCGTCCCAGAGGGTCCAGTTCATTCTGGGCACAGAGGAGGATGCTGAACATGTGGCCCACGAGCTGTTCACTGAGCTGGATGAGATCTGCGTGAAGGATGTCAAGGATGCTGAGTGGAAGGAAACAGCCAGGTCAGGATCTCCTCTGGGAGCTGTTTGCAACAATGCTTGGCAATAAAGTCTCTGACAGCGCGGCAGCTCTACAGCTGTACTGCTACAAAAAGAGAGGCGTACAAGTGGTAGTTACATTTAAAGCTTAGTGGATTATTTTTTCTGGTCGCTTTGCTCGAGGTGAAAAGATTCAAAGAGGGAAATGACAGAAAGAAGACACTGCTGTGATCTCACGCATGCCGATCAAATGCCAAATCTTAGTTTCAAAGGAAGATGTCAGACCTTTCCTTCATATTGTGTGACATTTTTCTGTGTCAAAATATCTTCCTGAGAGAAATGGTCTAAACTAAGTGAAGCTGATTTGTGTTTGTAGGCTGAGAAAAATACAGTATTTTTTATAAGGTTTAGTGGTCCCCATGTCCTACCTGCACTGAGCTTATGTGCTGGTATTAATCTAATTTGTAAGAATTACACTTGAACTTATTACCCAACTTAGAAGTAAAAAAGCTCCAGGACTAGCCAGTCAGAGATGAAGATTTAAGCACCATCTGCCACATAAATTCTTTAGAAAGTTTGTTGGAAATAGAGACAAAAAGAAAACCAAACTGGAGCAGGAAATACATTCTGTTGCTGGTAGACAAGGCACATCAGATAAAACATATAATTGTACATCCCATTAAAGTTCAAATACAATGCAAATAATAGGCTAAAACTACCTTATTCTGAATTAAACATAATGCTTTATATAATTTATTACTCATGATGAGCAATGACACTCACCTCTGTCTCTGCACTGCTGTCATCCAAGATCTACTCTTAACCAACCAAAGAGACCCTGCAAAACTATTTTTTAAGTTATTAATTTGATAAATAGCTTTTTATTTTTATGTGATGAATCACAAGTGACCAATATCTCTTATTAAGTCAATTTCTTTTAAAGTTTGACAAATACTGCCTGTCTTTACCTGGTGCAGGTGGCTGAAGTTTGAGGAGGACGTGGAGGACGGCGGGGAGAGGTGGAGCAAGCCCTATGTTGCTACCCTCTCCCTCCACAGCCTGTTCGAGCTCCGCAGTTGCATCATCAATGGCAGCGTGCTGCTTGACATGCATGCTGACTGCGTCGAAGAGATTGCCGGTGAGAATTTTTCCAGCTGACATGTAAAACATCTCAGTAGCAGAGTGCTATTTTAAAGAGCAATCCACAGTTGTCCACAGAGTGTCCTAGTGAACTGTCCTTTATTAAGTCACTGCAAGAAATCAGTTATTGCTGTATAAGTGATTGTTGTTGTTTCTTCAGATGGATATATGATTTCACAATTTCTTCATATTTCTTGCTCTCAAAAGTCTTGCCTCAATCCTAGAGTAAATATCTTACTAACTGACACAAAACAGGCTCTATATCTCAGCTGAAATTGTCTGTTGGATGTCTATTACAAATCCATTTATCCTCCTCAAAGAGGACACATGTACCAAACAGGCCTGAGGGAGCATCATCATTTTGCTAGATGCAGAACTACAGAAACAGAAACACACAAACCAAAGTTGTGCAGTCATAGAAAAGTCCTCACTGACTTTCACATAATTCCTTTTGATGTTAACATTGTGCCATGCCACACCACAGCACACTGCTGACTGTATATTTAGGCTCTGCTTGTGTGATGGTGAACAAACCTTATAGTTGTGTGTTTTCACTTCAGCACTCAGTGTGTTGTGTTTTACCGGAATAACCACGGGGAATAACACAGCTGAAACCAGGGGTTTGCTGAACTTTTGTTGAACCTGAATTTCATAAAATCTGCAATTAGCAAAGCTGCTACCACAGTGCAGACTGATTTGTATGAAAGTATGCAATTAACACACACACACAGGCACACAAATGATAGTTTGATCTTCTGCGTGTTAATCTTTAACCAAATTAAGGCAAATCCAAGGAGCTATTTGCATGTGTATGGCCTGTACATGACATACTTTTGCATACACACACTTTTTACACACACACACATACTCTCACACACTCACACTCATACAGTACCACATGGGTCAGGGCTCTCTCTCCATCACTCAGTCTTCCTCATGGTCAGAATGTGACAGGTTTACAATGTGAACAGCCTTGTTGCCTGCAATCCTTCCTCTTCTCCAACTCTCCACCACTCTTCTCACTTCTCTCTCTTCTCCATGTGACTCCTGCCAGCCGCACCTGGACTCCAAATGGTAGCCAGCATGGTTAAAAAAAAGAGAGAGGAAAAAAAGTTGTTTATTTATTTGCATGTTTATTTTTGGAAGATAGGCAAACTGAGACCAAGAGAATGTGACAAAATGCATATTCTAATCTTTACCATCCACAATGCTGAACAAAACTTGATATTTAGAACACAAGGAATGGTGACAAAACTGTTGGTGATTATCAGAGTCTAATTCTTTAACTCACACATCCCAAAATGTCAATATAATGAATTGCTAACACAGATGGTGAAATGCTACATGTATCAACTAAATAATTCAGTATTAATACTCTTATCACAGTAAGGTTTAGAAGTCAATGTTGACTAATAACTCTGAAATTCTATTAGCATGTAGTATACTTGTTAAAAGCACCATTAACTGTTAATTAATAACAACAAAGTATGGGCTGTCTAAGACACTGGTTCTTTGGGCATTCGTGATATTGGTGAAGGTATCCTATTGTGAGTGAGTTGTCTGTCGGATGATGATATACTGGAAGAGACAGAGCTGCAGTCTCAAATTAAAAATAACTTGATCTGTCCCAAGCCCATTGAAGAGTAAATGGAGCTGCATTACATATACAGTGTAGGTTTTGATTCAATTTCCAAGGCTCCTTTGTGCACTGTCCCTATGCCTTGGCTGATTATACTGGCACCAAGCTCAACACATTAGTACTGGCCTTGAAGTGCTCCAGAATAAATACAAACACTACAGTGTATGTGTGTGTGTGTGTGTGTGTGTGTGTGTGTGTGTGTGTGTGTGTGTGTGTGTGTGTGTGTATGTGTGTGTGTATGTGATTGACTATTGAGGAGGAAGGAAGGAAGAAAAGATCCAGTGCTGACTCAGCAAGTCAGTACAAAAAGAAAAAGACTGGGAGAAGGAGGGAGAGAAGCAGAAGTAAGAGCTTGTAGGATGCTGATTATTCTCTGCAGTCCCACACTTGACAGATATGTTGGACACATATTGACATAACCCTTCCAACATACTTTCTGTTCTGCACTGAGCGAGGCCTTTGCAGCAACCGACCGTCTGGGCAGATTACTGCAAATTTATTTTAAATTCCAATTAGTGAAAACAGTAGTTCAAGGAAGTTTATTGTTGAAACAGTGATTCCTTGTTAACTAGGTTTATACACCGAATCTTATCAGTTATAAACTGATTAATGCTCTGGTCAGATCCAAAATACATGTATAATATACAAATAAAAGCAGCTGTCTAAGCGGCACTCTGATGTCAAGTTTGTAGGTCTGTCCATATGTTGCAGACATGGTGCTGGACCACCAGGAAGCATCCATAGGCTGGAGCGATAAGCGTGAGGGTTAAAGTCATGAGGCTCTGCTGAAAGACACCACCACCAGAGCGAGAAGAAGAAGAACCTGATTCCATCGTACGCTCCATCACAGAGGAACCACGCAAACAGTCAAGGCCCCATCGGCAGGTGGGTTTCATACTGCGTATCCATGCAAGTACATTACAAATCTCAGTCAGTCTTTATCAAGTGTACAGGATCAAAACAGTTATTGCACATTGTTTTGGTGTAAAGTAAATTGAATAACGGTTGTCATGAATTTAAATTGTAAATAATTATTTGTTAAATCATATAATTGTATAAATATCATGGAAGTATAAGTTGACTTTGAATTTCTTTAGTCAGATGACTCTATTTGATATGATAAAGATTACATAAGATTTTTTATTAGAATCATGGAGGAGGAAAAACTAGGGAGTAATAAAGACAGGAAGGACTACAAGCAATAAAAAGTAGTAACAGAGAGACAAACCCAGAAAACAGCCTCTCAACAGTGACCTACAATGCTGTACTACCAAAAACACAGATTTTCCAGAGCAAATGGATGACGCAAGACAGCCTGCCTTCACAGTTTTTTCTCACTTTGCGCCGGCAGGCCAATAAATATATACATATATATACTGACTCTGATTCTCTCTTTTTGTCTCTCTCTCTTTCAAACACACATACACATATATACACATGTACACTCTTTGTTGTCACAGCCATCTCTCTAGCCTCCTCCAGCTAGAACAAGCTAAGAATGGTGCTGGACAGGATGGCACTCCAGGTGGACCTCAACCAAGGTGAACAAGCACAAAGATGTGTGCAGTTTTCTCAGTGCACACTGTTCATGTGGATGGATGGATGTTTGTGATGAGCACAGAAGAATGTAAAGGTGTAAAAAAAAAAAAAGTAGATTGTGGTTACCCGCACCATCAGCTCTATGCATGTGGCTGTAGCAGGCTGTTTGAGGTGTGTTGTGAGCTAAATCAACTGGGTCACATAGTGCCCCTATGAAACAACAGAGGAACAGTATTAATAGAAATCCCACAACAGCACATCTCACTGCAAGAACTGTGAAGCACAGCCTCATGGGACACAGATAGAAGCTTCCATTTGGCTGTGCTTCACCAGTTGTGAGTGCATATATGAACAATTTAATGTCTTTTAGCACTGAAATGCTGGCCGTTCTCTGCACCTGCAGTGTGAAGATACTTAGATTGAGAACTGTTTCACTGCAGTCAGTCAGTTCATCGAGTATTTTTTCAGATGCTAATAAATACACCGCATCTGTCTTGTCTCACCAGGTGGACCTACACTTCAGAAGAAGATCCCAGAGGCGCAGAGGCCTCAAATGTGTTGGTGGGAGAGCTGGACTTCCCCCATGAGAGGCCATTGGCCTTCGTCAAATCTCTCCCTGCTGTGCTGCTCACTGACCCTCACTGAGGTGCCCATGCACCTACCAGTGAGCACAGCTCTATAAATATTTTATTTATTTATAAAAATCATGTAATTCAATAATCCAGGAGGCGATTCGCATGAAATTGTCTGTCAAATATCAGGTTCCTCTTCATTCTCCTGGGCCTGATAGAAGGCTCAGCAATACCATGAAATTGGGCGCTCCGTAGCCATCATGACAGATGAGGTGGAGCTCCTTCAATTAAAGTCTAAGCTTCAAAACTATCAGGAATTACAAATTAAATTTGTATTGCAAAGGCAGGCGAGTTAAGTTTCATCCATCTTCACTTGTCTCTGCTCCAGATCTTACGATGTAAGCGTGCAAAGGCGAAGGACAAGTGACCTGCTGGCGAGGAGTAGATGAATTCCCCTGGGACCAGGTGGCTGTCACCTGCAGGGTGGGACCTCCATCTTGTCAGGCCTCCTAAAAAGTGTCCCCTCTCCAGGTACAGTTCACGACATCAGATTTGCTTTTTGGTTCAGATTTTAGCTACAGCTTTTATTTGTTCAATAAAAGGTAGCTGTGTGGGTAAAGTGCATAGCTATTGTTTGCTTTTTTTCTGTTCCTGACTGTCACTGGATGTCTGCAGGAGAGAGAGAAAACAGCCGGAGTCCCCAATGGTACATTACTGCCAGGCAGAGGAAGAACTACATGCCACTGAGCACCATGGGCCAGAACTGTGAAGGCTGGAAGGTAAGCTGTCATTCGGGGGTTTATTACATGGAAACATTGCTTCAAGTATATTGCTATAATCCATTGTAAATATAGAAACCAAATTTAGATGTTAAAACCACAATCACAAATGGTGAATATCAGGATATGCTATCTTAAAAACAATATAACAGAAAAACATGGAGAGGCACCAGCGGGTTTCTGGAAGGGATATTACACGCCAGCCTGGGGTTGAGTTTGGTACTATACATCTTTGCCAGTTGCTGTTTCCTCAAAGTCTAAATTTGGATTTGTCAAACTTAAGGACAAGCAAGTGACAGCCGCAGTGTGACACCCTGAAGGAAATCACACACCAAAACATTTCCCTTCATTTCTTAAAGTGATTTGATAACAGCTAGAAAGTCTTTATTCATACCAACCCTCAGTGGTTTAACTACTCGCCTTGTTGTAGTGATGCAGAAGTATTACTCAAGGACCCTGTAACATCACTGTTGGGTGTCGTTACAGGTCAAGTAAAGCTCACTTTTATTGTAGGTTTGAGACATTCAGCCCTAATGAGCAGGAATCAGTGCTTTTCATCCCTAATTTAGTAGCTCTTCAAGCCCTGCACATCCACATGTGCATGTGCTATGTTATTCCTGACTGATTAGACCTGGGTTCAGATTGAAGGGGTGAAACTATGCTGAAATTACACAAGATTGCTAAATTCCACAGCATCATTAACAGGTACCAAAGGGAGTAAAGGGAGATGTCAAATAAGTACAGTCTGTAAATGCAGTCTTGACGAGAGGTTAAACTTTGGAATATAAGTGAACAAATCTTGTAATGGAGGACCTTTGCTGTGTTGAGCATTTAATTATCCCATAGTGGAACAATAATCTTAAAATGCCATCGCAGCACACATAAATGATCTAGTTTTGTTAACTCAGGAAAAAAAAACTGGATTTGCTTTCCTACTGACCTTGATCTGTTGTTCTTTATTTCACAGCACTAACACTAAATTATACTTTTATGGTCACCTCTAGAAATGTTGTAATTGCCTCCCTATTCTGATTCCTTCTGCTCATTTGCTCTCTTGTGGAAGCTTGGCTTACTTATAAAGACTGAGAGCAAACAGCTAGCCTGGCTTTCCAAAGTTCAAAAATATGCTTAACAGCACCATAAAAGCTCATTAATGAGCTGTATCTTCATAATGTTAAATCTGTTCCTTAAACTGATAATGATTAGGTTTTTACCTGAATAGACATAGTTTCTACAGTGGAATAATTAAATGATCTTAGACTTACATACAGCATTACTTTCATGCTAGCCAATTTCAAATAATTGTCAATTTGACATAACTCTATCCTAGTACAGCTTATTGTCTGAACTCAGCATCCCTCCTCTTCCTTCATGTATGCATTGGTCAGGTTGTTTGGTGGCGGTCTGATACTGGACATCAAAGGAAGCTCCTTTCTACCTGGCGACTACAAGGGCGGTCTGAGCCTCAGTGTGTGGCCTCTTTCCTCTTCCTCTACAGCGCACCATGTCTCTGTCATCACCTTTGGGACTGCTAGGGGGAAGCCCACAGAGAGAGACGCATTGTAAGAGCACAAACCCAAATACTGCTTACTTCCACGATGTGATTAGAACATCATGAATACAGCATCGACGTTATATGCTACTGATTACTGTATAGAAAATAAGACGCCTCCTCTGCATTCCCACTATTTCTCCTAGAGTGCCATAGAGTCCTTATTTGGTGCATCTATGGCTGGAGTAGCCTACTCTCTGTTTGCCGGTCAGCCTCTCACCATTCCTGGGCAGCACAAGGTCCTGTGCTGGTTTTGAAAAATTCTCTTCAAGTTCTGCAGAGTATGTTCCAGTATTAAAAAACAATGTCTGACATTTTTGCATCACTACCCCAAGATGTGTTTGCTAAACAATTTATGTCTTCTTCACCCTCTCTTCTCTTCTCTTCTTCAGGGACTAAACTTGTCTATCTGTCGCTGAGGACCTGCATCGGCCTGTGGGCGGCCCTGCTGTGTTTAGTGTTGGTTGCCACAGGCGCAAGCTCTCTAGTGCTCATCCCACTCGGTTCACAGAGGCCTTTGCTGCCCTCATCTGCCTCATCTTCATCTATGAGGCCTTAGAGAAGCTGTTCACCTGGGAGAAATCACCTTCACTTTTTGATGATCTGGACAAACTCACACTGTGGCAGTAGTACCTATTCACTGTGCTTGTTTCCTCCTGCCTTCACCTGTATGTTCATTTGTTCATTGTTTCATTGTTTTCTGTCTCTCTGCCCACTCTCTTCTAATAGCCTTCAGATCCACATCTTTGCATCTAGTTCCCTTTATGTCTAGCTAATTTAAGTTGATAAATGCATGAACTCATCTTTTTCTCTGTGTGTGTCTCTATCTTTGCAGCTGCAGTTGTACGAAATTTGGATAATCTGATAATAAAACCTTAGAGCTGTGGAGTAGAGAGAAACATCACAGCATCTGCTGTATCCTAGAGGCAAACCTTTCTGTCAGGTAACATAACTTTCACATGATAGCACACCTGTGTTTGCAAGTGTTTTGTAACATTCAGCTAACCCTCCTCACCTTCCTTGACAGCTAACCTCTTAAGGACCTTGTAAACACTAACAGGACATCAATCAATTAACTTTCACTGCTGTGTGTATTGACTGGTCTTGTTTCTCTGTACTATGTTTTTCTGCTATAGACTCTCCCTGTCTGTGGATAATCTGTGCTTTTGATCTATTTTCTCTTGAGTTATCTGAGGCAATTTAGTCCTAATACTTAACCTCTATGAATCTCCACAGGAGTGTAGCCAGTCTGCAGGGCCACTTTGTTGGGACGGCGTGTGGCCTCACTTGGCCCCTACACCCCAGATGTTCTCTTCTGGTCTACCATCTTGTTCTTCTCGACCTTCATGTCTGCCTTTTTCAAGCAATTCAAAACCAGTCATTATTTCCCCACCAAGGTACTCAAACACTGACCGCTCAACGCAGCGTCTGACATGCTGCATTCGTATGGCGCTGTTTTCTGAGTGTTGTTATTTCCCCTGTGCTCAGAGTGCGGCTCGATGATCAGTGACTTTGCAGTGTTTCCTCCTCGTGTCATCGCGGTTATGACTGTACCATTGGAATTACCCTCCAAGTTGAAGGTTTTGTAAATTCCAGGTATAGAAAACACTAATAATAGTAATAACGGACCGTGATTTAAAACTCTTTTAGTTATCAAAAGATTATGGATTTGAATCACAGGCTGACTTCTCTGCTCTGTAATGCGTAATTACCTCAGCCATAGAGATGATCGAGGTTACGGCTGATCAATCAATAAATTTGCCAACCCATGGTGGGCGGTCTTGGCAGCCTCTATCCCTGCTCTTCTCTGCACCATCGCCTTACCTTCATGGACCAGCAGATAACTGCTGTCATCATTAACCATAAAGGAACACACAAACTGCTGGTGAGGAACATTTAAAAGATTCAGACCATGCAGGTTTTATTTCATAGGGTTGAGTACAGCTAACTTCTTACCACTCTATCTGTCTGTCTCTGTTTTGCAGAAGGGTTGTAGGTGCCACCTAGAGCCTGTTGATGGTGGCGGTGATGCTGGCCGGTGTGCTCCATCATGGGCCTGCCCTGGTTCGTGTGACCCGCGGTCCTGTCCATCTCTCACGTCAACAGCCTGGGCGGCTGGAGTCAGGCTCGGCTCCAGGGGCAGCCTCGCTTCCCCTGGGCATCGGGAGACAGAGGCTCACTGGCCTGATCATCTTCCTGCTCATGGGCTGCTCTGTATTTCATGACCAGGAGCCCTGGAATTAGCCAGACAAGTTAGCCACCAATGCTGCCCCTCTGACTTGAACCCATTCGAGTGAGTTAGAGCGTGGAATGGTGACAGTGTTGCTAAAGATCATTATGTATGTTGTTTTTTCAGTTCATTCCTATGCCAGTGCTGTATGGTGTTTTTTCCTTTGTAAGTCCTCATCATTAAAAGGCATCCAGGTAACATGCAGTCAGGATGTATACAGTAGACACAGAGTTATATTATATAGGGGATATCAAAGGGAGTTTTTTTTTTTTTAATCAAAACTTATTCAAACTGATTCTGGTTCGACATGTAGACATATATTTTTTCAACTTTGATTATGTTTATATAGCCTTTCAGCTGGGGTAATTCAAATACAAAGATGTCCTGAGTTGTTCTGCCCTCCATCCAAGCCTCTTACTAATTTGGCTGTCACAGTTATGCCCTTTCCTGATCTCATTAATTCACCCTTTGCAATTTAATGCGACCTGACAGTTAATTGTCAAACTATCTGAATAAATTTGTCATTCTAATCACTTCCTTTCTCTTGCCATATTTGCCATCTATCTCTGCTCTGCTCTCATTAATTTATTTTTCTCACTTACCTCTCTTTCCCTCTCCCTCTCTCTAACTTCTCCCTACACTTGCATTCACCTTCCATCACATCTCAATTCTTTGACCGTCTAAATGACCGGCATGCCAGCGAAACTCAATGAACAATCTACCTGCGCCACGTCCCCGCCAGGAAAGTGCACCTGTTCTCCTCCAAGCTCTCACCTGTCTGGTGCTGCTCTGGAGTCATCAAGACTTAGCCCGCGCTATCATCTTCCCCATGATGGTGATCGGCCGCGCAACATCCATCTGGTCGCTGTCTTCTCAATACTGGTTTGATGAACATTTCTGTTTTCGAGATGATCTTGGTGAAATGGACAACATTGGGTTTCAGACACTGGACAATTCAGGTGGTGATTCAAAATGCCTTCCTGTCCCGTCTATATGCCTCCTTCCCTTGTTTTGGTGGTCTGTTTTCAAGTGCACCCTCTTGAGTACTAACATCCGAGACCTCTCCCTAAACCCAAACTCTCCCTGCTCCTCAGGTGCTGACCCCTCTGACATTAATATATCTGATGAAATGTCTAAAACCACCGTGGCCAAATCCCTCAACTCCAATCAAGGACTCTCGTCCTGTGGCTGCTAAAAGAGGCAAGGCCACCCTCTCTCTCTCCTCACCTTTGTAATGTGAAAGGCAGCTTCCTGCTACATTGTGGTCACTCACTTCTGTTGTGCTTTCCCATAGTTGCAAATGACAGCAAAACTGCACTCTGTGTTGTCTTAACTCTGGGTTTGTGTGTTTTTACTCTGCAGGATTAGAGGATCACGTTCATGGAAAGGTAAAGGCGTCCACAGTCTGCCAGACTTGTTTAAATTACTTGACTGTAGTTCTGGACCACAGGGCTTGGTTAGCTGCCTCAACCGTCAGCCACTTTGAGTATAGGAAGTCGATGATTTCTACCAGCTACCCACAACATAGTCACGACCTCAGACAAAGACAAGGGTGCATTACACTTGCCTACAGATGAACATATGCATGCACTTTCTTTATCTTTGTGAGGACTTAAGGTTAACTGTATTTGAAATCTTATTCCCCCAAACTGACCCTAAAATTAGAACTAATGCTAACTGCTGCTAGCCCCTAACCTCATACCTGCCCATCATTATCATCTTGACGGGCTTTATTTTCATTTTAACTTTTAGCCAATTGGATTGGCCCTAACCTCAGTCTTAACCAGCTGGCCAGTGGCCTCTCAACTATATCATCCTCTACTTTCCAGCCACTTTCTGACTGGAGCAAGGAGAGGCGTTACTGACAAGTGCTGGTGGCGCTTTTGCCTCATTTCCATCTTAGTTGTGAGATTGAAGGATGATATAAAGGATGAAACCTCAAGCCTTTCTCTCCTGTAACAGTATTCACCTGAGAATCTGATACTATTGAACTCACTTTGGGTAATTTAAAGCAGTAGGGCCAGACTCTCTGATAATGTAATCTGGGGACAAATACTGGGCTGCTCCACCGACAGTAATAAGCCGACAACTGCAAGAACACTGTGACAATACCATGGTTATTTCACTGAGATGTGATTCAAACTAGAAGCCTTACATTCATAAAACTCATTTGGATGTAACATCCCAAGCAATACACAGCCTAGCCAGTCAATGCGTCGGTCAGTCAGTTTCAGTATTTCATTGTCACTAGTCTGTCTTCAAAAAGCGTCTGGATGGTTTGTCTTATCAACTTTACTACCCTACATCAATGGCTTGTACCCCATTGTAAATTCCTTATTGAGCTAATAGCCATTGCTATAGAATTGATCTCCTTTTCTAGAATAAACCAGGAATAGTAAAGCCACTTTTATTAGGTGCACCTAGCTAAAACCAGTGTAGTCTATTTGGTAGCCTTGCAATAAATCCTACCTTCATGATGGTAATAATTCTCAGTATTCATTAATTGGGCTGTAGTTTCTGGTTAACATTGAACTGCACTGTGGGAATCTAACCCAATTTTATATCGGTGAAACAGACTAAAGACTTTGCATTAGTTTTAGCTAGGTGTAGTGGCAGTGGAGTGTAATATGAGAACCAATACAGATCCCCCAAGTTTTTGGCTTTGGTCCTCACAAAGATGAAGAGCATGTACACCACAGATACACACACAGAGACAATAACAACAACAACAACCCTCTCTCTCCCATTTTTTCTTTTCGTCAGTCACAACACCCAGGTTTCACCTCTCGACCGATATATTTATCTGGGTTCAGATAACAGAGCATAAATCCTCCTTTAAAACAAACCAGATTCTTTTTATTAATCTAAAGTTTTATTTATATGTTCAATCTACTACAGTCTCTTTTTTAATTTATGTGCCATGGTGTATTTCTTTTTAAAAAAAAAATAGTAATGTAGTCAGTTATTTGGTAGATTTTAAAAAATACATTTGTTGCAGGTTTAATAATACATAGACCAATATCTTTTAGGGCATGAAACTTTGTCATAAATTTTGTGTGATAGTGTAAACTGAAAACTATAACGTCAGAAGGGCCCGCTTCAAGCTAGAAACAGTGGCATCGTATATTTTGAGGTGTAATCTTTTCCCTTTATGGATGTTGATTGTTGGATGGGTTATTCTAGGTAAATGTTTGTCATGTGTTAGTACTGTCATATTTCTTCCTCGAACCAAGATCATGAATGCTAATGCAAGGTGCACTGGATAGCGTCAGGTCAACAGAACTCGGAGCAGATAACTGGGTGTGTGTGTGTATTGTATATGTGCCTTTGAGTATCAGGAAAATAATAGCTAGCTTTGTTTTGGGGGCTGGGATTTCTTTTTAGCAATAATTTCCCCATTCAACAACCCAAATTTGGCCATACTATAACTCTTTATTTAGAGTTTTGTCCTTTTGTACCAGTGCAATCTTTGTCCATCCCTAGGTGGAATAAAGGCTGTTAAAAGAAAACTATATATCTGAAGCCTACTTACTTTCATTACATGTACCGAAGATTTCCAACAATTACGTGACTGAAAGCAGATATTTTGACATTGACATTTCCATTCTTTATGCTGTTTTTCTGACATGGTTTTGACAAACAAGGTTCAACTATACTTCTCCCCTCATTTTGTCAGAGTCACACCTGATGGTCATCATAATGAATTAAAATAACTTTATCTAAACGCCCCGCAAGCTTAGAGGCCTAAAGGGAGCAGAGATTGTAGGAGAATGATGCTAATAGTTACTAATAACTTTATTTGTAGTCGCACTTTCTATAGATAAAGAACTTTGTGATATACTTTATTTCAAGAGATCTATTAAACAGATTAAATGATTTTACAATAATTTGTACAGTTATTTATTTTTAGATGTAAAATTCAACATGTTCTCTTTACTTTCTGTACATACTGTAATAAGCAAAGTGAGCTAAGGAAGGGCTGATGAATGCAGCACATAGATAATGCACCTTGATGAATGAATATACCACCACAGGTTGGAGCAAAGAGCTCTTATGGCGGACATCAGGAGTTTGTCTAATGACTGACCTCACATCCTTTTATCCTTGATGGAGGACAGAATCTTAAGGTGCTCATGAACAATTGACCAGTTGATGTTTCATCAGAGAACAAAGGGTAGCTAACGTGGCATGACAGAGAAAGTTATCAAGTAATCTGGCTCAGTAAATTGCTGCGGTTTGCTACTGGTCGCCACCAGACCAAGTGATGCTGTAGCTGTAAAGTGTATTGAATAGACTAATGGGTACAGTTTATCTGTAATTAATCCAACTTTGCATTTTATAGCAAGAAAATTTGTTGTAATTCTAGAAATTACATAATTTTCTAACCCACAAATCAAACTTTCAAGTGATTTTCAGTGAATAGATAAATTAATCAATTAAAGAGAATTGATCTAATTAAAATATTTGATCCATTAATTTGATGGAGTAATTTTACTCATTTTAAGTTTATAATCTCCTTGTTTTACTGTCAAATATATATCAATTAGTAGATTGTTTTTATATTTAAACATTTTCAGAGCTTTTCCCCATAGTCCCCATCATTTCTATTCAAGTGACTTTAAAAGTGCACAAGTACAGTAATCTATCACTGTAACATCACATGCAGTAATACCTCCTCAAGACCACAGATGAAAGTTTCCATACAGTGTTTATCACATACTTTGCATTAGATCTGTCAGACTTCTGAATGTAGATCTCTTTGTGTCTGAGGACCCATAACTAAACTGATGAGCAGCATGACTAATATATTCATTGTGTAAATATATATTCAAAGACACAGGAGTGAGTACAAGAGTAGCCTAAATAATGTTGTATAAATTGAGAAAAAAAAAAAGAAAATGCTTCCATAATAGACTTATTAAATTGTAAAAACACTTTCAACATCCACTGTCAATGATCATAGATGTGCTGTAACAAAATAAATTTATTTATTTGTAATTGTTGAAGTAATTTTAATGACATAATGTGTCTTAAAGTTGATTTCAACTCATTAATGTATGTGGATATGTGATGAACATAAAAATACAAAATACCATTATGTTGTATACATGTAAAATGAGTCATGATTTGACATATGTAGTATAAATGTTACTGTACGTGTGTACCTGTCGCAGATAACCATTTCCTGTCGTGCTGTCATTTTGACCTTTGACACCTTACATCTGACCAAAAGCAGACCTTTTAAAATCAGTAATGATGCAGGCTGTTGGAAAAAAACTTTGAATCATTACTGTGTCCCATTTGGATAATTCTTATCACACAAAAACACAACAAAGACCCATGCTGCAAAATGTCCTACCATACCTGCTCCATTTTTTATGTGTAGGAAAGTGAAAACTATGCACTGTGTGAAGGCTATGTCCTTCTAATGAATATAAAAGACAAACCTGTCTGTTTTGAGGACAAAGATTGGGGTGACAAGGAGGAAAGGATGAAAGAGAGAGAGAGTGTGATGCTGGAAGCATGCGACTTTCAGGAAGAGCATCTATGCTGCAGTAACCTTAATCCTGTAGTCTCGGAGCCATAGCAAGGCGATGCCTTGTCTCTTCAACCCACTGAATGATTAGTCTTGATTAAAAAATTATACCACATGTTTTATATATCGTGTGATTTAATTTTTGAACATGAAAAATGGAAAATAAAATAATTGATTGAAATGAAAATTAACTGTTGTTTCCTTTGTTGCATAATGTTAGTTTAAAAATTAATTGTCAACACTAGGTATTCACTGAAATCTATGTGTTTGCATGACTGAGCTAGATATATTTTGCTGTATGTAATGAGTTTTCCCACTAGGAGGCAACAGAGTTACAATCATTTCAATTAGATTCTGCCTATGAGAAATCTCCCTCTCTCTCTTTTATTATCCTCACAACCTCTTGAGACTATTTCATTTCATTACCTGTTCCCTCCCTCCTTGTGCTGCCTTCCCCCGGTTTTTATCCTGAGGTGAGAACACAGTGTGCACATCTGGAGGTGATCCTGACTGCAAAGGAGTAGCCTGTGGGAAGGGGTATGAGGTTAAAGATGCACTGCACTCTGTATGTATACATCTATGTGTGCATGTGTGCCTTCAGGGTGTCATGTGATCCTTACTCCCAAATGCTCCTGATTACAAACAGCTGGCGGGCTGTGGAGTCAACCAATCAGGCATGCTGTCGGCTGTGACATCAGGTGGAAGGAGGGAGGCGGACAGGACAATGTAGATGGTTTTTTTTACCTCAAAAATTGATTCAGGGATCAGCAGCATCAGACTGGTCCATGAAGCTGTGATGGGTTCCCAAAATAGCATTGAATGTCTCCAGCTGGTCAAAACATACATTATATTTATCCTCTATGTAATTTAAGATTGTCTGTTGGTGTATGGCATTTATTGTTATCATGTGGGTCCAGTGTCATTTTGGCTCACGGCCTGCACAGAGCCAATCAGCTGAGGAGAGACCCAGGCCCTAATGTCTCTCTTCAGAGACTTAAGCATTCAAAGAAATCCTTTGTGCTCATGTGAAGGTCTTGTGGTTTTTGTGAAGGAGAGCTAAGGAACCAACTGAAGCTGGAATGCACTTTTTTGCAGGACTGCCACAAAATCCCCAATGATTTGCAGGCATTAGGGGATATTCAGTAGGACATCCGCATTATGGAAATGATTAAAATGCACCCCCCCGCGCGTTACCTGCCACCCCTCATGAAGATATGCACATGGCATTCTCCGAGGCCTTTCAATGTGTATATAATATAATAAGGCTGTAATTGTTTTAAAATAACTCTACTTTGGTGCTGCAAAATGTTGGCCTAGCATAAAATCAGCGACTATCGGCGTCTTTGCTTGTCTGACGGTGGGAGGTGAACTATCTTATCGTTACTACAGATCTTTACTCAGCATAAGCGGCTCTCTGATTGTGTCAATACTGACGGAAGCTCAGTCCACTGAAGCGTGATACAGGTAACTAGAAAGTTGTACTAGAGACTGTAGTTCAGTGTCATTCATCTCCAGACATCATCAGCAGAAACAGCTCCTGTGGCTGCGTTAAACAGCGTCAAATCCATCGTGATACTAACTACTTTGTTTCCACTGAAATGATTTAATTAGCTAGCTAGCTAATAACAAGTTAAATAAATGACAGATTGATGAACTTTAAACAATAGTTGGGGAAATGCTTTTCTTTCAGTTCAGTTTATATGACCGATTTGGAATACACTTAAAATGAGATACCCCTTCATATATTTTTCTACAATATTATTTGGAGGCGGTAACATAAATATCAACTGGCCGTGTTGCTGTACTGACAGACTAAACTGGGGAGGGCTGTCAAAACTCAACAAGGGAGACAGGAGATACAGGACACAATGAAGGGGAGAGAAAGAAAGACAGAAGTTGATGAAGATGAGAGAGGAAGGCAGGTACTCCCCACTGGGCCCATGACCTTGAGTTTAGTTTTGTGTCCATGTGCTGTTCAACAAACAAAAAACTTATTTACTTTACAGTAGAACATATAGGCCAATTTACTTAACAACACAAGCTTTGCATACTTGGAGTCATAAAACACATTTGCTTTTGCTTATATACTGTTTGAAACACAGTACATGGGTGTAAGCCCTCCACCACCACCACACACACACACACACCACGGGGTGCTTCCTTGTTAAAAGAGTCATCCACTAGGGATACTAATGATGTGTTCCAGTTTGGTCTGTGATGATATTCAGTCATCAGGACATGGTAATCCAGGAAGGGCTGAGGGCAACTGGAGTTGGCTTTAGACACTTAAAGATGTTTCACCTCTCATGCAAGAGGTTTCTGCAGTTCTGCCTGACTGGAGGTGAGACTCGGGTATTTAACCTTGTTGAGGTCGATGTCAAAACCATCAATGTCTCTTGGTTCGTTAGACAGTTGTTAGAGTCATCTGAAGCCAAGTGTATTAGAGTTGTTGGAGTCACCAGTCAGAACTGAGGAAACCTCTTGGATTAGAGGTGAAACGTCTTCACATATCTACGACCATGTCCTGTTGAGTTCAGCCCTTTTGGATGTGTTCAGTAGTTTGCATTCATTGTCATTCCTTCACCATGTGAGGTGACTCCAGGACCACATGACACGGGTCACCCTGTGCAATAGGAGATTTTCATAGAAAGAAGAGCAAGGGTGTAACTAATAATATTAATTAATAATATGAATGATATGGAGTGTTGCGGGTTTGTCACTAAGCCAAGAGCCCCATCATGCAAAACACCTGGAAGCGACATACCTAAATGGAATGCAGCCATTATTAATGTTATTAGTTACAGCTGTGAAAATACCTGTATGAAAGGGACACCTTATCATTTTGGAGAATATGCTCATTTGAGAGTTAGAGAAGACGATTGATACCACACACAGGTCATAGAAAGCCACTGGCTGGCATAGCTTAGCACAAAGACTCAAAACAGAGGGAAACAGCTAGCCTGGCTCTCTACAAAGGTGACAACGTCTTTCAACACCTCAAAAGCTTACACATTTTCACATTATATCTTGTATTTTAAATCAGTTCAGAAACCAGCTACTTTAAGGTTATGACCAGTGACTTCCTCGAGTCTCCAATGATTGCCTGACAACTGGTCCTAGCCGAGACATAGTTTGACACATAAGAGGCTAGCTGTTTCCCCCTGTTTCCAGTCTTTGTGCTAAGCTTAGATAAACCCTACTGACTGTAGCTTCATAATAAGCTACCATACAGACCTGGGAATGGTATCTGTTTCAAAAATGTCCAACTGAATAAACCTTGCTTCTGCATGTGGTTTCCATTTGTCCACCATTAAATCAGTTTTGATATTATTTTAGGCGAAATTGTGCTCTCTAGTTTTAGATATCAGGCCATTTTTCACAAAAAATATTCTCACAAGCACAGGTGTAAATAATTAAATTTAATGATGGCTGAATTTAGCTGGTTCAATTTCAGGGTCCTGGTGCATGCTGACTCACTGTCACACTGTCATGGCTTATGTGACACTAAAATATAGCAAAGCCATTGATAATATTAGTAACACTTGTGCTTTTCCTTCCATGACAAGTCAAAATGTCTGCTGTGAAAAACGCCTATTCCTCACAGTGCTCCTTAAAGTGTGAGTTGAAATATTATTATTATTTTAGATATGTTAACGTGGAAGTGGTATAAAATGAGAAACAATATTTTTGGAGGTGATAAGTCTGGTTAGAACAGCATAAAATATGAGAGTGTATGCCTGCTACAAGCTCAAAGACAAAATTGTTGGTCATGTGTAAGATCCAACCAAAACAATCCTATCCGTCTTTTTTTTTCTTTCTTTTCTCTGTTTCTCTTTGGATCACTGAGCTGTTGTCCTCTTTTCTCACTGAACAGAGACGGCTCTCGGCTCGTCCCTCCCCTCCATCAATCTCTGTCATAAATCTGTCAAGCAGAGAGAGAGGGAACTGCTGAATACAGATTTGTCAGCAATTAATCTAACCTCTATTACCAGACTTGGATATTGTGTTCTCTATACCAGAGAACAATAAGCCACTCTTAACATGGAGCACTGCGCTGCATATGTGTGTGTGTGTGTGTGTGTGTGTGGTGTGCAATCATGTGTGTGTGTTTGTTAGAGGGAGAGCGCGTATGTGTGTGTGCACGCATGCAGTAAGCTTTCTTGTGTGGTGTTTGAACAGTAGATTACACTTAAAACCATATCTATTGTCCAACTTTTCCTCTTCAGAGTGACTGTTCAATGTGATTCATACTGTATCGTTACACTTTTTGCACTTTCAACAGTTAAAACATCTCATGGACATTCACTGTCTCAGCTGTAGCACCATAACTGGGAATCACTGGGAATACAGTGTCATTTAACCTTGAAAAGACATACAGTATTCTGAATGAGACACTGCCTAATTGACATTCTGCACTTGATGAGATGAAAAGACACATGAGGAATTAATGTGTGTATACATACACACGTGCTGGTGTGTGTACGTTTGTGTGCTTTTCTGCTCCTTATTATTGATTGACTTTAGGAGGTCGATTAGAGTCAATATCATGTTTCCCAGAGAAGACAATTGCAAAAAAGAAACAGAAACATCAGCATTAGAAATATTAATAGTGTACTCCTTTTCGCATGTGCTGTAGTATGAGCTTGTCTCAAGTCTCTGTGTTTAAAAGTGCTAATGTACAGCAGGTGGACAAAATAGGTGTAAGCAAGTGTTTCTCAATCAGGAAACAGTGGGTTTGTTGGGGACCACTTTCAACCGTGGATGAATACACATTTGTTATCCTAGCCAGCATTTATAACAGCAGGATGTTGTTTATTGGACTGACACAGAATAAACTACAGTAGCCATTTCCATTGTAATAAAGGGGCATGTCACTTAATGGCACTGTATGTCTCATTTTTGTGTTTTTAATTATTATAGTTAATAGAGCTCTCATGACAACAATGATAAGAATAAGATACATCAGGGTTTGGATACAGTGCTTGTTGGTTTGATCAATTCATTGTTGGTTTTTTGTCTCTTTATGAGATTCCTTGACAGCAATAAAAATGTAGGGTATCACCAGACTTATCCTTCAAATACAAACACAGTAGTGCACTGACATCGCCTGTGGGAGACAATGCCCACAATACACACGTTTCCTGTGCTTTTTCCAAAGATTTCCTGTTCCTGTTTTGCCCCCTCCTCCACCACCTCTCTCTGTCTATGCTGCTCCCTCTGTCTCATAATTCACCCCTCACATCATTTCTGAACATGCGTAGGCTTGTGGGAATTAAATCTGTATTCCGGGGTATTTCACTCTAGCTGCAACAGCAGCCCGGTTTTCCACAATGTGGACTCATTTCCACCATAAACCCCATTCCCTGTTCCGACACACTCGTGCACACATGCACAGGCTATTATCATTTAGTGGGACAGTTCAGTGGAGCAGCAGGTCAGTGCTCAGCTGCTGGAGACAGAATTAGAGTGACAAACAGCTGAGCTTCTCTGGGGTGCTATCATGTGACCTATCCCACCCACAGGGCCAAAGGGACCCAGGGTTAGAGTTACCATGTCCAATTTCCAGCATAGCTGGTCTCTGTGTGTGTATGTGTGTGTGTGGAAATCTGCCTTTCCGTGTTCATTCGTGTTATATCCCTTCCTGTGACTGAGTTGTAAAGGAAATTTCTCCCCTCTGTCCCCGCCAGTGAACTTGTTCTCCAACCTGCTTATAGCCGCACCTTTCTGTTCGACTGTTATTAACACACACTCTGCCCTTTGTCCCTCTGCTTGTCCCAGTGACCTGCTTACGGCCATGCGGGTACATGCAGCGGTGTCTCTGACATAACAAGAGACCACATCTGGGGGCTTCGACCAGGCAGTGAGAATGTATCAAACAGCCTACCTTACCTACGATGAAAAGAACAGCCCCCGCAGCACATTTAGGATTGTTTAGATGTATTGTTTCCTAGCCTGCAAAATAACAGCGTGGCTTTTTTTTCAGTGTCTGTCAGCAAAGCAGGTAAGGGAGAAAGCTGAGTGCTGCACTAGCCATTACTCCTCTGAGTCACCTGATGAAAGCTCTTGCACCAAGCCTGCACCTCCACTGCTATTATTGGCAACAATTTAACTCCTAGTACTCTCAGATAATAGTCCACCAGCGGCTCACAGAAGCTTTATCTCCACTCTCAAGGTGTTGTACAGGCGGTGTAAGGAGGAGGGAGGTGAACATATTTGTTACAACTCTGCTTTGTAATTCCAGTGAAGTGATTATGGTCTAATAAATTGAAATTATAGGGGAAAGTTACATTTTGTCCTGTGAACAACCACCTACTGAAACATGGCTCGCACATGTCAAACGTGCTTGTGTGTGTGTGGGAGTGTGGAAGCTTGAGACAGGGCCTGGTGTTGAGAGCAGCCACAGCTTAGGAGTGTGTCCTCCAGGGCCTTGAGTGTTTACAGCAGAGTAACATGAGGAGTGGACCAGCTTGTCCCGCCTACACCATAACTCTAAATGCAGAACCACAGCTGTGTTTCTATGTATGAGGGACTGGGGTTAGAGGAAAAAATAGGGGCTAGAGGGGAAGGAGTTAAATAAGCACCACAAATAAAAAGTGAAATAAAAGCAGCATGAGCAGAGATTTTAATGATATTGATAAATTACAGTTGAAGAAATTAACCCACTTCTTAGTCAAAGGTTTGAGGCCAATGTGGAGGTCATTTGCCGCTGCCCATGCATGTATGCAGGCCAGTGTGTGTGTGTAGAGGGGGGGTTGGGGTGCCACAGGAATTAGGTAATATTGACATGGTTGTTTCAACCCCACCCTCCTGAAAATAAATAAGATCAATGTACCAGATCAATAGAAGTCATTGACAATGACTGAACTTCTCATGTGACCAGTGAAGGAGAAAATTCACTATTTTTCACAAGCATGTGTCCCACATGCTCGTTTGTCAGACTAAAGGTCTTACAATCCAAAACATGCATGCGCACATGGAGATAAGATCATACACAAATGCACGCATGCAGAAATTCACACACATACACTGGTGCACGCACACACACACAGAGTAGGGGGAAATGGGCTCTTCTCTGACACCGCATGATAGGTCACTTTTTCCCTCTCTCTCCCTTCCTGCCGAAATAGTTTTAACAAAAGAGAGGGAGAAGGAGGGGGAGGGGTGGCGTGGTTGGGGGATGGGATGTATGTGCTGCTCTGTTGTCACTGGGCGAGGGGGGGGGGGGGGGGGGGGGGGGGGGGGGGGGGGGGGG